>OZ008367.1:170460945-171060945 GCA_963931995.1 Phaonia tiefii | reverse complement strand
TCAAAATCTTAAAGAGAAAATCTGGAGTTAACACGAATAAAACCCTCCTGATGGCCACATACTGCCCGCGAAAGCATATGATATAGATATCATTAGGCGGACCGTGGCTGAAGTTACTGCGATCTTTTCGAGAATCGAGAAATAATCAACAAAATTGGGGTTGGCAGTAAATGAGGACAATACAAGCAAAACATTAACGCTGATAAGAGTTATAACTTCGAGATAGTGGATGAATTTATTTACCTCAGATCTGGCGTAAACAAGAGCTGTAATGTCAGTCATGACATAATTCAGAGAGTTGTACTTGCTTGTAGGTGTTAGTCTAACGACCCAGCTGTATAAGACACTCATACAACATTCCTTGCTTTTTGGCGCAGAATCCTGGGTTATATTACAAGAGATCAAATCAGCACTGGAAGGAAGTCTTCGACACGAAAATGCTCCTGAAAATATATATACCTATAACAGACACCGGTGAGTATCGTCGTGAGTTGTATGAATTGTATCCCGACATTGCTGTAGTAAAGCGAATCATTATAACGCGATTACGCTTGAACGACCAGGGGAAACGGGAGGGGAAAAACAGAAGATCGAGCCGGTTGGAGAAATATGTTAACTTCGTATTAAAATTCCACTAACCGGCAAACCCAACTGTGGAGATGACGTGCGTATTAGACATCTGCACAAGTCGTCTTGAATGGCCATTCAAGACATTTGTTTTTTTTCAAAACATGTACTGTAGAGAAGTTACTGCAACCAAGTACCTCGGGGTACTGTCCACAAAGCATTCGTGTAGGTGTATATGAGTGTGTTCACAAAATCATAATACGATGTGAAGCGAAGTAGTATGAAGTAGTATTGACTTTTTGTGCTCTACAGCTTTACACACATACACGAATGCATGTTTTTGTCAGAACACTGAAGTATTTCGTTGCCGTAACTTCGATACATTGTCTGTCTTGAAAAAAAAGCAAATGTCTTGAATGGCCATTCAAGACGTCTTGCGCAAACGTCTAGTGACTATATTGCATAGAAGATGTAGCGGACTGGGTCACGAAGACTTGCAACAAGTCACTACAAAACAAATGTCCAAGATTAAAGTCAATCGGGGGAAGTATCCTCACGGGTTAAGTGGATCATTTTAGGGCACTAGGATACCGAGCAGGAAACAATTTAAAAGGAGTGAAATAGGTGCAAAATAAAGTTAAGTCGGTATAAAAATTTTCCTAGAACTCCTAAGCACAACTTCTTGATGTTCTTCTGTGAATTGTTGTAGGCTTAGGAACCCTTGTCGTAGAGAAGGTGGAACATAGAAGGCAGGTAAGCTATACGATGTTCTATGAAATATTCAAATTTATTTTCAATCAAAATAAAAATTTAATTAAATCTCAGCGCATATATTGCTTCAATTAAAAGTTTAATTATCTTCAAAATTTGATATATTTATTTTTTATATTTTTCAAATCTTACTTGTTTCTCCCGCATGAAAGAAGAAATTCGCCGTTGGTGGTAAATCTGTCAATTCATTGGCAAATTTATGCAAAGGATCTCCAGAATCTTCGTTGCCAATGAGATCGAAACCAATTATAAAATTTGGTTTTGCATTGCTGTATAATTAGTTTTTTGTTTACATTTGAAATAAATATCTAAAATTAATTCCATTGTAATATTTATTTTTTAATGAAATACCCACTGCAATTGTCTGAATGTAGTTATCCTTTGGGCAATTTCATCCACGGTTCCCTTATTCCTTTTGGCATAGATAATTTTCAAACCCATAAAATCCGGATGTCTTACCTTAAAACTTTCAACGATTTTTTCCAGTTCATTTGCAACTTCCAATGAATTAAAGGTTATGTTATTGTCACCGTACAACTAAAAGGGAAGAAGAGCAATGTGTTTAAAGATTTTGAAATCTGCAGCAAAAATATTATAGGAAAAATTTAAAAAAAAAGATTGAGTACACACTTCAGTTATTCTCATTGATATTAGAACGCTCAAAAGATGACACTAACTCTACTATAAACTTGTTCGTCGAGATATTACTACGAATTTCCATTGGATATATAGTCGTCCTATTGAAAGCAAAATCCCTTAAAACTCCAAGGGCATTTTTTATGGGTTTACAAATTTAAGCTGGCAACACTGTTTTCAGTGTCAGTCATTTTGGTAGCTGTTACGGGACATATGTTTAGTTTGATTAGCCATTTCATGGCAAAATAAGTAAGGTAGAATCTGTAGCAATTGCAGGCATTTTGTTTTTATATCAAGGTCCGACCTTGTCAAGCTCAGCTGACCGAAATTGCCAAGATTTATTTATTTCAGGTTATAGCAGTTGTTATAATTGCCGGCAATAACCACAAAGACAAGAAAACGTTGTAATGCTTCCACCTATATTAGATACATCTTGAGCCGTTTCACCATGATTAGAGTGACGCCTGAACAAAGCATGCAAATTTGTTCAGAATTATTTTGAAAAACATGGTTCCGTTCGTGTAACGCAACGTTTAATTCCTCGAAATACATAATTGTCCATTATACACCCAGAAAACTAATTGTTTGAAAAGAAGTTGTAGAACCATAAATTCGGCTGCTACCACCGACTGATACTTGATTCTGTTGGAACAATCGAATTTGAAATTAATTCGGATGCAGCAACCGAAATTGGCACCAAATTCGGTTGGAGTAACCGAATCAGGCATCAGTTTCGTTGTAGTAACCGAATTTGGCATCAATTCGGTTGTACCTATCGAATTTGGTCTCAATTAGGTCGCAATAACCGAATCTTTGTATTGTATTCTGTACATACAACCGAATGCTTTTTCAATTCGGTTACCACAAATACTTCTATGTATTCCAAATCTGATGTTTACAATTCTATAATCAAATATTATTAAAATAAGAATTAAAGAATTTCAAGAATTTTTTTCTGGTTATTAAGAAAGGTAAGTAAAATATGTTTTGTATTAAAACTTTTTATTTTGCAGAAATTATTCAAGCAGATATCAATGGTTTTGAAGTTTTACAAGGTCGGTCATGTGAGATATGCTGCATTCGTCTTTATACAATATGGTTTGGGACCTAAATCAACCCATACAATACGCCAGAATTGGTGCGGTGTCCCATCATGAACTTCAAAAAAGGTCGGAAGAGCCATGTAAAACAAATATATTACCCAATAGATTACCCCATATATATGACTTTATTTCCTCGCTTATTAATTTTTTTTATAAGAATACAGGAAAATAAATCATCACTTAATAATAAAAAACATTTAGTAATTCATTTGTGACACGTATCTAAATTCGGTTGTAACAACCTCTAATTTGGCTAAACCATTAATGAGGTTGTGTCAACCACTAATGAGGTTGTGTCAACCTCCAATGAGGTCGTTCCAAACTCCAATGAGGTTGTTTCAACCTCCAATGAGGTTGTTTCAACCTCTAATGAGGTTGTACCAATCTCTAATGTAGTTGTGTCAATCTCCAATGAGGTTGTTTCAACCTCTAATGAGCTTGTGTCAACCTCTAATGAGGTTGTGACAAACACTAATTCGGTTGAGACAACCTCTTAATTCGGTTACGGCTAAGTCGGTTGTCTCAACCGAATTTTTCTGTGAGTGCATAGGACTGACCCTGGAGGTGGAATGTTTCTAATTGCCACACATTTGGGAGTGGCCAGAAATGATTCCTTCATAGGGCAGCCCAAGCAGCTCACTACTTCCTCGTAGTATGTCCTGGCAATGGCTTTATCTGAACGCTCCGTTAGCTAGTTAGAGTGAGAAGGCGAATGAGCAGTCTGATTTAGAATGAGCAGTCTGATTAGTTATGTGATTACTGTTGCGTCTCAGGTTAAATAGGAGACTCTGTCACTGAAGCTCTTTGAATTAGCGAACATATTCTTTTGCTCTTTGAGGGCGGATGAGCCAACACTACTGGCCAACGGTGGATCAAAAGTAAGGAAATAAAAATCGGAAGAACAGGTCACGGATGTAAAGGATGAATTTGGTTGCTGATTTGTAGTTGGCAAAAGACTGCGACATCTGCTCTCAAAGTGCAACCCCGTGAGTGAACGTATAGCCAACGACCGCATAAAGGTGAAATACTTTAACATATCCCTAATTTGTGAACATGCCCCGACAGAAGAAAGAGACGACAACACCAAGCACATGTTCTATGAGCGACCGCTGCCCTGCCCGTGAAATGTTAATGCTAAAGTCGACCCGGAAAATGCCTTTGAACCAACCATTGGTAAATTCAGTCTACACGTCATCACTTCCGGTAACGGAATAAGACTGTTAGATTCTGTCGCGGCGAAAGACATGGTTGTCAGTAGTACGAGATTCCAAAAGAAATACATCCATAAGGCTACTTGGATATCTCCTGAACAACAAACGAAAAACCAGAGTGATCACCTGGTAATTATTGGAATGCACTCTTGTAGTGTATTGGACATACGTGTTGTTCGAAAAGCTAATGTCAATTAAAATCACTACCTGGTTGCAGAAAAGGTTCGCATAAGGTTAAGACGAGCGAAAGTCGTACGAAATCAAACGTTCAGAAAGCTGGACATCGGAAAGCTGCAGTTCCCAGTAATAGATACTAGCGCAGAACGCACCCCGCCTCATGATTCTGAAGCGCAGTGGAAGTACATTTCCCACTCTATGAAAACTGCTGCAGAGACCGTACTTGGTAATGTAAAACCGCATGGTACGATGTAGAGTGCCGCATGGAAAGTGATGAAAACAACGCTTCACTTATGGCAACGCTTCAGTCAATTGCAACGAGAGCCGCGACAGAGCTGTATAAGGAGAAGAGTTGAGAGGAAACTCGTTTGTTTAGGACGAAAAAACGGTTGTGGGAAAATCCCGAGAGTGAGAAAATGTTATCTTACAGAAGGAAGAAATTCTACCGAAAAGTAAAAAGTCAAACCAAACGAAATGGATCAGGGTCCCCCCTTTTATAGAGGCAACGACAGGAATCTTGTCACAGATGTGCAGAGTATGTTGGGAATATGAAGAGATCACTTCGCTGTTTTACTTGTCCCAGGAGACTTCAATATAGATGAGGGTGTGGAACACATATAGGACCACGGCGTCGACTATCCCCTTCCAGGCAAAGCGAAGTTATAACAGCAATTTCCCGGCATAATAACAACAAAGCCGCTGGTGCTGATGGACTACCGGCTGAGCTTTTTAAAGCTGGCAGCTATGAGTTTGAAAGGTGCTTGCATCACTTCATATGCAAAACCTTGCAGTTGGAGTCTTAGCATACTGTGTCCTGTTTTCAAAAGGGCGACCAGAGTATATGTACCAACTATCCTGGAATAAGGCTTTTATCCATCGCATACAAGGTACTCTCGAGCGTACTGTGCATAAGAATAAAGCCTTTTGGTGCATACCTGATCGGACCTTATCAGTATGGCATTAGGCCTGGAAAGTCAACTATTATATATACTATATACACTATCCGTTCAAAATAACGACAAGTTCTGGAGGAAATCTACGAAAAACAAATCGACACCAACCTCCTCGGTATAGATTATAAGGCTGCCTTCGATAGTACGATTCGGGTAAAACTGTACCAAGCTACATTGGTATTCCTGCTAAGATGACACCTCTTTGTAGAATGACACTGAATCCTAAGTAAAGTTTGGTAAAGATCTCATCGAACAGGCTAGTGTGAGGCGAGGTCTCAAGCTGGGCGACACCCTATCATGCAATCTGCTTAATATATTAATTGAGATCATTTTGATAAAAGCTGCAGTCAACACGAATAAAACTATCAGCACCAAATGTCACATGCTGCTCACGTATGCTTATGATTTAGAAATCGTTGGTCGAAATTTCCAAGAAGTTAATGCAGTATTTTCGAGAATTGAGAGGAAACCAGCTGCCATCCTGCAAGGACGAAAATGGGAATCTGGTGACTGAGAAGCAGTGTGTGCTCAAAATGTGGAGAGACCACTTTTCAGCACTACTCTACTCAGATTCTTCCACTGAAGATCAGGAGGTAATGATAGTGGAAGATAGTGTAGATTGTACCCCCCCTACCCCCAACCAAGCTGCGATTAGAACGGCGATCTCCCGCCTTAAGAATAATAAAGCCGTAGGTGCGGATGGCCTACCCGCTGAACTTTTTAAGGCAGGTGGCGAAGGACTGCTAGCCCACATGCATCGACTTATATGCGGTATATGGCGGGGGGAATCTATGCCCGACGATTGGAGTCTCAGTGTATTATGTCCTGTATTCAAAAAGGGTGATCCGTGTGTATGTTCCAACTATCGCGGTATCAGTATTTTATCCATCGCGTATAAGGTCTTGTCGAGCGTATTATGTAAAAGACTAAAACCAATTATTGAAAACCTGATTGGACCTTATCAGTGTGGTTTTAGACCAGGAAAGTCCACGACTAACCAAATATTCACGCTACGCCAAATCCTGGAAAACACCCACGAAAAGCAAATGGATACATACCATGTTTTTGTCGATTACAAAGCTGCTTTCGATAGCCCCATACGGGGAAAACTGTACGAAGTTATGGTACTTGGTATTCCGGCTAAACTGATTCGCCTCTGTAGAATGACGATGACCAACACCAAATCATCAGTGAAAGTGGTGAAAGACCTCACTGAACCATTCTGTACCAAGCGAGGACTTAGACACGGCGACACACTTACAAAGCTGCTTCGAAAGCCCTATACGGGGAAAATTCTACGAAGTTATGTCTGAACTTGAGATTCCGACAAAACTAATCCGCCTCTGTAGAATGACGCTGACCAACACCAAATCAGCAATGAATGTGGGGGAAGACCTCACTGAACCATTCTGTACCAAGCGAGGACTTAGACAAGGCGACACATTTTCATGCAATCTCTTCAACATCTTAATGGAGATAATAATGAGGAAAGGCTGCAGTAAATACGAACAAGACCATTAACACGAAAAGCCACATGTTGCTGGCGTATGCTGACGACATAGACATCAATGGGCGAAATTTGCGAGAGGTTACTGCAGTATTTTCGAGAATCGAAAAGGAATCAGCAAAGGTGGGTGTTGCTGTTAATGAGGCAAGACAAAATTAATGGTGCCAACGATTAGAGAAACCTCTCGACTTGGTCCGCACTTGAAAGTTGACAACCGATTTAATTTTGAAGTAGTAGATGAATTTGCCTACCTTGGATCCGCCGTGAACAAGGACAACAACGTCAGCCTGGAGATAGATAGGAGAATTGTGCTTGGAAATAAAGGGTTTTTCAATAAGAACGCTACAAAAGTTTTTTTAAATAAAACAAAACCGGTTTTAGATACCAATGAAATTCTTTATACGTTCGATGCCATTATGTATGGAACTCGATTTCTTTTGCATGGCCACCACGGGCACGCTTGCAGAAGTTCAGACGCTGAACCCAATTTTCGACGGTTTTCAAGCATAAATCGGCCGATACTGCTGCAGTTTCACGTTCGATATTCGTACGAAGTTCAGCAATCGTCGCTGGCTTGTTGGCATAGACCATAGACTTGACGTAGCCCCACATGAAATAATCTAACGGCGTCAAATCGCACGACCGAGGCGGCCAATCGACTGGGCCATTTCGTGAGATAATACGTTCACCAAACTTGGTTTCCAATAAATTGATTGTGGCATTCGCTGTGTGGCTTGTGGCGCCGTCCTGTTGGAACCACATATCATCCAAGTCCATATTATCCAATTGGGGCCAAAAATAGTCGGTTATCATTGAACGGTAGCGATTCGCATTCACAGTAATGAATGAAAAATCCGAATCATTTTCAAGTTGTTGCTCAGCCCAATTCACGAACATACGACGCTTATGGTGGTCAAGCGGCTTCAGTTCTTGCGTCAATTTGATCTTGTAAGGATGTAGGCCAAGATCTTTTCGCAAAATTCGCCACAACGACGTCACAACGCTTGAGAACGACGTGTGAGATACACATTTAGGCTTTCTTGAACTGAAGCCTCAGCGGCAGCAATATTCTCGACACTACGGGCACTTCTTTGTCTCACTGGCACGGGAACATTTTGTACTGTGCCTGTGGATTCAAATTTTTCCACTAGACGCTCAATTGTTGCTCTGGTAGGACGATTATGACGACCATAAATTGGACGCAGCGCTCTTAAAATTGAGGGCACTGACTCCAAATTTCGGTAGTAAATTTTAGTAATTTCGACTCGAATATCTTTCCATGATGAAATGGCAAACCTTACTGAAGAGAAATGTCAAAAGAGCGGGAAAAAATATGGCGTCGTTTGTTGTCCCAATCGATTTACTTTTGTAGCGTCTCTGTTGAAAAACCCTTTCTATGCTATTTTGGGCTCAGCAAGCAGTTTGGGAACAAAGCCCTCTCTCGACGGACAAAAGTCCAGCTATATCAGACACTCATTTTACCTGTCTTGTCATATGACTCCGAAACTTGGGTCATATCGCAAGCGGATAAAAAACACCTCAGAGTATACGAGAGAAAAATTCTCCGTAAAATATATGGTCCTGTTAGGGAAAACGGCGAATACCGACGTCGCTGGAACCAAGAGCTATATGATTTATATTCTGACGTGGACATAGCTAGGCGAATCAAATTAGGCCAATTGTGTTGGCTAGGCCATGTTATCAGAATGGATGAAGATGAGCCAGCGCGAAAAGTTTTCGATAGTGTACCCGATGGAAGCAGGAAAAGAGGATGACCAAGACTCCGCTGGAAAGACCAGGCAGAAGAATCCCTCCGTATCGTTGATGTTACCAACTGGCGAGAAAAGGCGAAGGATAGAGCCAATTGGAAGAATATGTTGAAATTTGTTTAATTTGTTTGTTTAATTAATATGTGTAAGACGTCTGACCTCATGAGGTTGTAAAATAGTCAATAAAAGTAAAGTAAAAGACGAAACCAGCATTAGGTGGTTTGGCAGTAAACGAGGACAGGACAAAATTAATGATTTCAACGAACAGAACATTCACCCGTTTGGAAGAAAATGTGAACGTCGAGTCGATATAATTTCGACGTAGAGAACGAATTTATTTACCTCGTATGTGCCTTAAATAGAAGCAATAATGGCAGCCTAGAAATCAAACGGAAATAATAGAAGCAAGCTGGTGTTATTTGGGGTTAAACAAGTTGTTCAGAGAGAAGACCCTCTCTCGAGAAACGAAGATCCCATTCTATCAGACTCTTATACAACCTGACTTGCTTTATGGCGCTGAATCCTGGGTCATATCGCATGCTGATGACGAATGCATGCATGAGACGAATCACAAATTCTCTGACTCCTCATTCTTAAACTAACATAAAGTACATGTGATAACGAGTTGTCGCTGTTATTGCTTGCGACCTGTATATCTAAAAGAGGCTCAAGACGAAGACGAAGTTTTTATATTCTAGATAGATTTTTCTTTAGCAAAATCCAGAATTTTCCAACAATTCCTTTTACTTACGGGTGATAGTGATGCTCTGATTTCCGCATATATAATATTATCTTCACATAATTCTTCCAACAGACGTTTATGATAACTACAAAATGCGGGCTGATATTTGTACAATTGATCTGTAGTCTCGAAAATATTTTCAAAACGTTTCCATATCTTTCGAGGATCCGTGATCAACGCTGAAAAGGATTGTACATGGTTAACAATCCGTCATGAATTCCCTCACCTTTATTATTTACTCTACTTACATTCCGGATGCATAGAGTACATGTTGATGTGTTTTTCCAAACGTTTTTCATATAATCGCTTATCCTCGGCATTGACACGTTCCAGACATACATTCTGGACCTCACTGTGACACTTACCTTGATCGTATGTAAATATCAGGAGTCCACTAACATCTCGACATGTATATAAATTGTACAAATTTGTCAGATTAGCAATTACCCACTTGGAGGTGACGATGCCCTTATTGTGGCCATGGAGCAATGCGCCTTTTGGCATTTTCTGTATTATGCGAAATACTTCACTTTGTCGCAGGAATTGTTTGCCTTGGAAGAAATGCAAAGCTGGTGGATATTTGGTGGGATCTTTTAAGCCTTCCGATATCTGACAATAAAACACCAACGAATCTTAAAGAGAATCATCTAAACACGCTATGTAGATACGACTAGTTACCTCTTCCTTTTTGGCATTCATTAAGATGCTATTGGCCTTTTCTTCAGCAGATGATAACCAAAGATTACCACCCAATGAAGACGATCGTTCGGTTTCCATGATCTTTGTACGGAGGGCATCATAAGCTGGAAAGAAAAAAAAATTTGCGTTAATCTATTAAGAGAATTAATCTATAAAGAGAGTTATACTTAAGGGCCCTTATGATTACAGAGATAATGGTCAGACTAGGGTGAATAATTATTGAATTTTTTTCCACAAACTAAGATTCAAACTATCTGAGAACATACATGGGTTTTTTTAATTTGCATTGGATATTAATTTGCATTACTTTATCTACTGCAAATGCAAAAAGAATTACCATTGTTCGCAATGGTAATTACACAATTTTGAATTTGCATTTGCTCAGGCAATGCAAATGCAGTTTGTGGAATCGGATGACAATTGTAATGAAATATGGCAATGCTTTTAATTATTTTGAATTTGTTTGACTGCTAGCAATTCTGTTTTTACAGTATTCTATATGAAGAGGTTTGTGGCTTTGATAGGAATTGCCTCATAGTACTATCAAATTCATAAACCTGTACTGTATAAAATATTTGAAAATCAAAAGTGCCAGATATGAAGGAAATGTTTTGAAAATAAGTACAATTGCAATGGTATTGAAATTATTTTGAGTTTGCATTTCGAAATGTTATTCAAATTAAACTACAAATTATAATTGCCATATAATTAATTGGCCCCATGTATGTTTGAGAATTGCCATTCCAAAACAAACTTTAGATATTTTTGAAATTGAATTTTGAAATTTGCAAACAAAACAAAAACGATTAGCAGGGTTTTTAACTATACCAAACACAAATTAAACAATATGAATTGGAATTTTAATTTAAAGTTTATTGACTTCTGTGTTCAAGCAACACGGGACTGTCCGTGGAGGTGGAAAGTTTCTGATAGCCATTCACTTGGGAGTGGCCAGAAATGATTCCTTCATTGGGCAGTCCAAGCAGCACGCTACTTCCACGCAGTATGCCCTGGGCAATGACTTTATCGGAAACTTCCGTTAGCTAGCTAGAGTGAGAAGGCGAAAATAAATGAGCAGACTGATTTGGTTATGCGATCACTGATGTGTCTCAGGCTTAGTATGTGACTGATGTCACTGAAGCTCATCAAGCTATCGGGCATATTCTTTTGTCCTTTAGAAGGCGGTCCTTTAGAAAGCGGATAAAAAACCAAAAGAAGAAAATCCAGGTTCGACATATTACATCCTGGTCAGCGTCTGATCCATAATGGGTGGCTGCAATCAAATATCCTGGCAGTAGGTAAAATGCAAAAACCCGGTGGACTGGGTTTGCCTCCCGCCACCGTTCATAATGACAGTGAAAATATGTAAACGAACAAGAAAACATAAACAACCATTATTTGTTGACGACCCCCGCAAAAGTTATAAGGACCACGATTTACGGATATGCACTTGGAATGTAAGAACTATGTATAGATCTGGTGCAAGTATCCAACTGGCAGATGTCCTCGAAAGTTATAAGGCGGACATTACCGCAATCCAGGAAATGCGATGGACTGGACATGGCTGCACACGAAAAAGAAACTACGACATATACTACAGTTGCCATGAGAAAAAACATGAATTTGGCTGCGGATTTGTAGTTGGGAAAAGACTGCGACATCTGGTTTCTCAGTTCAATCCTGTGAGTGAACGTATAGCCACAATCCGCATAAAAGCGAAATATTTTTATATTTCCCTAATTTGTGTGCATGCCCCGACAGAAGAGAAAGATGATGATGCCAAAGACATATTCTATGAGCTCCTAGAGGAAACGTATGACCGCTGCCCTGGCCATGATATTAAGATTGTACTAGGAGATTTTAATGCTAAAGTAAGCAGGAAGAATGTGTTTCATCCAACTATTGGCAATTTTAGTCTAAATACTGACAGTTCCGAAAACGGTATGAGACTGATTGACTTTGCCGCGGCAAAAACATGGTCATTAGTGGTACAAGATTCCAGCATAAAGACATCCACAAGGCTACTTGGGTATCCCCTGATCAAAGAACGAAGAACCAAATTGATCACGTGGTAATTGATGGAAGGCACCACTGTAATGGACGTACGAGTGATCAGAGGAGCCAACATCGCACAAGATTAAGTAGAGCGAAAATTATACGAAACCAGACGCAGAGAAAGCTAAACATCGGAAAGCTGCAATTACCAGAGGTAGCCAAAGCCTACTCAAGGAAGCTCTCGCAACTTTTGGCACAGACCCCACCCCCTCCTGATGACGATCCTGAATCACAGTGAAAACCCATATACGACTCTATAAAAACTGCCGCAACAACTGTACTTGAGTTTGAAAAACCGTTTCTCAGCAAACCATGGTACGATGAAGAATGTCGCATTGCAAATGATGAAAAGAACGCTGCACGTATGGCAATGCTTCAGTCAATTGGAACGCGACCTGCACCTGAGCGGTATAGGGAGAAAACAAAGGAGGTAAACCGTCTCTTTAGGCGTAAGAAACGATAGTGGAGAAAGCGCGAGAGTGAGAAAATTGAGGCATACAGAAGGAAGAACGAAGCCCGAAAATTCTACAAAAAAGTCAAAAACGGAACTAATGGACCAATGGCCCTCCTTCTGTGAAGACAAGGCGGAGATCTCATCGCAGATGTGCAGAGTATGTTGGGAATATGGAGAGCTCATTTCTCTGCGCTATTGGTACCTGAGATAGCCAATGACGAGACAATCGATCAAAATTTGGACGACGGCGTCGATTGCCCCTCTCCTAACCAAGACGAGGTCAGAACAGCTATTGCCCGGCTTAAGACCAACAAAGCCGCAGGAGCCTAGGGATTACCGGCGGAGCTGTTTAAGGCTGGCGGCAATGAGCTGATAAGGTGCATGCATCAGCTCATTAGTAAAATTTGGTTAGATGAATGCATGCCCGGCGATTGGAGTCTCAGTGTACTATGTTCCATATTTAAAAAAGGTGACCCGAGTCTCTGTGCCAACTACCGTGGAATAGGTTCTATCAAGCATAATGTGCGAACGACTAAAACCAATTATCGCTGACCTGATTGGACCATACCAGTGTGGCTTTAGTTCTGGAAAATCGACAACTGACCAGATTTTCACGCTACGCCAAATCCTGGGGAAGACCTACGAAAAATAAATCGACACCTATCATCTATTTGTCGATTATAAGGTGGCCTTCGATAGCCCGATACGGGGGAAACTCTTGGAAGCAATGTCTGAGCTTGGTATTCTTGCAAAATGCATACGCCTTTGCAGGTTGACCCTGACGAACACCAAATCCGCAGTGAAAGTTGGTAAGGATCTTACCGAACCTTTCGAAACTAAGCGAGGCCTTATGTCCAACCAAAGAGTTAATTAAAAAAGCAACTCGAACTCGATGAAATGACCTACTACCTCGTCGTCATCTCGAGAAGGTGAAGAGAGGAATACCGGCTCTTGTCTATTTCTCTATGAATTGCGCAAGTAAAATTGCCGTGTGTAACTCCACACAAAGTGTACAATTTAATCAACTCGCGGTTCGATAAAAATGACAGAATGTGCTCGATGCCAAGTCGAGCCACAACTATTTTTTGTTTTCTTGCGGTCAGCAAGGTAGTTGCTACAACGGACATACATAGGGGAGAATGCGATTTTTCGTTCGATGCAATTAGCGTCAAACTTAATTTAGTTGTCACTAGTTAAACCGCAGAGCAATAGATCGGAGTTGCCACCCTCTCTTTAAGTTCTATCGATGACGAGTTCTATCATTTTATCGAGATACTCCGATAACCCTCGCTAACCCAGAAGATTACTCATACAATTTTAATCTGTAAAAACTGAAGTTTAATTTTTAACCTGGTTTTAAACTGATGTACAATTTGATTTATCTTTGCTAATTATTAATAAAATTGCAACCATAATAAAAATATACACAAAAAATCAACAGTTTGACAGACGGGAGCCGCAACCAACATTTTTTTTAGCTCACACCGCCGCCGACATAATTGGGTCTCATCGGTTTAAAATATGTGTCAATTTTACCGACTGGACCGATTTGACGGACTGATTCAATTTGTAAACCAAGAGACCCCAATTTATTTTTTCTGTTATGCCACTATCTCCGATAATTTTGTATCAGCGCGGAGTCGCTCTAAATTGGTGTAAGCACAAAGTTGCCATCTGAAATGTCAATTTAATCTCAAATTGGGTGGTGTGAACGGCACAGATTAGAGGACAAGGTTATCGCTAACATGTCCATGATAAACTGCGGTCTAAATGCGCCATTACTCACTGGGTGCCACGCTTGTTACATTTTTGATCAGTGTTACGAGGGTTGCATTTTATATTTCGGGATTAGAGAACAAAAACAAATATTAATCATCGAAAAGCACTTTATTGTTTTTCAAAATATTCTCCATGAAGATTTAGACACTTTTGCATGCGTTTGAAGAAATTGTCGAAACACTTTTGCCACTCTGATTGAGGTATCTCCAAAACATGCATTCTGAATGCAGCAACCGCTTCTTCAGGTGTCGAAAAAAGTTGAGCTCTCAGTTTGTTTTTTACGTACGGGAATAAAAATAAGTCATTCGGTGCCAAGTCAGGACTATACGGCGCATACCCATCAAATCGATGTTTTGGGTGTTCAAAAATGCAGTTGTTGCAGCCGATGTGTGAGAGCTCGCATTGTCGTGGTGAAGAGTGATCCGTCTTCGGCGGTTGGTTTTCCTGATTTCTTGGAAGACAACTGGCAAACAAATAGTTGTGTACCACTCAGAATTCACTGTTCTGCGTTGTTCTAGTGGTACGGTTGCGACATGTCCGGTTTTTCCGAAAAGACAGGCGACCATTTGCATGGAAGTGCTTCGGTCGCGAACAACTTTTGTTGGATTTGGCTCATCTAAAATCCAGGATTCATCAGCTGTCACGATGTCATAGACGTGTTTCGAAGCACCGCGATCGTATTTTTGGAGCATTTCTTTCGACCAATCGACACGAACCTTTTTTTGAGCAATTGACAAATTGTTTGGAATCCAACGCGAACAAATTTTTATGACAGTTAAATGTTTATGCAATATTGAATGTATGCTGCTCCCATTAATGCCTAAGGTTGTCTCAATCTCACGATAGGTCACGTGACGATGTTGCAAAATCAGTTCGCGCACAGCATTAATGGTTTTCCGAACAACAGTTGATTTTGGACGACCTTCACGAAATTCGTCTTGGAGTGAACTTCGACCACGATTGAATTCACCATACCATCGATAAACACTGGTCCTTGTTGGAGCTTCATCGCCAAAAATTGAATTAAGTTCATCCATGCACTGTTGCTGAGTTAATCCACGTCGAAACTTGTAAAAAATAATCGCACGAAAATGTTCACGATTTAATTCCATTTTTGGGCCGAGATGAATCTTTTAAGTTACTGTAAACAACATAAATAGCGCTCGTATGTCAAAACGTTCTGAGTACGCATAACCTCAAAAATGTCCAACTTTACGATAGAGCTGTCAGTTGCCAGATTGCAACACTAGGGTTGCCAAATACCGAAACATAAAAAGCAACCCGTATCTGTGTAACATCAACTGATAGTTGTAGAATATCCTTATACGTCCTTTATAGGGTAATTCCAAAAAAAAAATCGATACAAAAACAGTACTTTTGAAACCTGACCCCCTTCGATTTCGATGAAATTTCAAACATATATTCTACTCGTTACTGTCGTTACACTGACGGTAGGTTTAAGTCGAAACTCCACAGGGTTCATGTTTTATAGCTGTTTAAAGTTGGCTATCTGCAGTGTTTTTGTGAAGACATAGCTGTGTTCATGTTGGAATAACTTTCGAATGCGACATCATACTGTAACGATCTTAGTATCACCTGATAGATTTCGACCTCCTTTTTAGGAATAAAAAATATAAATGGCAGGGCCTTGTGGGCAAAGGACATCAACATTTAGAAAATGTCTTTTGTCCTTGAATATCCTGGAAACGTATTTTTTAATTTTCTTAATTTTATTTTTAAAAAATTGCGCATACTTTTTTCTTAAAGATGTACAAATCTCAGGATGGGTTCATTAGGGCTTCAGAAAATATTTGCGTTTTTGTAATGCAATTTTCATACTAGACTGTCAAAAAAGAATAATTTTTATGGGGTTTTCATATATTTTACAAGTATTTTGTAAGTACGTTATATAAATTTAAGTTTTATTAATTATTTATTTAATGAATTAATTGTATAAGACTTATTTCATTACTGAGTAAATGTCACTTAATTTTCCGTCACTTAATTCTTCCTCATGCTCTAATCTCCGTCTGTGTAAAAAACGACGCATTTACACAGGCCAAGATTAGAGCATTTCTAGCATTAACTCCGTTAACCCAGACTAACACAAACTATTTCTCATTCAATTTGAATGTGTAAAAACTCAAGGTTATTTTTAAACCTCATTATTACCTGGTGTACAATGTAATGCAACACTGCAAAAGTAGAAAATAATTCAACCATTTTGGGGAAAGTACCAAAAAATCAATTGTTTGCTAAAAAAAAACAAACCAAGCCATGTTATATAACCCCTACAAGTTCGATAAAGGTTTCCGAGTTTTTTAATTTAAAGTATTTAGTAACACAAAACAAAGAAAACATAAAAAAATTGTGAGTATTTAAAGTTAAAATTAAGGTTAACACAAAAAAATTAAAAACGTCACTGTAGCCACTTTTGCACGTTCCAAGATTAGGTAACACAATTCATGTTTTCAGTATTTTGTACACAGTCCCTTGGCTTTAATGACGGTTTTAACACGTTTTGGCCTGCTTTCCACCAATTTATCGAAGTGTTGGCTTGGCATACTTGTCCATTCCATTTGAACCCGGAACTAAAGTTCATTTAACTTTTGTCACACAGTGGGGCCGATTGCAGAAAAGCGGTAATAATTTCAGAAATTCGGAACTACTATTTTGATTACTTTAGAATGTATTAGGTACTTATAGGAGAGGAGTCAGGCTCTCAGAATATAGTATTTAGTGTCACCCTGTTTCAATGTATATTTTGCTACAGGGTGTCAAAGTAGACCAAACTTTCATGGCATGTAACTTCTAAACTCTTAACCCGATTTCGAAGAAGTTGTGAGATTTTTTTGGGAGGTAACATAATGGACGTGGCAAGCTGCAACACTGCTAATTACCAAAAAATGCAACCATTATAAAAACACCTAAAAAAGTCAACTATTTCACAATCGAAAGCCTATCGAAAAATTGCAGACGCGTCGCCACCACTAAAAATATTTTGGAGCTCACGACGTTGCAAGCCGATTGACCGAGCCCGGTTTGACAGACTGGTCCGATTTAACCGACTGACCCAATTTTAAAGATTCAGCTACTATTTCAAACACATCACAAATTTGTACAAAACTGGTAAAGCAAAGAGTCGCCAATTTATTCGGGTTTTTTGTTGTGCCGCCGTCTTTGATAATTTGGTCTCGGCACGGAGTTCCTCTAAATTGGTCTGCGCAGAAAGTTAACACCTGGAATGTCACATCAATCCCAAATTTGGTGGTGTAAATGTTAATGATCGTCCAAATGTGACATGATTTCAAAAGATAAAAAACGAGTATATACGGCATTCACACCGACCAAGTCTAGCGCATTTCGAAGGTTAACTCCGTTAACCCACTCTAACACAATAGATTACTCATACAATTTTAATCTGTAAAATGTGAAGTTTAATTTGTAACCCACATTTTAAACTGGTGTACAATTTGATGTAACTCTGTTAACTACTAAAAAGAATGCAACCATAATAGAAACATACACAAAAAAAATCGCATGAGATGTCAGGGGACACCCGGTTGGAACGAAGTTCCTTTCGCTATATAAAGGGTTTTTCAACAGAGACGCTACAAAAGTAAATTGTTAGAGACAGCAAACGATGCCATATTTTTTCCCGCTCTTTTGACATTTCTCTTCAGTAAGGTTTGCCATTTTATCATGGATAGATATACGAGCCAACAACGAGTCGAAATTATTAAAATTTTCTACCGAAATTTGGAGTCAGTGGCCTCAACTTTAACAGCGCTACGTCCAATTTCTGAATTTCATTTCTGGCTGAATGGCTTCGTCAATAAGCAAAATATGCGTTATTGGTCAGACAGCAATCCACACGTAATCCATGAGTCATCATTGAATCCCGAAAAAATTACGGTTTGGTGCGGTTTATGGGCCGGCGGCGTCATTGGGCCGTACTTCTTTCGTGATGATCAAACCCGGCACATTACTGTGAATGCGAATCGCTACCGTTCAATGGTAACCGAATATTTTTGGCCCCAATTCGATAATATGGACTTGGAGGACATGTGGATCGAACAGGACGGCGCCACAAGCCACACAGCGAATGCCACAATCAATTTATTGGAAACCAAATTTGGTGAACGTGTTATCTCACGAAATGGCCCAGTCGATTGGCCGCCTCGGTCGTGCGATTTGACGCCGTTAGATTATTTCCTGTGGGGCTACGTCAAGTCTATGGTCTATGCCAACAAGCCATCGACGATTGATGAACTTCGTACGAATATCGAACGTGAAATTGCAGCAGTATCGGCCAATTTATGCTTGAAAACCGTCGAAAATTGGGTTCAGCGTCTGGACTTCTGCAAGCGTGCCCGTGGTGGCCATGCAAAAGAAATCGAGTTCCATACATAATGGCATCGAACGTACTTTCACAGGAATACAGAATTTCATTGGTATCTAAAACCGGTTTTGTTTTATTTAAAAAAAACTTTTGTAGCGCTCTTATTGAAAGCCCGTTATTATGTACTGGTTAGTTACCACACGCCCAAGGCGCCCGTTGAAAAATACCATAATTTAAATCGATCTTTAAGAAAGATACTTTTTGTAAAATGATAAACTTTTTTTAAGCATTTTTTTATAGCATTTTTTTTTAAGTACATTTTATGTCCTTTTTGTAGGAATATGTATTAAATTTTCCCGAAAAGGTTCTTTTTTAAAGAAAGGTACTCCTTTTAATAAAAGATAATGTCTTTTTTAAAAAAATTTACTATTTTTTAAGAAGAAGTACTGTTTGAAAAGAAAAGCCATAAGAGCATGAATTTTTTTACAAAGAAGTACTTTTTTTATGAATAGGTACTTTTTAAAGAAGTGGTACTCTTTTTAGGAAAGGGTTATTGTTTTAAGAAAATTGACTTATTTTCAGAAAGGCTACTTATCACAAGAAAAGAAAAGAAAAGGTATCATTTTATTTTTAAGAAAATGAATTTTTGTAGGAAAAGGTATTTTTTTAAAGATAAGGTATTTTTTGAAGAGCAGGTTTTTTAAGAAAGGGGAATTTTTGTAGAATTTGTCCTTTTTTCAAAAATAGGTACATTTTTAAGAGTAGGTACTTATCGCAAGGAAAGTTATTTTGTTTCACAAAAAATTTTCTGTTTAAAAATAAGGTAGTTTTTTAAGAAAAGGCAATTTGCTGTAAGAAAATATACTGTTTCAAGACAAGGTACTTATTTAAAAAAATGTTTTTTTTTTTTAAAAAATTTACTTTTTGTAAGAAAATTTACTTTTTTTAAGAAAATGTACTTCTTTAAGATAATGTATGTTTTCTAAGAAAATGTACTTTGTTTTGAGAAAATTTACTTTTGTAAAGAAACGGCACTTATTTAAGAACATTTTCTTTTTTTCACTTTTCTTTCACTTTGGCTTTTCTAAATTTACTTTTTATTGGGTTCAAAACTGCAAGACATACTAAATAAGTTTGTTTTTTTTTAATTCCTGCTAAACTAATTTTTCGACGACATTGTATGGGGTGCCGCTTAAAATCGCTTAATATCGCTTAGCTCCCCATACAAAGTGGTCGAAAAATTAGTTTAGCAGGGAATAAAAAAACAGGCTCAATATTGGTTAAAGGCTTAAACAAGAAATTTCCCAAAATATGTGACTCTAGACACAAACCAAAGGAAAATTACCCAAAATGCAGTGTATCACAAAAGTATGTATACAGCTGTAAACCCCGTTCATTTTGTTAAAGAAATGTCTATAGGTTATTTAAAATACAACAGAATATTTTTATTCCAAAAAACAAACGAACGCAGTATTCAATATTAATTTAAAAAAAGTGGGATTCTTGTATGTATTTAATTGTGAGGGATAAAGCTCAAAAGGAACGAAATTAACATCACAAAAGTTAGTATGCAGTACGTATGATATTTTGATTTGTATTAAAGATGCATGTGATTCATTTAGCATATTTTAAGAAATCAATATTTAGTAGGGTATCCTCTATGTTTTATAATTTCATGACGTCGTGATCGCATTAAATCTACCAACTGTGGAGTCGCAGAACTTGGAATTTCCAACAATTATTCCACAGTAAAATTTTTGAGATTATCTATCCCTTTTATATCCCGTTTTCGTATTTGGCGATCAAGGTGATCCCAAAGGTACTCAATGAGATTGACATCTGACGATTGTGGAGGAGTTTTAAGTTGCTTTGTGTGATACAACGCGATTGTGAAACGAATGCTTGGGATCATTGTCATGTTGAAATATGAAAGTGTCCTAATTCTATGGCGCTTTCTTGCAAATTGGTTTCCAGAATATTGAAGTATAAATACTTGTTCACAATTCCATCAATAAATTCAAGTTTTCCACCCCAGATGCCGCCATGCATCCCCAAATTAATACCGAAACGCCACCATGTTTTACAGTACAGTCATGGTTTTTGTCTCTATTTCGGAATTGGGTTTTCTCTAAACTTTATCACGGTCATCAGATCCATGAAGATTTATTTTTTTTTTCTCACCAGAAATAATAATAGTGTTCCAGAACGTTTTTGTGGTGGTTTATATACCGTTTTGTGACTAATGAATCGATTTTTTCTAATACTTCAGCCACGATATATAGGTCTGTGCAACACACGGCGAATAGTTTGTGGATGACACGATTTTCCTGCTTCTTTTTCAATTTCTGCTTGTATTTTTGGTGCACCTTTTAGCACTACTTTTGTCTACAATGCCGGCAAATTTTTCTTAGAGATGTATTGTCTTTGTACAATTTTATTATCAGATCCTTCAAATCCTGAGACAGTTCTTTGCCTCGTTGTGCCTAAGCAGCAAAAATTGATTTTAATTACACTGAATTATTTTGTGGAGTTTATAGCTTGTACAGATTCCTTTGAATCCATAAATAGAGAAACTTCCTCGATTAATGTCAATTACTGAATGTATAACCACTTGTCGCATACTTACTTTTGTGACCACAATATTGGAATTTTCTAAGAAATCTCGCCACAAATATTAACGGGATCATATTGAACGGTTGAAATTATTGCTTTTCTAAAGAATATCGTAGCGAGTGTTGACAACTAGTATAGAAACTGGAGTGCGAAAGACCAAAGTACGAAAAAATATCATATTCGTCGAAATTACAACATGTATACTTATTTTTGTGATACACTGTAGTTGATAATACTGGGTTGTAGCATAATAGTGTTACAAAAAGTTGTTTAATTTTTTTTTAATTCAGCCTCCATCCCACAACGTGCAATAAGGAACTTTGTTTCAAAATCAACTCTTTTACAGACGGAAGCCGAACAAAAATTTTCCGACGCATCCGCGCCAACAAAATTTTTCGGAAGCTCACGCCGCCGCCGACATATGTGGCTTCCATCGGTTTAAAATGAGTGCCGATTTTTTATTTTTACCGACTGGCCCGATTTGACCGACTGATGCAATTTTAAAGGTCAGCTATTTCAAACACATCCCAAATTTGTACAAAACTGGCAAAACCAAGAGCCGCCAACTTAATTTTTCTGTTGTGCCGTCGTCTTCGATAATTTTGTCTCGGCGCGGAATTTATTTTAATTTGCTCTAAGCACAAAGTTGCCACCTGAAATGTCAATTTGATCCCAAATTGGGTAGTGTAAACGGCAAAGATTAGTGAACAAAGTTATTAAGTTATTGCTAACCTGTCCGCGATAATCTGCGGTCTTAATGCGGCATTATTATATTACTGTTGGATTTGGGCTTTTGATGATAAACTCGCGACGGAGTTCGAACTTACTGCTGTCCTCCTAACCCTCACTTATACCCAATTCTGACTGCACAGTATTGGTTAAATTTTACTTCAAAATAGTTTAGGAAACCCGGCACATATGAATTATTACTTGTGGCATTTATTGAGATTTCGGCAGTCATACCAAATTTTGGTTTTTGCTACTTAGGTATATTTTCCGAAGCAATATCATTATGGAATCACATAAAATTAATTTTTTTGATCTTTTTACCAAATTGTACATTTTGTTAGTGGATTTGAACAAAATTTTGTTGAATTTCCAAAATAATTTGATTTTTCTATTTTATCGATTATTGTGTTTTGAAGATTCAAAATCAGAGTTGTATAAGTTACTAGCTGACCCGGCAGACGTTGTCCTGCATAATATTTCAAGCGATTTGTATGGGACGTACCACGCCCCTTTGTCCAATTGGACCGAATAGTAAATCTAAACCACCCAGGGCGCCACCCAAACGCATACAAAAAAATTTATTCAAATCGGTCCAGAAGTTTAGGAGGAGTTCAGTCACAAACACACATGCAGTAGAATTATATGTATGTATAAAGATATGCGGTTAGATTTCTAAATAAATATCGAGATTTCCAAAATGTTATTTTGTTACTAGGTTTTATACTCAGGCCGAAGTCGGTATTAGAAAATAGGGAAAGTTTTAACCAGAGTTAGTATTTACCCACCTTTGTGCAACCCATACACATAGCCGTGGGGAAGGTTAGCGGTCGTTTACCAACAGGGTATGGGGAAAATAATGTCGATGTGGAATTATACATCAGAATTACTCACAGGCGTTGTTGGAATTTTTTATTTGTACTGGATTTTAATTTGTATTACTTTATCTAAGGTGGATGCAAAAGAATTACCATTGTTCGCAATAACAATTAAACAATTTAGGAATTCAATGCAAATGCAGATTGTGGAATTGGATGGCAATTTTAATGAAATATGGAAATCCCTTTAATTAGTTTGAATTTGGTTGGCTGTTGGCAATACTGTTTTCAAAGTATTTTACATTGGGAGGTTTGTGGCTTCGATTGGTGTTGCCTCGTACTACTATGAAATTCATAAACCTACCATCATTATTACCCATTGCACATGGGGAATGGGTAAGTGCACTTTGCGAGTTATGGATGGTTTTCCCGTTACATCCCATGAATGGATTCGGGAGAGCTTCTCACAAACAAGTGAGCTGTGCGCTTTCTAGTTTTACACTCACTGATTGGGACCAACTATTTTACACCGGTTCCGAACGATATTTTGAGAAGCATTTTTCATGGCTAAGCGCTCGATAGTGTTCTAACCATATTTTTTTGTCATTTTCTCATTTTGGCAATTTTGGAATAAAATTCGTCGAATTGGAACACTTTATCAAAACCCCTTAGAAACAAGAAACAATTGTTTCTTTTTCAATTGGAGGCTCGGTTTTCGAGATATAGATGATTTTGCCGAAATCTTACATATTTTCGATCAAAAATGGGGATGGGTTACCCTGTAAAGGCCGCATACATATTCCCCATCGATAATCGTGATGGTTAATTCCCCATACTCGTAGATAACTACCCATTATTTTCCCCATACCCTGTGGGAAATGAGTAAACGGTCGTTACACATTCCCCACGACGAAGGTTAATAGGTTACCCAGGGTAACAGATTACCCACGAAATACGCACCCCGGTTTAAACAGCCGTTGCACACTCTTAATATATTACTCTATGGCATGAACTTCCCACACATTAAGTTCAGTACGGAGCTGAACCTGAATTTCAGGTTGAGAAATATTCATTTATATCTTACTTACTTCCTTATCCGGTCTCGAACAACCCCGGGGGGTCAGGGACCTCACAAAACGAAGTTAACATATTTCGCCAACCAGTTCGATCTTTTGCCTTATCTCTCCAGTTGGTAATACCAAATGTATGCACGGATTCCTCAACCTGATTTCTCCAATGGAGTTTTGGTCTTCCTATTTTTTGTCTTCCTTCGAGTTCGGTTTCGAAAATCCTTCGAGGTGGTTCGTCTTCATTCATCCTACTGACATGGTCTAGCCAGCGCATTCGCGTTATTTTGATCCGCTTAACTATGTCAATATAGTTCATACAGCTCATGATTCATGCTTCGCCGATACTCACCGTTGTGCAATATAGGACTATAAATTTTTCGGAGTATTTTTCTCTTGAAGACTCCTACAGATGTTTCGTCTGCTTGCGATAAGACCCAGGACTCTGCGCCCTAAAGCAAGAGAGTCTAGTATATCTGTACTTTTGTTACTCGAGAGCGGACTTTATCTCTAAAGTGCTTGCTTAGCCCAAAATAACATCTATTCGCAATCACAATTCTCCTCTTGAGCTCAAGACTGACGTTGTAGTTTTTGTTTACGGCAGACCCGAGCTATATAAATTTGTCCACCACTTTAAAATTATAACGGTTATCAACGTTCACGCTTTGGTCTAACCACGTGGAGGCCCTGCTCGCTGGAACCATTAATTGTGTCTTGTCCTCATTTACGTTCAGACCCACTTTTGCTGACTCCTTCTTAATTCTCGAAACACTGCAGTAACTTCTCTAATTGTGCGTCCAATGATATCGATATCATCAGGCATACGCGAGCAGCAAGTGACTTTTGCTGCTGATGGTTTTCTTCATGTTGAATGCAGCTTTTCTCATAATGATCTCCATTAAGATGTTAAAGAGATCGCACGATAGGGTGTCGCCTTGCCTGAGGTCTTGCTCAGTTTCATAAGATCCTTTACAACTTTCACTGCGGATCTGGTGTTCGTCAGGGTCATCCTGAAAGGCGAATGTGATTTGTGCAGGAATAACAAGCTAAAACATTGCTTCGAAGAGTTTCTTACGTACTGGGCTATCGAAGGCCGCCTTATCTCTACATGGGGAAATGTTTTGCAAATCGTTGTTTATCACACAGTTTTTCAGTTCACAGCAGAGTAGCAAGCCGCACGCGCGGTCGGCGGCTGAGCCACTGCGCCGGAGATTTTTAACGATCCGCGCCGCCGCCGCTATACTCGACTCATCAGCGGCTGAACTTCCAGCCAATTTCGAATTAAAAATTTGTTATCTTTATACTTTTGGGTATTGAGTAAACAAAAAGATTTAGTTTTAAAAATATATAAAAATTAGTAAACCAAGCTAAAGTATTTTGTTCTTTTCAAATATTATTGGGATTTTTTTTTTAAGTTGAATTGTTTTCACTATTCACTGTATTACAACGGCGCTGGTAAATTTTTTTTTTGAGCAGGGGAAAAATCGGCGCCAACCAACTAAGCCGCCACCACTGAAAACTTTTGATTTTCGTCGCTGCTGAACATTTCACACATTTACAATAATTTTCTTTGCACTAGTCACAAATTCCGTAACCTAAAAATTGTCTGAACATTCCTATTTGTTTCACGCAGCGGAAAAAATTATCCAATGCTTGTAGTAGAAAACCCTGTAATAGTCAACAACTGTCAAAAATTTCGTTCGCATTACTTTTAAGCTGCGTACGACCAAAGGGAAGTCACCGAAACATTTCCGCACCTGAAATTCCGTTTGTTGTTTTATATAGACTTTATATGGCAACCTGGATACAGAAAAGAGATTCGTTGTCACAACTAAATGTACAGCCAAATAAAATTTGGCTGTTCCTTGGACTATCACATAATTCTGTTGTGATTACCAATAATTGTGTTCCGTATCATCAAATGTTGAACATATCAATTGATTTGTATTTCAATTTTGATTGCAAAAACTGAAATATTTAGTAGAATCCATAGCAGCAATAAATAGATGTGATCTGTCAATCGAGTTTTAGTTGTAGCAATCAAATTATCCTGCAGTGGTGAATATTATATTTGTTGGATGAACGAAAAATATAAAAACTAATTCGGTTGTAACAAATAATATATTGGTATGCTCAACTAATTATGTACTTGAATTTTATAGAAATTTTTAGAGCAAAAAAGTAAAAAAGAAATATTTTTTTTTTAAAATTGTGTATTTTATATTTAAATATAAACAAAATTATGATTATTTATAACCAGGGTTCGTATTTCGTGGCCATTTTTGATCGAAAATATGAAATAATTTATATATCTCGAAAACGGAGTCGTCCAATCGAAAAAATAACAAATTGTTACGGGTTTCTAAGGATTTCTCACAAAGTGTTTCCATTCGCTTGAAATAATTTTTTTCAAAAAATCACCAAAATACGAAAATAAAATTTTTTGAATAAAAAATCTCTAAACCGCCGTTATGTATATAATTCGCAAAAGGAGGGTTCTGTCGAAATATATCTAATTTTTGGCGTAGAATACGTCTTACCTTACGGTATAGGGAGTCATGCCAGATTGTTATTGTTGTAATCTTTATTTCATTGATTATGAGGAAACGGCGAGATAAGTTTTTTTAAAAATTTTTTTGTGGGTAAATGAAGATGTTATCTTTCGTTTGATATACATTTCATATTGGTTAATATCTTCCTAATATTTAAATTTCTCAAATGAAAATTGTTTAAACACATACACTCAAACATATGTGTGGTGTTTGATTGAGTGTTTGAGTTTGTAGCGTGAACACAAACTATGCTGCTGTTTCAGTGTGGACACAAACCTTCGGCTGTTGTTTTGATTGATGAAATATTGAAATTTCGTATATTTACCTATGTATTTAAGTGAAACAAAATGTTAAATGTGAATTTGAATTTAACATGGATATATAATTATAAAAAATATATGAAAAAATTAATTCATACATTTTTATGTGAAATGAAAGTGCTGCCAAGTAAGCAAAATAACAATGCTGCTTGATGCTGTTTGACAGCAGCTGACAGTAGACGTTTAGTAAATTAAAATAAAAATTTAAAAACATATTTATCCTATTTTTCCTACCATAAGCTTATGTATATTATCAAAAGTAACTATCAAATAAATAAATTCATTTGCTTATGTCATTTATCATTTATTGTTATATATGTTTTCTGTCTTATCGGATGGCGTATTCTACGTTAAACTTAATGGCCGTGTCTCTGACACAGCCTGCAGGGACAGTCCGTGGCCGACGGCCTCGGACAACTGTCTGCTGTTTTTTCGCCTGTCTAATGGTTTTTTATAAAGTGGTCCAATTCGTTGGACTGTTTTTTATTCTAAAAATCGCCAAAATAAGTAAATCGCTAAAATGAAAAAGTAGCTATAACTCGGAAATAGTGCGTCCAGCCGCAAAAGCAATACATTTTTTACCTCCGCAGGAGGCTTTAACCAATGGAAGCCTCTCATACTGCATCACTTAAAATACGTTAAACTAAAATTTTTCAAATAAAAAAATCGCTAAAAATCACATATGCTTGTATGTACGAGTCATAGCAATTTTTTATTTCAACGTTTTTCATAATTTGTAGATTTTTTGAACAACATATATTCCATACGATGGATCACTTTATGAAAAATCGTTAGAAACTAAACTTGTTTTCGATTGGACGCTTCGTTTCCAAGATTTTGGCATAGGGGCGTTTTACCAATTTTTGATTCCATAAATTTTGGTTTTAGCCATTTTTTAAAAATAAAAGTGATGCCATATTGAAGACATCCATAGAAGAAAGCCTCTCATCAAAGAGGCAAAAAAATTGGTAATCTTTCCGATTGGACGCACCGTATGCGAGATATTGGCATAGGGGCTTTTTGGCGATTTTTGATTCCAGAAATTTTAGTTTTAGCGATTTTTTAAAAATAAAAGTGATGCCATATTAGTCTCGAAACAATTTGTTGAACAATTTGTTATTCTTGCGATTGGACGCTCCGTTTCCGAGATATAAGCATAGGTTCGTTTTAGCGATTTTTGATTCCAGAAATGTTAGTTTTAGCGATTTTTTTATCCATAGATGAAAGCGTCTTATGGATGTAAAAAATTTTGTTATTTGCGATTTGACGTACGGTTTCCGAGATATAGCGATTTTTTTATTTTAGCGATTTTCTTATTTTGGCGATTTTTTGAATAAAAATTATTTCATGCGAATTTTAACACTTTGTGAGAAACCGTTGGGAACCCGTAAAAAATTGTTATTTTTTCGATTGGACGCTTCGTTTTCCAGATACAGACAGTTTTTCCAATTTTTCCATATTTTCGATCAAACATGGGGATGGGTTATCCTGGGTATCATATATATGTTTAAGTTAATTTGTGTCATCCAGAATAATAGTTCCTCCAGTCAAGTGTCCACAATTGTTTGAATGTGTTTGTGAAGGCGTCAATAGTGGCGTCATATTCAACGATTATGTTTAAAAGTCTCACTTCACCACAATTTATCATAATATGTATTCTTCGCCGGCTGATATCTATACACTTTATTGTTGTTTCACAACTTTGTATATCACTTTCTGTTTAAAATAATAGTTATTCTGTAAAGTCCTCGTGTAACAAACATTCCAATATACGTAGTTTTCTGTCTCTTTAAAGCCTCTTTTGAAAAATCGAATACATAACTTTGTAACAAGTGTTTTTGTAACAGAAACTAAATTATGATTACAGTGACTAATATTTGAACACGAATTCTAATATTGTACTTTTTATTAGTTTCAGATGAATGAGGTTTTTTAAATACTCAAATTGGTTAAAACTCGGTAGTAGCAACTTGTATTTAGTAAGACCGATTTTTAATCTATCAATATCAATGACAAATATTTATAATGTTTGACAATTACGAAGTCTGAATGCCTGAATTGATTTCCAACTAATCTTTTCCCTGTGTGTGAAATTCAGGTTCAGCTCCGTACTGCACTTTAAGCGCCGTATTCAGTTCTTGCGAAATTTTCGTTAGAAATGTTGTCATTTATCTCGAAAAGGAAAATTTTATTGCCGAGAGTTGCCATATATGTCTGATTGACCTTGCAAATATTTCATTAATAATCCCACTTCGTACTCCATTTTTATTTTATTTATTTTTAACGCATGTAGTGTTACTTTTGTTTACTAAAATAATGGAAATGTCAAAATTCCGGTCGCAGACAATTATCAAACAACTGTTTTCGTACGAAATATCAGTGACGTAACAACCCTGTAATTGATTTTGCCCACAAAATTTTCGCAGAGAGCTGACTAGCAAGCAAATGAAAAGTGGGCGAAATTTTCGTTATTTTTTATACACGTACTTCGGTATGGCATCCGAATTTTCATCAAAACTAAATACCAGGCTTCAGCAGCTAAATGGTCTTGTTTTTATTGTGTGATTTTCTTTAACAATATCTCAGGTTAAATCATAAGATTATATCTTTTCAATATTTGAATAAATGTTTATTTATTTTTTTTTAATTAGGAAGAGGAAATAAATATTATCCCACTAGAAATCATCATCTACATTTGACTAAACATCATCTACTTATTCCATGCAATCGCACCTGTTGGTAAATCATCATAAATCACTCTGATTGTAAAATTGGCTGATATTACAAGAATTACAAACAGTAAACCGTCCATAAATGAGAAAAGAAAAAATTGTCTTTTGTATTTTTTTTTTAAACAATCGATTAGATAATCCAAGCACTTGATTTCCATTTTTAATTTTTTCACATTTTTTGACACTCACATAATTCCATGGAATGGATGCATTTTAACGATATGATAATTGTAAAAAATATCTTAGGGATGGCGCTACACTTCATATTCGACGTGGGTCCTTTGAATGAGGAAACCAGTATTTTTTTTGTTTCAAATTAAAAAACAAAAACACAAACACAAGTTTAAATTTTTGGTCTTTACTTTAGCGAAATATCAAAAAATTAAGCTGTTGAACGTTTTACAGATGCACTGCTACTGACTGAATTCGTCACATAAACAGATGAATTCAGATTGCATGGATTATTTTACTTATGAACTGTAATTATTACACCATTTCCAACGAGTCGGCTATGGAGGATAAGTACAAAACTCTAAATTGTATTGTGCTTAACTATAGCTACTGATAACTAAGCTCGTCTTCTTGCTAAAATTTGTTACAAACATTATGAGAATCGTCACGAACAGTGGGTCCTTTTGAATTCGCTACCCCCACATTTTCCCCACTTAGCTACGAAAAATATTTGAGTTTCACTGAATTATCAAGGCTATACGCGGAGCACATGTTATGATGGGGGGATAATTATATTATGATTATAGTTGAACGAATTATTATTTGGACACAAACATATTATTTATATGGCTGATAATATGATTGGGAGGCCAAATCATTAAAATAAATCAGAGTTCGTATTTACCCCCCCCCCCTGTGTAACCCATACACATTGTCGTGGGGAATGTGTAATGAACGTTTACCCATTCACTATTACCCATTACCCTCAGGGCAATGGGGAAAATAATGGGTAGCTACCCACGAAATGGGGAATTACGCGTCATGATTATCCATTACCCTCAGGGTAATGGGGAAAATAATGGGTAGCTACCACGGACAATGGGGAATTATTCATCACGATTACTCATTACCCTCAAGGAAATGGGGAAAATAATGGGTAGCTACTCACGACGATGGGTAATGGGTTACCCAGGGTAACCCATCACCATTTTTGATCAAAAATATCAAAAAATTAGGAAACGTCTCTATATCTCGGAAACGGAGCGTCCAATCGAAAAAAATAACCAATTTTTGCTGTTTTCTAAGGGGTTTTCATAAAGTGGTCCAACTCGTATAGAAGAATTTTTTTCGGAAAATCGCCAAAATAAGAAAGTCGCTAAAATAAAAAAAGTGGCTATAACTCAAAAATTGGCTATAACCAATCGACAAAATAATAAAAACATTTACCTCCAAAGGAGGCGTTAACCAATGGCTGTCTCCAATATGGCAACACTATTAAAATGAAACGACATAATTTCATAGTTTTGTTTAAAAGGTTTATCTGAACCTTGAAGTTGTTTCCTATTAAATTTTTGACTATGGTATCGGTCAAGTGGGGGCCGCAGTTGTGGATGACTCGTTGATCATAATTCTGTATGGCTCATCAGCCACACTCATCGTGTTTTCGATTGGAAAAAGGATGCAATGAATTCCAGTGGATCTAACGGATATTCGTGTATAATAACTAGATTCTACACTGAACGGAAAAGCATCGTCACACTGATGAAAATGTTCATCACCCCAACAACTTATGTCATCGAAAATGAGCTAACGTAACGTTTCATTCCCGCTATGAAAATATGTTCATCAACTGCAAATTGTTCGTTACTGTGATGAAAGTATGGTTGTTGCTGCATTGAATTTGCTTCATTATTGCAACGAATTTGTATCGTTGCTGCAATGAATTTGTGTCATTGTTGCAATGAATAAGTATCGTTCTTGCAAGGAATTTGCTTCATTGCTGCAATGAATTTGCTTCATTGCTACTGTGAATTTATTTTATTGGTGCAACGAATTTGAGTCATTGTTGCAATGAATTTATTTCATTACTAAATGATTTTGTTTCATTGCTGCAATGAATGTTTTGAAGTGTGTTTGAAATTATTTATTGACAATTGTGCATACATACATAATTAAACTGTTAGTATTACATTGCAGGTGTTTTGATAACAATTTTTTGAATTTTTGTTCCGAAAATGGTCTCAATTTGCTAAATAGATTATATTCATTCCATGCTGAAACACTTGTCGGGAGAAGATTGTGGTAGTTGAGGGGTTGAGTGTTATTGTGGCCGTCGTATTTACGTCCTGCAATTAAAAGCAAATGTCAGGAATTTATTATTAATATTTCTTATTAAAATATGTACATACTTGTATCTATGTCTGTACTTACCATGAACATAAGCACTAATCCCATATACTCTACTCCTTTAACATAGAACCACATCATTTTTTTGTTAAATCATGCAATTGGGGTTGTGTTGACGGTTCTGATATTCAATTGTTGTGCCAAATCTACCCGTCATTAAGCCAGTGATCGCTCTGCGAGCATTTTCTTCAACTGCTATTTTATTTATTTTAACCAAATTTGTTAAAATTTCGATTGGATTCATTTAATTGTACCGTGAATTGTTATTTTTTATGTTCGTCGTACTTGAAACACTTTGATTCTTTGACTTCTTAATTTTCATTGCCTGCCCGCACAAATGTATATCTGTCTCTCGTTATTTTTTCTTAAACCAAAATAACCAACCCAACAAAACAGGCGCGACCGAATTATGATCAAACACACAAAAACACGAACATTGTGTTGCGGTTTGTACAGTCGCGCGCATACGCACACACACAAATGTTCAGTTACATATTTCGGGGTAGTTTTTCTGCAATCGGTGCGTCCCTTTCTTTGCTGTCGCGATGCTTCCGTGCATTCTGTTTGTTTATCTATTTGATTTATATACCTCGTTTATACGACGCTTTAACACGAGTTAACTCAAGCCGTTTTGGTTTGACACGCACGTATGAACACATGCCATAACCGTATCCAAAAAATTAAGCCTGTTAACGAGAATCGAGTTTTAAATGCGAGTTAACGAAAGCCAAACCGTGTTAGTGTCCGTATAAACGCATTCTTTGCCAAAACGCTTGTTAGCTGCCTTTTGTTTATACTTTCGTAAGCAGAGTAGCCAAGATGAAAACTTGTAAGCGCTCCTGTTTAGATTACGAAACATGAAGTTCGACGAATTTCTTATTTAATTAAAATTTTGGCATAAATACGGATTAGCTACAACCAAAGCTGATCTAGTAGAGGTAGGATTTGTTGTTGTTGTGGGCACCAACAACAGGGATTTTATTATATGACCTTAAATATGAAATTCAACACAAATACATATGACCAAACAAAGTAAGTACAATAACAAAATACACTGAATTTGACAGATAGAGTCATAAAAATGCAAAATCAGCTGTTCTAATGCGTTAACCTCTACTAGATCAGCGTTGGCTACAACTCTCTGATTTAAAACAAAATTTTGTATCGACAAAAGATATGAAAGATATATTTTCAGATATGGACCTTTAAAGCTCGAGTATACTTATATAATCGGTCATATCTCAGGTATTTATGCTTCTATTAATTAAATAAATATATTAATATATATAAATTAAATTTAAAAAATATAGCGCGAATTTTTTTAAAGAATTTTGTTGAACGTAAATATCTCTGGTCTTCGAAGGGCTAATGCACAGTGTTATAACTTAAAAAAAAAAGCTTACAGTGTTGTATTTTATTTACGTACAGAAAAAAATAAGTTTACTAGGCCTGACTTTTGAGAAAAACTGATTTTTAATTAGGTTAAAAAAGTGAGGTTAAAAAATCTAAATTGTTTGTAATAATTGTTTGTAATTGTTGTAATATCTTTGTATACAGATTGATAGAGTTTGTAATTACCTTTGTAGTGGTGTTCTCCCGAATAAGATCGGAGCATAAATACCTGAGATATGACCAATATGACCGACTATATACTCAAGCTTAAAAGGCCCATAATTCAAGAAGTTGGGCCGAGCGGTAAATTTTGTTTGTTCAATTTTCATGACCAAAAAAATGCAAAAAATGGGTGAATTGTAGCTAGTATATTTGTTCCAAAATGTTATCAAATCTTGATATATTAGTCTTCGCCAAAATCCATTAACTTCTTATTGGATTATAAATATAAAGTCAAAAAATTAAATACTTATTTGTCATAGCGATTACAATTTTTAGCAACAGTTGACTACCACGTTGAGAACATTTTTAACGTCAACATTCTATTTAGGTAAATAGGAACTGATACAAATGTCAACAAACACAGTAGACTAATGTAGGCAACCCTAGGTAAATTACTTTGCATAGCCAACATTGTTCTATGCGAAGTATTTTCTCTTTTAAACTGCTCCAATACTTTCTGATGATTGTTTAGATACTAGGTCTGTCTGTTTACTGCAATATTGTACAAAATGTTACAAAATGTAGTCTGTTTACTGCAAAACTTTTGCAACGAGAGAGCCAAAGAGAGAATTTTTTGACAGTTGGATGATAGAGAACTTGCAAAATGTTACTGGAGGAAATTCTTCTATCAAGAGTTTGCAAGTTCGATCAGCTGTTTTTTATTTACATTTTCATTGCAATATTTTTGTGTGAAAAAGAAGAATAAAGTTGAAATTTAACAATGGCAGAGGTAAGTGTTTAAAATTGTAGTGTTTTTTAACGTCTATTGTAAATTAGAATATAAAAACATTTGTTTTTATGCTAGAAACGTCCATACATACAGTGCGACCGTAATACAAGTGGCTTGGAGACGGAACCAGCAGAACTTGTTGTTACACTTGTTGCTGTTTTCTTGCAATATTTCACAAAATGTTGTCTGTTTACTTTTTGGAATAGAAAAAAAAAGAGCGTAAAATTTTTTTTACTCTCTGCAAAAAGTTAATGGATAAATCTTGCTGGAAAAGTAAACAGACAAAGCTACTGCGAATAGAGAAATCTTCGCTTTGTTCGCAGTCGCTGAATTAAAAATGATAAAAACTAATTGTTTTGAGTCATATTTTGTAGCACAAATATTAAATGACTGATAATAAAAATGTCAACAAAAAATCACCTGTTTTCTATACGTAAGTATTGAAAGTGTATTTACACAACACTGTTTTCCTGATTCGTATAAACGGGCGCGTTTTATGTGTGCCACGCAAAAACGCTTGTAATAGAAACCGTGTTTAGTGCCGTATAAACGAGGTAATAGTTTCTCAAGTTACACAAACGATCACAGCAAATACATAAATTCACACAATTTAGTTTTCACAATAAAAGATTATTACTAAGTATAACTAACTAGTCTGTTTTAAAAAATTTATTTAAATTATTCCAGCGGAGAAATATATCTACTACTTTCGGTTGTTGAAATGGAACTGATTTAAAATGTGTACGTGACCCACCATTTACGCTCACCATTTATCTTGCTGGCCTCTTTTTTACGCTGGCTCATATTTTCGACTGCTTCTCTCTCTCTATACCACCATAAAAATTAGTTTCGTTACAATGTCGAAATTGTTTCGTCAACTAAAAATGTTGACAAACCTCGAAAATAAATAAATAATAAATATAAACTATAAAAAGTAAGATATAAACCAAATATCAGTAGTTCATAAGTCATGCCTTTACTTTTTTTTAATTTTCAATCCATTTTGCTACAAAATTTAAATTAAATAAAATTGTTGCAGGAACGAAAACTAAGTTGTTGCAGAAACGAAGTGAAAAATTGTCAAAGAAGTCAAGTATGAAATTTTTCGTTGCAGCGACTACCAAATTGTCGGATATACGACACTTTTCACTGTAACAACGTAACAACATTACCGAAAAACTGTCATTCATGCGACGACGCGTTTTTCTTTCAGTGTAAGTGACCCATATTTGGGAAATTTTTATTGTTTACGGATCCGTTCAGATGAATATAAGTCTCGTCGCTCATAATGAACTTCGACCGAAAATTGTCCCTCTAAACAGCAGAACGTGAGCAGAGTTCAGAGGTAATTAACGGTATGCATTCTGTAGTTGATGAGCTGACTGCTCTTTGTGAGGGAACATCTTCAAATCTCACCAGTCTGCTGCAGGTACGAATGTGGAATGATCATATGTGTGGAAAATTTTCTGATGATGACGACGACATCTTCTGCCAAAGCCGCCATATTCCGACACCTCTTCTGTCACGTGATATTCCAGTGAGCTACTAAATGCCTTATTGTTTGAGCAGTTGGCGTAGGATGAATTATTACGTAAAAAACAATCACTAGTATTCCCACAAGTGGTCAATTAGTCAACAAACCATGTATTTACAAGGTTTAGAAACACAGATCCTGTGTCGTGACTATACAAAATTTAAAATTTTACAATTATTCGATAGTCGACACGTTGCGACTCGAAAATCGACATAAATGACCTATTTAAAACAGCATTATATTAAGCAGTTATAACGCTTCATCCAGTTTCTGCCAATATTACCCTGTATCTAGAATCCCAAATAATTTGTGAATTCATCAAATGTCTTGGGGAGAAAGTTATAATGGCTTTAGATTCATCACCCACAAATCTCGAATTATTCCCGTTGAAATCATTCCAGTATTTTTTCGAAAGTTAATTTCCTGTGGCCGTCGATGGTGAAACGGATAGTGTACGCGGTTGTTGTGCGACAGAACGTGGGTTCGATCCCTGCTCTGTCCACCTTACTCTTCTTTCGACGCCGGCCACCTCGCTTAGTGACGGCGACACTATGGAGTAATAAGCCATGAAAAAAAATTCCCAAAAAACCGTTCGGAACCGGTGTAATACAGTAGGTCAAAATCAGTGAGTGAAAACTTGAAAATGCACAGCTCAGTGATTGTGAGAAGTTCTCCCCTATTCCTTCAAGGGACGTAATGAGATAATATTTATTTATTATATATTTATTAATTTTCTGTGGTGAATTTGTTATTCTCGCCATATTAGTAACAGCCAAAAAGTATGCAAAGGTATCGTATTATTATCTATTATCAGTACGTGCTCTTTAACATTGCACACTAATAACATGACACAATTATTAAAATGTCAGTTGACATTCAAATGTTAGTTTAAACTAAGTGGAACGTAACTTTCGTAACAATATTGTGAAATAAAACAATTGAAAAATTTGAAGAAACCTTTTCTGAATCTAACTGCTTTAGGAAATGGTGTATTCGCATTTCTTATTATGCAAATATCACCATCACTATCACCCAACCCAGCACAAATCATTTGTCCGTCACAATTTCATTAAAACCAAATGCACAGACACAAAGTTGGACAGACTACATACAAGTCGGGCAGACGTTTTACTGTCACCGGACAAGACCGAATATCTAATACCTTACACCAATATACGTTCAAGCGTACTGATCTGTTAAGATGCTATTATTTGTAAGATACATCTATGTATACGAGTTCAAAGACAAATTTTTTTGTAGATTTATGGGGTTTGATGAGGTCAACTTAATTTATTGGGAATCAGTGAGGTCCAGAGCAGATTTTACATTTGAATCGTGACTATAATAAAAAGGTCATCATGGAAAATTATTTCAATTTACAAATTTGTTAATTGTATCGGTTCCAAATACGCTTCTATAGTTAAAGTTTGTAAGAATATATATTTGTGTTGGTTAGGTTTACCATTATATCCTCCATAGGTGTCAAAGGGTTGGATCTGGTTTTAACCTGTTAATGTATGCCAAGTTCATATTACAAACTAACTGACCAGATACAAGTTTTTAGGAGAAAAATTAATGGCTGTGGAGTCTGGCTGTAGAACGACTGCGACTCCATCAATTTAAACATCCACGGGTCAGCTCCAGCATTTTGAAAATACACGACTCCGCTCCGACTCCATTATTTTGAAAATACATGACTCCACTACGTCTCTAATACTGAGGTGACGAAATATTCTCGAATTGAAAAATTTCAAGTGGTTCCGTTCTATTTTTTTTAGAAATATAATTTAGATGCGAGTTGGAACATTTTTATCGATACAAAGGATTCAGCTTTATTGCGAGATAAGACAGCCATGAAATTATAATTCTCCGACGAGGACCCAAAAACCTCGCGACCAATCGATTAAGAGGTAAGGAAAACTGATTTAGATGAATAAATCTTAGCCGAAAAAATCGGTCAGCAAATTATTCTTTTATAAAATATTGACTTTTGATAGAAATTCTAAACGTGGAGTCCGAGTCGTCTACATTGTTACGACTGCAACTCCGACTCCAAGACTCGGACTCCACAGCACCACTGGAAAAATGAGTGGTTTGCCATTGGAATATACTACAAATCAGGAAAGCACACTCAATGAGAAGTTCATCATCAAATGCTTTGAATTTATACCATCGGTAGATCATAAATCGTATATATACAAGGTGGGGCAATAAGTATCACCTTATTGAAAAGTGCTGCCATTTTTGCAAATGGCATCGTATGTCAGTGTGGTTTTGACATTCGTGAAGTAGATACCAAGATGCATCTATTACAGGTGGATTTAATTTTTTTCTTGTCGTTGTGGTCCGACCTTGTCAAATGTTGTTTATACTAATTCCAAGATGTATCTAGTACAGGTGGTAGCGTTAAAATATCAGACAACATTTTTTGGTCTCCGTGTGGTTGTTGCCGAAAATTACAACAATTCCTCCTGATATAACCTGAAAAAAATACATCTGGACAATTTCGATCGACTGAATTTGACAAGATCGGCTCCTGAAATAAAAACAAAATGCGTTCAATTCCTACTGCTTCTACCTTACTTATTTTGCCATGGTAGATACGATCGAAAATAATAGTGAATAATAATGAATCTCTATACGCCTCACGAAGGCGCAATACTCGTAATTGTGACAATGTTTGGGTGCAATACTTCGTCAGTGGTGTCAACGCGACGTGAATTTTGGCGATCCGAGTTGAAGAAAACAGAAGAACGCGAGATAGGCTTAGCCCCGGAAGTCCCCGAACCGTACGTTCGACTGAAAACATCAAAACATCTTGAAAATGTGGTAAAGGAGCCCAAAACATCCACAAGAAAACGTACTCAACAATTGTACAAATCTGGCCGTTCCATACGTCGCATTTTAACATTGGACTTGAAAATGTTCCCATATAAAATTCAGGTGGTCCAACAGTTATTGCCAAATGACTGTGGCGCCCGTTTGGAATATTCGCCGTTGCTCATGAGGGATGAGGTCAATTTTTATCTCAGCGGCCACGTCAATAAGCAAAATTCTCGTTCTGCGGAACGGAAAATCCGAGTATAATTCATCAAGCACCATTACACCTTACGTTCGAAAAGGTTATTGGATCTTATTTCTTCGAAGGAGCCAACGGTAATGCTATTACGGTGATCGGCGAAGGCTTTAGAGCCATGCTGATTGAATTTTTAGTTACCGGATGTTGACGATCTGTATTTGGGGAGCATGTGGTTCGTACAGGACCGGGGCCACTTGTCATGCGTATTCTAAAGGACACCTTCCCAGAGTGTGTAAACTCACGTGTCGGTGATTTGACTTGACTTGGTCCCGGACTTTTCCTTTGACTGTTTGTTATTTGAAGTCATTGATATACGTGAAAAGCTCCGCACCTAGAAGGAGTTAAGGAAAATCATTCAAACCGAAATTGACAACGTGGCACCACAAATGCTGCGCACAGTTGTGAAAAATGTAATCAAATTTGCATCAACGCCGTTGGCGGTCATTTAACGGACATAATTTTCCCGAATTAAGTGAATATAAATAAAAAAAAAATGGTGTCCCATAACATCCCATGAAGGGATTGAGGAGAGCTTCTCACAATCAGTGAGATGTGCGCTTTCTAGTTTTACACTCACTGATTGGGACCTACAGTTTTGCACCGGTTCCGAACGGTAATTTTGAGAAGATTTTCATGGCTAAGTGCTCAATAGTGTCGCCATCACTATGCGAGGTGACCGTCGTCGAAAGAAATGTAACGTGGTCTGAGCAGGGATCGAACCCACGTTCTCATGTACAAGAGCCGCGCACACTAACCATTGCAATAGTGTTGCCATCACTATGCGAGGTGACCGTCGTCGAAAGAAATGTAAGGTGGTCTGAGCAGGGATCGAACCCACGTTCTCATGTACAAGAGCCGCGCACACTAACCATTGCACCACCGACGGCGGAATGTAAATAATCAGTAAAAAACCAAATGAGATTCAGTTCAAGAAACTCAGATGATGGTTGTGCCCCACTCTGTACAAACTCTTCTATGAACACACCAAAGTACTTGCCTACTTATCCGGTCTCGAACAACCCCGAAGGGTCAGGGACCTTACAAAACGTAGTTAACATATTTCGCCAACCAGTTCGATCTTTTGCCTTATCACTCCAGTTGGCAATATCAAGTGTACGCACGGATTCGTCAACCTGATCCCTCCAGCGGAGTCTTGGTCTTCCTACTTCTCGTCTTCCATCGAGTTCGGTTTCGAAAACCCTTCGTGCTGGTTCATCTTCATCCATTGTACTGACTGGTCTAGCCAGCGTTATTTTGATCCACTTAACTATATCAATGTCGGGATAAAGCTCATACAGTTCATGGTTCATGCGTCGCCGATACTCGCCGTTGTGCACTATAGGGCCACACATTTTTCGAAGTTGAATGAGAGTCTGGTACAGCTGGACTATTGTTACTCGAGAGAGAGCTTTATCTCTAAATTGCGTGCTTAGCCCAAAATAACATATATTCGCAAGTACAATTCTCCGCTTGATCTCAAGGCCGACATAGTAGTTTTCGTTTACGGCAGATCCGAGGTATATAAATTCCAGTTATCAACGTTCACGCCTTGGTCTAATCGCGTGGAGGCCCTGCTTGTTGAATCCATTAATTTTGACTTGTCCTCATTTACCGTCAGACCCACTTTTGCTGACTCCTTCTCAATTCTCGAAAACACCGCAGTAACTTCTCTAATTGTGCGCCCAATGATATCGATATCATCAACATAAGCGAGCAGCATGTGACGTTTGCTGCTGATGGTTCTATTCATGTTGAGTGCAACTTTTCTCATAATATTCTCTATTAAGATGTTAAAGAGATCGCAAGACAGGCTGTCGACTTGCCTGAGGCCTCGCTTAGTTTTGAAAGGTTCGGTAAGATCCTTACCAACTTTGTTCACTGCGGATTTGGTGTTCGTTAAGGTCATCCTGCAAAGGCGTATGAGTTTGGCAGGAATACCAAGCTCAGACACTGCTTCGATTCCAGGCCTACACCCAGATTTTCCAGACCTACACCCACACTGGTATTGTCCAATCAGATCGGCGATAATTGGTTGTAGTCTTTCGCACATTATACTTGATAGAACCTTACATGCTATGGATAAAAATCTTATTCCACGATAGTTGGTACAGAGACTCGGGTCACCTTTTTTAAATGTGGGACATAGTACACTGAGACTCCAATTCCCGGGCATGCATGCAACAAATTTTGCTAATGAGCTGTTGCATGCACCTTATCAGCTCATCGCCGCCAGCCTTTAAACAGCTCCGCCGGTAATCCATCGGCTCCTGCGCCTTTGTTGTTCTTAAGCCGGGCAATAGCTGTTGTGACGTCGTCTTGGTTAGGATGGGGCAATCGACGCTGTCGTCCAAATTGTGATCGATTGTCTCGTTATTTGATATCTGAGGTACCAATAGCGCAGAGAAACGGACTCTCCATATTCCCACACCTAAGTATCAACATTGAAAGTCAATTATTGCTACAGCAGGAACAAAAGCCAATTTTCCTCCCAGTTCCTTAACCTCGAGCTATACGGTGAAAGCGTTAAAGGTGAGTTTTTATTTATACTCATTAGGCGTGATTGGGATACACCGCTTGCTTAGATAATCACTTATTTTGTACGAAGAGCTAGGCGATATTAAGCGGCACTCGAAGTTACCGCTCCATTTCAATTCTAAGTAGGCATAAAGTTACTAGTCTTAAAAAAATCAGGAAAACAGTGTTCGATATCGTTATTGTGAGTTTACAGTAAAGAATATAAAGGGTCCGCCAAATAACTTTTTTTTTTGAAAATGCTATAAAAAAAACTACTGAATATTTTCTCAAATTTCTTTTTTTCTTTTTTTATTTGAAAGTACAATCCTTCCTGTTAATAATGGAAAATAATTTCATTCAAATGGCTGCCTCGGCTGGCCATACAGGACGGCGCTATGTGCCACACAGCCGAAGCTACACTCGATGTTTTGCGCCCTGTTTTTGAAGATCGCTTTATCAGCCGCAGAGCTGATGTCGTTTGGCCACCTCGGACCTGCGATTTGACACCGTTGGACTATTATTTGTGGGGTGCCCTCAAAGATAAGTGTTACGCCGACAAGCCAGAGACAATTGACGCTTTAAAGGACAATATTCGTGAAGCCATTGGTGAAATACAGCTGCACACAATGGATAATGTGCTTAAAAATTGGACCGATCGTATAGGCTACTGCATGGCCAGCCGAGGCAGCCATTTGAATGAAATTATTTTTCATTATTAACCGGAAGGATTTTACTTTCAAATAAAAAAGAAATTTGAGAAACTATTCAGTAGTTTTTTTTTTATAGCATTTTCAAAAAAAAAAGTTATTTGGCGGACCCGTTACTTTACACATATACAAGGATGACTACAAACCATGCGTTAGAGCAAGACGATTGTATATGTATGTTCTACTAAATTATCGCTAGTTTGGCATTTTGGTTATAAGCAAGCAAGCGATAATCTCTAGCTTGTAACGAAAACACGCCTATTGTTGCAATTTGTATGAACACTGTTGTTATGCCGTGCCGGGTTTTTACCAATTCTTTTGTGGGCAATACAGGAGGTATTAATAACACAGCTGATCGACATGGCAGTTAAAACTTGAAATCGTACAGAGTGGATAGGAGAATGAGCGATAAACAACTAGAAGCAAACAACCAGATAGCAAACTAAGTTTAAATAGTGTCTGATTGTAACTAACCTGGCGTTTACACGGGCCAGTTTTGCTCCGACAGTAGAAATACATTCACACATTTTTACTACCACACTTACACGTCTCTCACTTGCCCCGCCACTGTCTCTGATTTTTCAATGACAGTAACTTCGGCAAGAGATTTGACATAGCGGCCAGATCAAGGCTGAACTAGTAAAGGTTGGCGCAATAGAACAACTGAGTTTGCTTTCTTATGACTCTAGCTGTTAAATTCAGTGTATTTTGTTGTTGTTCTTTTTTGTTTACTGTGTTTGTTCATATGGATCTGTGTTGAATTTGACGGTTACAGTCATGAAACAAAAACTAAATGCTTGTTGTTGGTTCACACAATTACAACAAATCCTACTGCGTCAACCTCTATTAGTTCAGCCATCGGCGCTATCGGTGACGTTTCGTAGTAATTTGAGAAAAAAGCAAAACATCGCAACGTTGACATGAAACATAACACCATTCAAAAGGCTTCCAAGTCTTGCTTTACATTACCTCATTCGATCTACCCAATTTGTCAGTACATTTTCGATTGATTAGGCCACTATCTTGTGAACGACGACGTCAATCTCGTGTTTTAAGCCCTCAATGGACGACGCTTGAATATTTCGAGCCCCAAATGCGACAATTTTGCTTCTTAACGTATCCCCCGAAGTGAAAATGAGTTTTTCATCGGAAAATATGATTTTTCGGTAAAAATATTCATTTTCAGACTCAGAAATTTGGAAGAAAGTTTTTAATTTTTCCCAATATTCTCCAAGCGTAAAGCGAGCATTTTCGTAAATTTCTAACCGTTAACTAATAATCTGTCACTTCATAAATGTCAAATTGGTCGGCTGCTTCGAAATAAAGGAGGGTTAAAATTCGGTGGTTGTGGCCGTCGGTGGTGCAATGGTTAGTGTGCGCGGCTCTTGTACATGAGATTCTGGGTTCGAACCCTGCTCTGACCACCTTCAAATTTCTTTCGGCGACTGTAGGTCCCATTCAGTGAGTGAAAACTGGAAAGCGCACAGTTCAGTGGTTGTGAGAAGTTCTCCCCGGTCCCTTCATGGGATGTAATGGAAAACCATTTATTTATTTATTTATAAAATTCCAAATTGTACATACTCTTTACATTTATAAGAGTTTCCATCAGCTGGTATGAGTTCTCTTGGGCCACCAAGGCAGTTGAAAGTTCTATTACTCTATGGTTGAAAAGAAAAATAAACACAAATTAAAGAGATTGCGTATTTTCGTTCGATGCAACCGCAATCAAACATAATTTAGCTGTAATTAGTATCAATCAAACACTATTTAAACTAAGTTTACCCCTTGCATTGTTTCTAGTTCCTTATCGCTTGTTCTCTAATCCACTCTGTTCTCTATCAAATTCCAACTACCAATTCGATCAGCTGTGGCGAGGATACCCCGATGTTGTCTAAGCTTAGTATGGACATAAACCATATTATTATTATGATAGAATAATAATATATCAAGTGAGAGGAATAGCTGTTTTCTTAGACCGGAAACCTTGGAAAGACTGGAATAGTTGGAGTTTTTATAAAGATATATTTTTTGGATTGAAAAACAGGAATCTAATGAAATTTAAAATACATTATAATTAATCTCATGCAATTTAAAATACATTAGCATCAATCAATATGATATAAACATCACTCAAAATCTAATTAAAACATTTACTTTTACTTCCAGTCACTTATCGGTTATTCTTTCATTACACTCTATTCTCTACGAGTACTCCAACTACGAAGTCGATCAGCTGTGACATCGATACCCCTGGGCCTTGGTAGTGTAGTACCAAATGCAATTTTGAATTCACCAAACATGTCCAATCTGTTTATCGATGAAGTTTTTTCATTATCGGAAAAAATAGTTCTGCCCGTATGTTGTTTGTCCATTACCTACTATAAGTAATGTATTAGTAATTAAATTTCTCTACGATTATTTCGTCTATTTGTTGCCACTCGTTATATAAGTTCACAACGCTTTGCAGTTGAGCGTAGGGTACCCAATAAATATTCGCCTCTACCAGTTTTTTTTATTATTTATGCTTTTTGTTATGATTCGGATTATCGTTCCTGTGAGTTGCTTTTGGTTCATTGTCATCATCGTCAATATGATTGTGATGACGATCATGGCGATGCTCATGAACGTGTTTTACTGAAACATCGTTATCTGGAGTCCATTCATGATTCCAGTCAGTATGTATATCACTCAGTTTCAGTTCTCACCTACAAAAATGTTACCCAATGATATATGAGATGTTCATCATGACAATAATGATGATGCTGACGATGATGATCATGATGCTTTCGCTAAATGTTGTGCCAATCGAGGGTATTGAAGAAAGGCTGCATCACACTTTCGTTATCATGTTCAATTGTCAAGTTCACTGGTGCAATTTGTGCAAATTAACAATATAATTTCTTTCTTGATTTGTTTATAAACAATGCAATTTAAAAGTTAAATCAAGTGGACCGGGTTTACATTGGACAAGTGAAATGTTGGATAGTGAGTTTTAAATAGAACGCATCCAGCTCACTGATTGTACTTTCTTGCTTATTCTTGTTCACGGTGAATACCACATTAATGTAGTATGTCTGTGTCGTTTGAGGTTGGACAGATAGCCTAAAGATTTTTAAACGGGATCAGGAATGAGACTGTATCGACTGTAACTGATGCAGTAACACAGGTTGAAGATGGGGATTCTGGGAAATAAGATAAGTTTCCAGAGGTTATATATAATATATTGACTATGATCGGTACCAGGGGGCTCTTATCACTGCTGATAGCCTATGTAGTTGGCAAATTATGGACAAGAAAGTGGGTGAATGAATGAACGATAATCAAACTATGTTTAAATTATGTTTGATTGTTGTAATCGCTTTCAAACTACGTTCGATTAACTAATTATTTGAAAATAGGTTGTACCAGCAGTAAATCCTCGTTTCATAATTGATTCGGTTGTTAAAACTGATCTTGAACTAAATGTCCTATAAATAATTTCGGTTGCTTGAAATCAAATCGATTGTAACCACCGAATTCGGTGTCAATTTTATTCGGTTGCAACAACCGAATTTAGAGTTAATTTAGTGTGGAGAAAGACCGAGGTCCCTAAATTCTACCAAAAGGGAAAAGCCGAACCCACGGTCATGGCTCGCCCTCTCTTTTGTAGAGTTAAGATTAGTAATCTTGTTACAGATGTGCAGAGTATGTTGGGGATATGGAGGCATCATTTCTTTGCTTTACTTGCATCAAAATAATCCGATGCTGAGGGGTAGAGGAAAAGCAAGACGATGTTGTGGATTGTTGCCTCTAAATCAAGGCGAGGTCCGAACAACAATTTTCCGACTTAAGACCTACAGTGCCGCAAAAGTTGATGGAATACTGACTGGTTTCTCCATCGGAGTCTTGGTCGTGCTCTTTTCCTGCTTCCATAGGGTACGTTATCGAAAACCTTTCGCGCTGGTTCATCTTCACCCATTCTGATAACATGGCCAATCTGATCCATTCTGAATCGCCTAGTCCACGTTAGAATACAAATGATGTAGCTCCTGGGTCCAACGACGGCCATATATTTTACGGAGAAATTTTTTCTCGAATACTCCCAGGGGTTTTTCATCCGCTTGCGATATGACCCAAGTTTCTGGGTTATATGCCAGGACAGGTCAAATGAGAGTCTGGTATATGTGGACTTTTGTCTGTCGAGAGAGAGCTTTGTTCTTAAACTGCTTGCTGCGCTCAAAATAGCATCTATTTGCAAGCACAATTCTCCAATTTATCTTCAGGCTGACGTTGTTGTCTTTGTTCACGGCGGTTGGAAGGTTTATCTAGTCCTTGACACCATACATTTGTTCTTGCCCTCATTAACAGCAAGACCCACCTTCGATGATTCTGTTTCGATTCGCCCAATGATGTCTATGTCATCAGCATATGCCAGCAACATATGGCTTTTCGTTTTGATAGTCTTGTTCGTAGTTACTACAGCTTTTCTCAATATTATCTCCATTAAGATGTTGAAGAGATTGCACGAAAGTGTATCGCCTTGTCTCAGTCTTCACTTAGTACATATTGGTTCGGTGAGGTCTTTCCCCACTTTAACTGCTGATTTGGTGTTGGTCAGCGTCATTGTACAGAGGCGGATCAGTTTTGCCGGAATCCCAAGTTCGGACATAGCTTAGTAGAATTTTCCCTGTATGGGGCTATCGAAAGCAGCTTTGTAATCGACAAAAAGATGGTATGCATCGATTTACTTTCCTTGGGTCTTTTCCAGGATTTGGCGTAGTGTGAATATTTGGTCAGTTATGGACTTGCCTGGTCTAAAACCACACTGATAAGGTTCAACCTTACCTTATACGCGATGGATAAAATTCACAACCACACAACACACAAAAAAAATATTACAAAGTAAACAGAGCAGAAAAGTCTTCTGAAAAGGGTAAAGTATACATATTTACTATTTGAGCAAACATAGGTTTGTTGTTTCAGCAAATACGATGTTAAGTATTTTATCAACGTATCAAACGTTACTTTTTGAGTGTAGATGTCATAACATCCAAATTAGAGGTCGTAACAGCCGCATTACTGATTAGACGTTTTCAGTTGTGGGGACTAAATTCAGTTGTTACTACTTCTATTTGGTTGTAACAACTTCAATCTAATGACAACATCCGAATTTAGGGTTGCTAGAACCTCTTTCCAAACAAGGTCGTCTCAGGCGTAAAGTGCAAAAGGCTAAAGCCAATTGTTGGGAACCTTACCAGTGTGCCTTTAGGTCTGGGAAATCCTCCACAGACCATATATTCACAATATGCCTCCTCCACAGACCATATATTCACAAAAACCGAAAATTATATTGTCACCGTACATCTCTATTTTGAATATAAGGCTACCTTCAATACACTGATGCGGAGAAACCTTTACGGAGCTGAATCTGAATCTCTGCTCAGCCTATGCGCCTCGGCAGAATGACACTGACTCGCATACAATTACCAATGAAGGTTAATAAATATCTTACCGAACCATTTAATACCAGACAAGGCGACACCCTATCGTGCGATCTTTTGGACATCTTAGTGGGGGACCATAATGAGAAAAACTGCTGTTAACACACATTAAACCATCAGCAGCAAAATCCACATGCTACTCGCATATGTTGATAATATAGACTGAGGACACATAGGTTAGGTTGGGCTTGGAACACGTGTGGACTGGTAGAAACGAGATCACACTACACTCTGCGATCTATTGATCCATTGCGATTGTGATATGAAAAATGGAGTAGAAGAAAGAAAAGAAGAAAATATATATAAGTAGCAATGGAAGAAGGGGGAGTATGTGCAAGATGAATAATAGATGATTGATGATCGTGGGATAGAGCTCCCACACTAATGAGAACCACAGCCATTCATCTTGGTCCGGTCAACCATGGGAGGCACCTCATGATACCCAGTAGTATGCTTACTCCTGTTGAGGAGAGAGACTCCAGGTCACCTATAAAGTCCTGCCCCTCGTAGATCAGCCTCCTACGGGCCAAAGCGAAGTACCTACAGAGAAGATGTTCCATAATTTCGGGCTCGTCCTCAAACAAGCGACAGTAGTCCAGGGGCGGAAGGCGCAGAAACACTTAAAGGCCGCTTGCGGTGTCCTTTTTCTGTGATCCCAATAGAAGCCATCCTCTTAACCTTGCCGACCATCTCCAGTAGATTTCTCTTGTCAAGCCCCCTCCACCAAACCAGACATCCATAAGCAATTACCGGCCACTCTATCGCAGTATACAACCTCTTTACCACCTTCGGGCTGAGTCCCCACCTCTTACCTATAGAGTCCGGCACGCATATAAGGCATTGACACTCCTCTTCAGCCCTTCATCGATGTTCCTTGACCAATTCAGCTTGAGATCGAGACCAACACCTAGGTACTTGGCCTCCGTTGATAACTTCAGGTCCCACACCATCCAAACACAATGTCGTGAAGTCTTTAGTTTTATATCTACGAGTGAAGAGAACCAATGCCGTTTTTAGGGGGTCAAGTCCAGGCGCATCGTAGCATCTTTCCAAGGGTAGTTTGAAAAGACCACACATCGTTGGTAGGAATTTCCCACCTATTACGACGACCACGTCATTTGCATACGCCACAACTTTCGTACCATCCTCATTAAATGATTTTAGTACATCATTCATCACCAGGAACCACAGGAGTGGGGAGAGAAATTCTCCTGTTGTGTTCCCCTAGTAGCAATCCTCCTCACGCAACTTCCACCTAGTTCCGAGTTAACGACGCGAATTTTCAGCCTGCAGTCAACCCAGTCCACTAGCGGCCGGGTTTCACTAATGCTCTCTAGAGAGTTCCTTATCGCGTGTGACGTTACATTATTAAAAGCCCCTTCTATATCCAGGAAGGCTGTTAAAGTCAAGTCACCTGATCCCAGATTGCGCTCCGTAAATCCCACAACCTCATGGAGAGCGCTCTCAACGCGTGTTGAGAAGCGCTTAAAGTATGAGGGCTTCTCTCCAAAAGTGTCAACAGAAAGGGTGAGAGACTAGTTGGTCTATAATCCTTTGTGGAGGCGTGAAGGGGCCTCCGGGTTATTATAAGTGGCTTCATAACTTTAATTTTAATTGGTTTGTTGTAAAAACCTACTTCCAATTATCCGGAATAAAACAATGCCATATACAGGCCATGAAAATGACCTGACTCCAACCTTTTGGAGCAGAGCGTGAAAGTTGATAACCAAAACATTTTCGAGGTAGTTAACGAATTTATTCAATATTGCGGAGTTGAGCACTTCAGAGATAAACTCTCTCCCGAGGAATACAAATCAGGCTCATACAACCTGTATTGCTTTATGTTGCAAAATCCTGGGTCATATCACAACTCCGACTATCGGACAGGTTAGCTTACGAACTTTGGGAAGAAGGGCGGGTGAAAATGGACTAGGTGTTAATGCGGCCAAAGCCGAGCTGGTCCTTTTTACCTGAAGGTATAAAATGCCTATTGTGGAACCTATTACGTTATATGGTTCCGAAATTAAGCTTGCGAGTGCGCCAAATACCTGGGTGTTCAAGGTTAATTTCAGACCCAGCATTGTGAAAAAAAACGATAATATCAATATACCCCTGCAAGAGAGCTACAGGCTGTAAATAGGAACTTTCTCCGAAGATTTCTCACTGGATCTATACAGCCGCGACCAACAATGCTCTATGGGATTATTTTGGGGTGGCAGGTGCTTGAGAAACCCACCTACAGTCCACTACTGACTAGCGTTCAGAGAATGGTGACTATGTGCATCACGAGTGCTCCGCGGTACACTCCCACTGATGCACTGAATGTAATATGAAATTTGTTGCCGAGGGGCATTATGGGCAGGCCGATTGTTTATGCGTCTGTCATCAGGGTAAGGCAACTGAAACAATGGTACATGGTCGGAGTTGGTACTGGAAGTGCTGGACTACTAGTTCTACTATTCAATCGGATATATAACACTCTCATCCCTGTACCAAGAACAAAGGCGTTCCTGATACAGAGGGATATGCGCAGTTCAACACGGATGTATCCACAATTAATGATCAGCTAGGGTATGGGGTCTACTCTAGGCAAATGGGTTTGTCTGTTTTTTAGATGTATGTCAGACGGAAATTTTAGTTATTGTGGAAGTGACCGACTGAGTGAGGGATAATATTCCAACAGTCATTGCATCGTCGTAGGTTTGTGGAAATGAGGGAAATTCGACAAAAAATTAACTTACACCAGGTGGAGTTACAAAATACGTTCACTTCACTTTTTCATGTCGTTTTGGTGTAGGTATTTTCATGGAAAGTGTTCCGCCGAGTTACATGTCCTTATTCTAGAAGTTTGGGTATTTAACCGTACGACGCGGTTTTCAAGTGAAACTCATCCCTTTTCTGTTTCCTGGCCATTGGATCGAACTGCGCATTACAGACACAATTCGTTCTTCAGCTGAACAGTCCGTATGTGTAATAAGCTACCGCCCAGAGTGCCAAACGGATCCGCAACGGATCCACTTCTTCGTACTTTCTATCCGTAACGGAATCAGTTACGGATCCGTTTCGGATCTGCAAGCGGGAGAAATTCCTCCCAAAAAAACGGATCCAAAAACGGATTTTATGTCCGTTTTTCGGATCCGTTACGGACATCATTTTAGGATCCGTTGCGGACCCGTGTATTTTAATAAAACGTATCCGTAGCGGAATCCGTTACGGATCAGTTTCGGATCCGCAAGCGGGAGAAATTCCTCTCAAAAAAAAAAACGGATTCAAAAACCGATTTTATGTCCGTTTTTCGTATCCGTTACGGGCTCGTTACGGACATCATATTAGGACATCACATTGTGTTGAGTAGTATTTTACATAAGTGACATATTGTACTTGTTTAATAGGCCAATATGCTTTAAAGTTACAATTTTGTATAATAAATGACATGAAATGAAATTTGACTTTCAATGATTTTTTCATATTCTAAAAAAATAGATTTCAATTGAGTTGTAATTTACGAAAAAAAATATTAAAAACTGACTTTTCTGGGTCCCTCATAAGGACCGTTTCTTAAACAAAAACTCAATTAGCGATTACACTGATTCCTGTTCTTACTTTTGTACGGAGACACATCGGGATTGAAATGGATTATTCAATTCGTGGTTACACTGACTCCTTTTCTAATTTTTTTACGGATCCGTAAATTCGCGATTACAATGATTCCGTTTTAAAATTGTTACGGATCCGAAACGGGTCCGCAGCGGATACGTAAATTCGTGATTGGATTGATTCCTTCTTTTAAGGCTATTACGGATCCGGAACGGATTCGTAACGAATCCGCATCCGTTTTTGTGCACATTGGGCGGCAAAGTGTATTCCCCACTTCTTACAACATCAGCAAGTTTAGGTCAAACATTATCTCTTTCCCTCTACTCCCTACTCCTCTTTCCCCCTACTCCTATCCCATTTTCCTAAGTCCAATGCAGTGCACTGCATTTATAGGGGACATCCCCTGAGTGTTGGTCGTCGCGAAAAAAAAACTGAAAAATGTAAATATATGTTGCACTTTTTTGTTGACTTGCATCGTTGGTATACATTATATTTAATACAACTAGTTTGCCACAGAAACACGAAATGCGGTTGTTGTTCCTTTGTTGGACGTTATTTACTATTGCCCCTATCTGGTATTATTGAACCCATGTTTTCTACCATCCAATGTTTACTTGCAACCATATCTATGACGTTTAATTTATTGAGAGAATTAATGTGTCTATACTATATTCGTCAATGGTTTTATTTTTCAAAATTAATATATAATCAAGGGGTATCGATGAGACAGCTGATCAAGTTAGTACTTGGAGAACAAATAGAGAATGTGCTATCAAAGAAGACTCGTTGATAGGGACTGGGTTGCGAGGTGTGATTTTCAAACCTCTGCTGCCGAGTGTCAAGCCAAAAGTACAAAACACATCAACTGGGAGTAAATTTTGCCAACTAAATCGATTAAAAAAAGGGATATTCAGTGAAAAAAATCAAAATGTAATGAAGTGTTAGAGTAAAGATATTTGTGTAGATCCCAATTAACACGAAAATTGTTAAAATTAAAGATTGCTCTCATTCTCTATATGTTTTCCTCGTAGGTCTCGGAACTCGTTAGTACAAAAATCAACTAGTGCACACTCTTAAAGTATTACTCGGTGTATATAATGTAAACTTCAACAAACTTCAATGGATTAGATTTACAAAATATAGTTTATTACCTTAATTTTAACAATCTTTTAAATATCAGAACGATTCAGTTTCGAATCCGCAAAAATTGATAAAAGTGAATCCTTCTCGCATCCATTCAAAATAAAAAAAAAAAACAACATGAATCGGATTCGAATATGAAGTCGTTTGCGAGTTCGAGGCGGATCCGAAAAAGTATAAAAAACATTCCGATTTTTCGAGAAGAATTTCAGACGCGAACGGATTCTTAAAGATTCCGTAACTGATTTCCGTTCCGGCAAAATGTACGAAGAAGCGATTTCGTCTCGAATTCGAAACGGATTCATACGGCATACTGAGAAGTGAGTCAGTCGTTCATCGACTACCAACATTACCAAACCTAAACCAGGGGGAATGCATGACACACCCGATCGACTAAGTAGTAGGAAAATTATAGAAAGCAGAGTGGATGGGCGAGAAAACGATAAGCAACCAGTGATGATATTTGATAATTTTCGAGGGTACTTTTTATAGTCTTCCGAAAGTACTTTTTGCGACGTAATAGTACTTTTTATGAAATAATTAATTAAATCTGTATTTACACCGAAAGATTAACGGGCTGTTTGTAGAAAATATAAAAAAACATGTATTTAGTATTCGCACGGTTTGTTAATATATCGGTGTAAATGCAGTGAAAGCTTTAGTTAGCCTCAGGCACACATATACATATTTCAGTGTTATTACTCAAAAAATAAATCTTGGCAATTTCAATCAGCTGAGCTTGACAATATCGGCCCTGGATATAAAAACAAAATTCCTGCAATTCCTACTGCTTCTACCTTACCTCTTTTGCCGTGTGTTGTATTTAAAAATCTCTGTCACATAAAATTTGGTGAGTCAAATCTGAAAGTACTATTATTGGAACAAAAGGAGTTGGGGACTTTTTGAAACCGAAAGGAGGTAAAAAAGTCCTTATCCACTACAAATATCATCCCTGATCTGCAGGTGCTGCAAAGTTGGAGTTTTTATGTGAAATGATACACTAACATTTAAAGTCGGGATAAGAACGAAAGTGACTGGGCTTTCGTTCGATAAGGGTTTCTGTCGAGATGATGGGTTTGGCTGTTAAAAAAAATCAATGAGTGTTCGAACTTTAAGTGTTCGAGCGATGTGGTTTTGTTACACGGTACCTGTTCGATTTCTATAAACATATTAGTAAATGTTACATTGGAAAATAAAAAAAGAATAGTTTTTGTGCTGAAGGGTCTTTTTCTATTGCAATTTCTTTTTTCTTGCATCTGATTTAATATTAGATGTAATATGGATAAAATAAATAAAGCAATATTTAGCTCACTGAAATAATTGTTTTTATTTTGTCATAAACAGAGTGACGAGTCTTATTCGAGTCTTAATTCTTACGAGTTAAACGAGTCTTATTCTCTTTATAGAAAGAATATTTCAATATAAATGCACCATTTCGACAATGTTATTACATAAACCAATACAATAATCATAAATATTTCAAAAGGCATCAAAATTATTAATGGACCAAGTTATGACAAAAAGATAGTAATACTTTTTGAATCATTCGCCAGAGGTCGCCAGTGCTTTTGAGTCATACAGTTTGTTCCATGAATTATCTATACAATTCAATACTCTTTGGCAACGACGACCTGCTTGTTTGTTCGCTGCCGCTACATTAAACCGGCATACTTATTTTCAGGCAGAGACTATTGTTGTACAACATTTAGATTTTAACACATCAAAAATCCTTAAGTAAATCGTGCTAATTTATCGGGTTATTTAAAGTTATATAAAAAAAATATAAAAGGAAGAGCTCAGAGCGTGCGAGACGAAAAATAAAAATCTTTGTTAAAAATCTTCTTCACGTGTTCGAATTTGTTTAACTCGGATTTCGAGTTTTAAAACAAGCGAGTTATTAAAGTTTCGGCCCGTGTTTTAAGTTTTTACGTACCTTGATATAAACAAAAGGAACAATCACAATCCGTCATCACAGTGAGCTGTACACTGGTCAGTCTCTGAACCACAATGGGCGGCTGCAAAATAAATCCTGGCACTACGTCAAATTCCAAACTATGTGGTCTGGTCCTGCCAACCCGGCAACGAAAATAAAAAGAACTCACACAATGTTACACTCAAAAATTTACAAAAATGTTGAAGTTTCCGCCTCTCAGAGAATCGCGCAGGAGAATGTTGCCCGATAAAAAAGCTGACTCTGTTATTGGTTTGGATCTCTTTTACGAAGGTTGCAAAACTTCGACTTTTAATTCTTGTCCATCAAGATCTAATCGTGTTTGCTTGAGGAGAACCATGGTACAATAATATCTACATGGTAATAGTGGCCGTCGGTGGTGCAATGGGTAGTGTGCGCGGCTCTTGTACATGAGATCCAGGGTTCAAACCCTGCTCTGACCACCTTCAAATTTCTTTCGGCGGCGGTCACCTCGCATAGTGACGGCGACACTATCGAGTATATAGCCATGAAAAAGCTTCTCAAAATACCGTTCGGAATCGGTGTAAAACTGTAGGTCCCAATCAGTGAGTGAAAACTGGAAAGCGCACAGCTCAGTGGTTGTGAGAAGTTCTCCCCGGTCCCTTCATGGGATGTAATGGGAAACCATTTATTTTATAATAGCAGCATGAGTTTTTGTAGTTGTAGGCAGCAACAACAGGCATTCTGTTTTTGTTCTATTCGCTTCAGTTATCAAACTGTACACGAATGCATACCAACAACACAAGAATTCAAAAGAGCACAAAAATAAAATACATGTAAGTTTGACAGCTGAAGCGAAATATCATATGAAAAAAATTAAATCATCTGTTCAAACGACATTATCATGTACATATTATTGTACTATGAGGAGATCGATTTGCAAACACGTTTTGACACTTCTATTCTCTCTCATTTTTTGATTTTGCTCAAAAAACTATGCGGCCAGGGTTGCATTTTGAATGAAACGATCAAAAACCAAAGAAACGACAGTAAAAGTTATTATTTCGTTACTTTCCCCAAATGTTTCGCCTTTGTTCACAATTTGCTTTTTTTCTCTTCTATTTTTATTTTATAACTGTTGCAGTTTGTTTGTCACTTTAGAGACAGACATTTTTGCATAGTGTAAATCGAAAGCAGAATGACCCTACGATTTCTTTCAAATGGAATAGAGTATCATTCCATTTCTCTCTCCGAGAATCGTTGCATTTGCACTAATACACCCTCGCATTTATGTGATTTTTGTTTAGATAAATTATCTCGTGTTTGGAGATTTCGTTTAACCAAACATCTGTTTTTCAATACCATAATCAACTGTCATTTTACCCGTAATCTCCAAATTAGAGAATCCTGCTGCAATGTGCATGCAGTATAAGACGTCATTACGACACCTCTTTTCCCAGGGGACATAAACGTTACGGCGGATTAAAGTGCAAAAAACCTCAAAAGTAGAGATTTTATTGGATCAGAAAAATGCGTTCGTTGGATATGTCAAAATTGTCAATTGATGGGACGGGATGGACTACAGTAAATTTGAGAAGATCACACGATAACAAAAAGAGCTATCGAAACATTTCTTATGATATATGTATGTATGTACATATATTATAAAATAAGTCATAAATATACCACTTTTCTAAAGTCCCCAAACCCCGTTTTTCGAAACTATATTATAACCCGGTAACTAAGCGAGTTATCGACAAATTTTTTTTAATTTTTTGGACATATTTTTAGGTATTGTACAAAACAACGGTCACCAAAACGGTAGTTTATAAAATAGTATTCGAGAGCCAATTTTTTGAAATTTTATAATCCCATAACTCGATAACTAAGCGATTTATCGAAAAATGTTCTGAAGTTTTTCCTCATATTTTGAGGTATTCTATAAAAAAAGTTGATCAAAACGGGACTTTTTTTAAAATCGTCCTCGAGACAAGGTCCAACTGTGATCCTCATGGATCCGGTGGACATTTTTTACATGTTTGTGGTTGTTATATTTTACTGTAATTGCGTTTTTTTACCTGCTTCGTATTCGCCAAATTTGCCCTTTTTGCTTAACAAATTCTTGAAAAATTATACACATTTTTAGAAATAAAGTTATAACTTACAATCCCTGACCAATTCAAGGATTACACAAAAAACATTATTTCCCAAGTACGATACTTAAATTATAACAACCATAAATCCATATTAAATATTTGATGTTTCATTAATTTTGTAACATTATTTCCACTTTTGAGATAACCTCTCTTTTTGCTAATTAAAAATTGACATTTTGCTCTTTATAAACCACTGCAAGCCCTTTTGCAGTTATTTTTCTATATCCTTTTTTTCTTCCTTGCATTTCTTTAAATTTTGATAAACCCACACACACAAGCGCACTTTCTAATATTTTGCTTCTTCTTATTTTCCAGCCCACAAACAACTCAGCGATCAGCCGATCGGTGCTCCATTTCACATATATCGATTTAACCGGAATAAAACATTAAAATTAGCTAGGGTTTCGTATTAATTCAAGTTAAAATAACTTATTCTCAATTAATCTACACTTTCTTAATATTTTCTTTTAATTTTTCCCACTATTTTCATAAAATAAAACGATATGCTGTGGAGCAACTTGCGCACTTACCGTACCGAAAACCAAATTAAAACTAACGAGAGAGGGAAGAATAATGTCATTAGTTAAAAGCTCTCGTGCTCCTCCATCGTTGAGAATGAGTGTGAGGAAGCAAATGCGTTTAAAATAGTGATGGTAATGTTGGTATATTGGTACTATTTTGGATGGTGAGTAGTTTGTGGATGGTGCGCAAAATTTGGTTTAATTGCAGTTAGTTAAATATTAATTTACGTTTACCTTGCCGATTTTTACGTAATTGAATGTAAATTTAAACAAAATAAATCAGATCCCAAAAGCAGTATTACCGGTTTAAACCAAATCGCAATGCATCAACTTATACAACAGACATTCGGAATTCAAGCATCAGATTGAAATATTTACAATTAACACATTCTGCGGATAAAAATCACATGAGGGTCAGGGGACACCCGGTTGGAACGAAGTTCCTTACGCTATATACAGGGTGATTCAGGAAGTTCCGAACAAATTCCTCCAGCGTATTCCTTGGCTCATTTCATGAAGAAAAGTCCACTAGGACCATGTCCGAAAATGCAAGGATGCGAAATGGCAGCGGGTTCAAAATTTTCGGATTGGTGGTCGGAGGGTAGTAGGGTAAAGTTGCTAACTTCTGAGCCAGTGGTCGGATTTTTTGGGCTTGTTGGAAAGGTCTTTAAGAGGCATTTCAGAATTAATTAAAAAAGAAGTAGCAAAAAGTCAAATCGCCGAGATACAGAGCTTTCGGGAAAAAAATTTCCAACCTCAATTTGCTCAGCCAGATGGCAGGTAACTTACATATGTGGCAGGCAAGATAGCCATACCCCTTACCTTTTCAAAGTGACCTAAACGAAGCCCAGAGGTCTTACCGTTCCAAAGTTATGACCATTTTACTGAAATGCAAAAATGTTTGTTTTTGTTTTTGGAAGCGAAATAACAGAACACATTAATTCAACACATAACATTAATAACATATAACAGAACACAAAAAAAATCCGACCACTGGCTCAGAAGTTAGCAACTTTACCCTACTACCCTCCAACCACCAATCCGAAAATTTTGAACCCGCCGCCATTTCGCACCCTTGCATTTTCGGACATGGTCCTAGTGGACTTTTCTTCATGAAATGAGCCAAGGAATACGTTGGAGAAATTTGTCCGGAACTTCCTGAATCACCCTGTATTATGTACTGGCTAGTTACAACACGCCTAGGGCGCCCGTTGAAAAATATCTTTAAGAAAAGATACTTTTCATCTTTAAGGAAAGATACTTTTGTAAAATGATAAAAAAAATGTTTATAAAGTATACATTTAGGTCCTTTTTGTAAGAATACGTATTATATTTTCCCGAAAAAAACATTTTTTAGAAAGAGCTATTTCTTTTATTAAAAGCTAATGTTTTGTTTAAGGAAAGGTACTATTTTTAAGAAGAAGTACTTTCTGTAAAAAAAAGCCATAAGAGTATGAATTTTTGTAACGAAGTTCCTTATCGCACGTTGCGGAATTGGGGCCAAATGAAAAAAAAATAAACAACTTTTTTTAACACTATTATGCTACAACCCAGTCTTATCAACTATATTGGGAACTTTTGCTTTAGTTTGTGTCTATACTAACATATGTTGGGAAATTTCTTGTTTAACGTGGAGTTTTCGAGGTGGAGTCTGTAACCAATATTTAGTATATATTGTTTTTTGTACCCAATAAAAACTAAATTTAGAAAAGCCAAAGTGAAAGAAGTTTAAAAAGAGAAAAATTTCTTAAATAAGTGGCTTTTCTAAAAAAATTACATTTTCTTAAAGATATCTATTTTTGATTCCAAAATATCATGAAAACATTAACATAAATAAATCAGTTTTGTTTGAAAAAGATGATTTATCGGAATTTACTTGGGTGCGTGTTTTAATACCCTTTACACTTTGGTTTTGTAAATTGTTCGAAGTAAGTCCTGAAATTTTAATATTGGAGGCTCACAACTTTTTGTGAAACAATGCAAAACATACCTACGGGATGTGTTTTCATATTAAATATTTAAAAAGAAAAATATTCTATTGCATGTAGTTTTCCTAAGTTTAATATTTTCTGTATATTCACGATTTTGATAGTAATGAAAATCTAAATTTCATTTCTTACATGTGTTTATGAAGTGGTGCCTTAAGCTACAATCTTCTTCGATTACACAGTGCAACACAGAAAATGTACACTCCGACTTTACTTCAGATTCTGAAAGTACTTATCGAAACTAACACAATGGCATTTGGGGGTTTTCTGGATTAGCTCGAATTCAAACGCCCTCAGCATAATGCAGGTAGAGACTAAAAGAAAAGAAACATAAACCAAACTGGTTTGAAAAAAACTTCATGTGACGTTTCCTTTTACACTCTTCGTGATGCGGTCGGTGTGATAGAGAGATGTTTGGCGAAAAGTGGCATACAGCAGGTGGTATTACAATAACATTTTGCTTTAATTTTTCATGTCGTTTTGGTGAAAAACTGTGAAATTTAAATGTGTTTTAAACTTTTTTATTGACTGCTATTGTTTTTAACACACAAAACGAAATGCCGCTGTTGTTATTTTGTTCGTTAGTAAAGCAATTCTTTTCAACATCGAACATAAATATCACACCAGGCCAAATGTAATAAATTTGGTGAGAGAACTATTAGGTCTACTATATGTATTACTCTATGGTTTCAGCCTTTAGGGGTACCGGTTGTCATGGGTCTGGGTGGTTCGAGGTGGTGGCATGTATTATACGGCCAACCAACGAGTGGATTTGAGGCCAGTAAATGCAGGCCGATATTTGTAATGCTCTTATTTCTGGTCGTGTCACTGGCCATTTAAATGGACTGGTAAGAACAAAGTGCTCTACAAACATTTGACAGAATGACAAAATCAACATCCAAACTAATTGGCTATCACTAAAAAAAAGTGATCTCACTTTATAAAAACCAGTGTTGGGATTGTTTAATTTGTATTGGATTTTAAAGAATTTCCATTTTTCGCAATGACAATTAACAAATATTGAATTTCCATTTACTCAGCCAAAGCAAATGCGGGTTGTGGAATTGGATGCCAATTCTAATGAAGTATGGGAATGCTTTTAATTATTTTTGAGTTTGTTTTAATGCTGGCAATTCTGTTTTTACATTATGTTATGGGGGGAATAGACTACACAAAATGTGTTTTTTCTTCTTCTTATTTCGCCACACACAGTGCAAAGAATTTGTGCAAAACTTGAATTTGAAGTTAGCAATTGGGTCCTTCTCTTTTAGTTTTTCTATTAAAATCGCGTATTACGTGTTTTTTAGGACCCTGTTGCAATTGTCTTTGCTTTTCACTTTCCAAAGTGAAGGCAAATTTCTATACGTTTCAATAAATTCACTCAATCTTTTTCTCATCCGGCATGTTTCTTTTTCACTCTCTTATCAAAATTTAAACAGAATGACGCTGAGTTTGCGCAAAATAACGCGGTACACCACACAAAATTGATATCAATTTGATTTTTACACAAAATTTGTGCAAATAGCACAACGGCCACCACATACAGCAAAACGGCTTGCGCAACGCCCATTTTATGCAAGCATTTTGTGTAGTATGTTCCCCCCTTTATATGTAGAGGTTTGTGGTTTCGGTTAGTGTTGCCTCGTAATACTTTTTAAATATAAAATATTTTAAAACCACAATCGCCAAATATTAAGGAAATATCTAGAGTAGTGACTTCTCTCAGGAAACTTACTACTTAGGGCAAAAACTCAGGACCTGGTGCAGGCAAAAAAAAAAAAAACCAAAAATAGAGTAAAATCAGAGGAAACGAAAAAAAAAATTGTCGGACGAGCCTTTGGGGTCCACAGAGTCCAAAAAAGGGCCTCAAAATAGGTGAATAAAACAATGTTTTTTAATGCGTTGTATAGTAAATGTCAAACTAAGACGAACAAATTAAATAAGTTTTTTCGATAACTGCCCCAGTTATCGAGTTATCGAACGATACATTTTTTTTAAAATTTTTTTTTAACGCGTTCGATAGTAAATGTGAAAATAAGACGAAAAACTAAAGTAAATTTTTTCGATAACTAACTCCGTTATCGAGTTATCGAACGATAAAATTTTAAAAATTTGTTTGTTTAACGCATTTTATAATAAACGTCGAAGTAACACGAAAAACTGAAGTAGTTTTTATCGACCAAAAAATTTTATTTTAATTCGGTTTTTAATATTTCCCTGCCAATTGTATAAATACCTTAGTTATCGAGTTCACGACCGATAAAATGAGAAAATATAATATATAAAAATGTTCGTATAGGGAGTGTAGCAAGGGGCAAAATAACAGGAAAAATTAAGTATTTTTTTAATAACGTTTTTTTTATTTTTTAACGCAAATTAACTAAAAATTAAGTTAACTAAAAATTATTTCTTTTTTTACTCTAAATATATTAAATTAAAAATAAAATAACCAAACAATAAAAATGTATTAACAAAAATTGATTAAAATAATAATAAAGTTAAATTAAATAAATAAATTCTATTGAATAAAAAGCTAAAAACTACATTAAATTAACCGGCATCTGTATCGGTGCCTGAAGATGAGTCCTCAGATACATCTACCTCTACGTTTTGGCATGGCTTCGTGGCGTCGTAAAATGTTCCAGCGATCCGACAAAATTCGTTGAAGGGATCCAACCCTTGCGCTTTGCAGGTACGAAGGAACATAAATTTTGCCAGGTATCCTGGCATAAAGTGCTTCCTTCGACCGCTGGATGGTATTGAGCGCTTGGCGTGGGCCCAAGATCCCTCAATGGAGTTTGTGTGGGCGCCGGTTTCTGGATCTTTAAAGTTTATGGAGTGGTTTACCTTTAGGTGGTTGAATTTCTGTTGATCCATGCAATCGTGTGTCTTCCAGAAATCGATAATTACCGTAGTACCTGGAAGAACCCACTCCTCAATAAGAGGAATTAGGGTATTTTCATCTCGCCGCTCCACTGGTACCATAAAACAACGGCCTGTGACTCTCTCGTACCCTCCGAAAACCCATTGGCCTTCAACATGTTTGCCCCGGTGGTATTTTTGCTTCTCGAATTTGCTTTCGTCAAGCTCTACCGTCCGGCCGACACCGCCAATGGGCTTCTTATTGCTGACGAGATCGTCATACACCACTTCTCTGCAAAAGCTCGCCCAGTCTACTAATGTGCTTTGACCTTTAATATCGGAATATTTGCCGATTATGGCCAACGGCAGGTTGTCCAGCCAGAAAAACATAAATTTGCAAACAGCACCATACGATATTTTGGCTCTTGCAAAAAATTTCCCCGTTGTCAGCGCTACTCCATAGCCGCAAACCTTCTTCTTCTTATGGTCGTCAATAAATTTGTGGTTGCAGCGCCATTTGTACGTTCCGTCGCTCTGCCGTAACTCCATTGGGGTTGGATGGTTATTCTGGCAAAACATACTTCCATATTTTGGGAGAATTCCCAACTCCATCAATTTCTGAATCAAAATTAATCCACCTTATTTCTCCCATTCATGAATTTGATATTGATTAATATGTGACATGTTTACGTTTGCACATGTTTACACGATACACATATGAAAATGAATATGTTACATTTTTCTTTAATTTTGATGTTTTTAAAAAAAAATTTTTTTTTGCCTGCCGCCCCAGGTCCTGAACTTCAGCCTTTTATTCCATAGATAACATATACAATATCTCATCCATCTCAAGAATAAAAATTTTTAAGTTTATTTATAAAGTTTTGCGTGCAAAGTCTGGCTCTTGAGATTGGTCGCACAAAACTCAGCACTGATTTGTAAACCAAAGACTGTCAACTGTGCATACATTTCCTTTCTAAAAATACGTAGGAAGAACAAATTTGAATTTTTGCAAAAAAAATCTGCTAAAAACTATTTCATAAAAAAGTGTCAACGTAAAAACCACCCAGAGTGATCGTTTCATTTAAGATTTCATTCTAGAAAGCATTTCGTCAAAATGTCGTAGATCTGAATCTCACAAGCCACCGCTAGAGCATATAAAATCATAGTTTTCCAGAAACCACGATGTTTTTAAGTTTATGCATTACTAGTGCTACCTGCCACCAGGGAGAGCCAATTACTACATTATTCAATTATTTTGGAAAGCTTTTTGTTTCTCGGTTGGGGTATGTGTGTGTGAAAGGAAAAGGAAAAAGTATAACATTTGTTTCCTTCTCTATGACGTGTTTTCTCTATTCTCTATTATAATTGTCGTAAAGATTTACCTTATGATAATTTATATGATTTCTCCTGTTTGTACCAAACTGTTTGCAGTTCATATGAATTTGATTTGTTTTTGACTAATTTTGTAAATAAAATACACAACTGCAGCGACAAACCGAGCCGAAACCGAACGACGCAACTGCAACGAACATTACCCCTCACCCGGCGATAACAACAAAAAACGAATAATATGAACAAATAACCGGCAACTTTACCAACAACAACAGTTCAAACAACATACGAAAGAATCTTTAACAGTGAACACAATTTCTTGCGAGAAAAACACGAACCAGCACGACTCACGGAAACAAAAACCACGTAACACAATTGGAAATCTATGCAGATCAGCACGACACTTCTATTATTTAATACTTTATAGATTTCAAAAACAAATGAATGAATTGGTTCCTTCTTTTTTACCGATAAAACACAACGTTACGGAAATCATGCGTACGAACCGACGGACGGTTGAAACATAACTAAGGATAAGTAGAATGTGTGAAATGCAGTTAGGTGAGAAATTACCAAAAAGCTCTTTCGATCGATGGCTCGATTCTCTTGACCAGTGAGGGGAAATGTGCTACAATTGTACCACTTTTGGTACAATTAAGTCCCTATTGGTACGATGGGACCCTTGTCAAATACTTTTAAGTGCAATGAACCGCAACATACGTGTGGGCGCACTCTTATTAAATTTGACATAGAGTGTATTATCGACAAACAGCGCATAAATTCTGAAATATTTTTGCACTCTAGAAATTCATCTTAATAGAGATTTATAAAACAAAAAAACCAATGAGTGTTCGAACTTACGGGCGATGTGTTAACACTAGGGATGCTAAACGGGATAGATTTTAAAAATCCCGGGGTTCGGGATTCTATTTTTGAATTTATTTGGGAACAGGTCTATTTTACGGCTTACACTCCAAAAAACAACCACAAGCGGGGTAGAATACGTTATTCTAAGCAAAAAAGTGAAATAACAAAATCGCGGCAAATGCATAGTTTCGGAGTTATGGGCCCCGATAAATTCCGATATGTGGGAAAGTTATTGCGTTAATGTACCGTGTAAAACCATTGATATCAGTTTTTTGTATAAAACAATTCAAAAGAAAGTCATAAAATAATGTAGCACTTTTTGATAAGTCGCTTAGTTATCGAGTTATCGGATGTTGACATTTAGAAAAATTATAGTTTTTTTTTACTTTTCTCAAACAAAAATAAAAATAATTTTAAAAACATCGTGTGATATTTCGAATATTTTTTTTCAAACAAAAACACAAATTATTTTAAAATAATTTTTGTTTGAGAAACGTAAACATCCGATAACTCGATAACTGAGCGACTTATCAAAAATTGCTACATTATTTTTTGAGTTTGTTATGACTTGTTTTGTACAAAAAAGTGATATCAATGGCTTTATACGGTACGTTAGTGGAAAAAGTATCCGAAATATCGGGGTGCACAACTCCGAAACTATACATTTGCCCCGATTTTGTCATTTTACATTCTTTGCTTAAAATAACATGTTCTACTCGACGCAATACATTTTGTAATTTTTGGAAAGTAAGCCGTATAATATACATACATATGCCAAAATTAACTTACGTTAAAAACATGTTTATACTGCACTCGAAATCTAGAGATATCTAGATTTCGTGGCCTAAACATCTGATTTTCAATACACAAATCAGCTGTTCCTGTGAATGAATTCTAGACAATCGAGATTTGGGTTGCAGCATAAACGCGGTATAAGATGTGTTGTTAAACCTCTTGTAGAGCCGTCATTGGTTTTTAAACCCTTTTTGCACTATTTGCATTTTGCTTGAGGTGCACCTTTCGACTCTTCAAAAAAATAACACCACACTGAACTTTTTAGTTATTGTTTTTAGTTTTGTGTTTTTCAAAATTAATAATAATTAATTAACCCCGAAAAATTTCGGGATTTCCCGTTTGGCATCCCTAGTTAACACCTTTTTGTTACACGGTAGCTGTTCGATTTCTATGAACATATTACATTGGGAAATAAAAAACAGCGTTGAATCATATGATGACGTTTCACTTAAATAATATGTGTGTTTTTTTACCCCGCCAAAATGAACTATAGCTTAATTTGTACGGGACAGCTAAACAATATTAAGAGGCATTTCAATTTCCCCAAAAAAAAACAGAAGGAATTCAGTGATTTTCACGATCCACGTCTTGCTTGATTCATAATATATGTGGCTTTATGAATAAGTAATAAAATTAAACACTTTTACAATTTTTATACAATTTTTAGTTTTTCAAAAAAAAAGGAAATATTATATATTAACGAACAAAAATATTTGTTTGTAAACATTTTAATGATAAATCCGATCAAATTAATAAGTGGTATAAGGATAAGTTGAAGATAATGTAAACTTAAATTTATTCAGATTTGTTTCAATTAATTTTGGACCAGTAACTTTCGAGGTATGATAAATTATGTAGAGAAATACCTAAAAAAATTGAGAATTTCTCGACGATTTTGAAGCTTAAACGCTGTCATTTCAAACTAGTGTTTTGTATATTTGTATATTCCGCCCCTGGTCGCTGACGATTGGAAACAAAAATTTCAATCACTTAACTAGATGTCGCCGCAAAAATAATTCCTTTTTTTTAAATGATCAAAATCAAGTTTCACAATAATTATTCACGATACGATAAATCCGAATACGAGCTAATCCAGAAAAACCCCAAAATCCACTCTGATAGTTTTGATAATTACTTTGAGAAACTGAAGTTAAAATGAAGTGCACGTTTGATAAAAAACGTATCCTATGTTTTTTTTAAAAATAAACTGTAAGAAATCTAGAACAAACATTACAACTTTTAAATTGTATTTCCTTCCATATTAAATTGGAAGTGCCCAAAATTACATGTACGCTTTACGTTGTTTCCAAAAAAGTCAGGGGTACATTTTTTGGAAAAGTATCTAGACTGACTTCCAAATTTTTTAAATTTGCGGAATATCCGTGTCATAAAATTACAAGCTATTATAAAACATACAATGTCATTCATATATATGGTTAGATTTTTAGTTTTTTAATTTTTTGCCAAAAGGATTCCCGACCTAGACTCATCACATCTATGAGATCATATCACCAAAACAGTAGGGTAGATACAAGTTTTTCTTAGTTTTAAAGTTTTGTTAATGGCTTGAGAGATATCGGCCTCTAAGACTGAAAACACAGGATCAGTCAACACGTTTTTAACACGTGAGGCTAGAAAATGTATTTAAAACATATGTAGCTCCGACATCAGTTTCACTCTCTACTCGAATTCGAGTGCGAGTGAGAAAAAAAACGAGTATACTCTATTTTTCTATGCCACTCGAATAAGAGGGCATATGCTTTGCTCGATTTCGAGTGCGAGTAAAATACGCTCGAAATCAAGCAGATTATACTCTTGCCGAGTATTCTTTCAGTCTTTCTCATCCAGTGGAAAAATAGAAACACACACACACTAATTGTCAAAACCAAAACTAAAGCCAAAGAATAAAATGCTCCCCTCCATCCTCCTCAGTCACCACTCTACACCTCAGTCCTCAGCAACACCAAGCACCATTTGCTTTACTATATTTACTACTATTTTTCACCTGCGAGTAAAATCGAGTAAATCTGAGCTCTGATTTTAAATATGTTTCGTTTCTATCCTTTGGCGTGTGTTGGCCCATAAGAAAGATAATATTAGTGTTATATGAATCAAAATAAAAACATCCGGTGTGTTTTCCGTCTAAACATTCAATATTTATTAAAAGATATGCATGTTTTTTAATTGTAAAATATCAAAAAAAACTTAAAATTTTGTTGACGAAAAATATCAAGTTTTGGAAAAGTTTCGAGAAAATTATGCTAAAAAGCATTTAGCATCATGTTTCAAAAAAATTGTGCTGAAACCAAAAAAATATGCTAAAAAGCATCAATTATGCGAAACTGGCAACACTGCTTACACCCTCTCCTGCTTAATCTAAGCAAACGAAGCAAGTCACTCACTTTCGTTGAAAAAAGCGACCGACTATCTCTCGACTTGTCGTTCGCATGGTGTTACGTGGGTTTGTGTGGTGGTTGTTCAAAGCAATAACATGATGTCGAAGTTCGTCATTTGAATGCGGACCGAGGGACAAGAGTACGAGCAACCAGTATCTGCAGCAGTGATGATAGCTCTGTTCGAGTACTCGAAAATTTGTGCAAATTTGTACAAATTTTTACTGAACTCTGTTCGTTCACTCCAAAAGTCCAGTAAATGAGAGCCAGAGAGCGAAAATTTTGACAGTTCGATGTTAGAGATTTTGCAAATTTTGGTTAGAGAAATTTTAGCCAACATAAAATTGCAAGATAGAACAGCTGTTTGAAATCAGCTGTTTTATGTAAAGAAACAAAACACAAAAATAAATTAACAACGACAGAGGTAAGTACAAATTATTTTGTTTAATATTTTATTCAATATATATCTGAAATTTAGAAACAAAATGGAAAACAATAATGTGCAGTGGCATTCAGGAAATTCTGTTAAACCGGCGACGTCATTATTGGACAACTGTGGCAGTAGCAAAGGTATGGAAATAAACGCCAGAATGTATGTATGTGGCAAAGGATAAAATTTCTTTCAATTCTATTGGAACATTCCTGGCGAACACTGTATATCCAGTTGTCGTTTACTCATTTTTTTAAATAAAAATTTCTTCCAAATAAAAATTACAGCTTTTGTTTAATGAAATGCAAACAGAAAAATCAGCTGTTTCCTTGCACACATAAACATCAGCTGTTTCATTGCAAATTATTACTGGAAGTCGTTCGCGTACTTTATTTGCAAATTATCATAAAGAGAGTAAAATTGTTGTTTCGCTCTCAAAAGTAGATTCTTGCAAATTTTTACTGGGAAAGTACTCGAACAGAGCTGATATTTGATAATTTTCGAGGGTACTTTTTGTAGTCTTCCGAAAGCACTTTTTGCGACGTAACATAATGTTTTATTTTATTGGAAGCAAATATTTGAATGAACGAAAAACTAGAACATTTTTTTGAATTTCAATTTATAAAACCCAATGCGATCAATAATGTTTTAAATAAACTAGTATTAACATTTCCCAGTGAACATATCATTTCCTCCTTGCCAATTTTTTTTTATCATTAATGGCGAGTATCTATCTGGTTTCCGTTTCAAGCGCTCCGATTTTCTTCCTTGAGGTGGCAATGTATCCATGGCTGATGTTGCACTTGCGGTGGCTTGATAATTATTATTTTCCAGGGAAAATGTAGTTGCTTGATCTGATGTATCAATAGTAGGAGCTAATTCTAGATCTTCAGAATTATTCGAAGGTGAAGGAAACACTGGGTCAGGAAACATAGCTGGAATAACGATATCATTTCTACCATATAAGCATAGAATAACACATACTATAGAAGAACTTATTCTCTCATCTGACGTTTCATTTCACACTCTCTCGGTAGGTCTGTGGAAATGTTTACATACACCAGGTGGAGGTACAAAATATGTTCACTTAACTATTTCCTGTCGTTTTGGTGTAGAACTGAAAAATTTAAATGTATTTTGCACTTTTTTGTTGACTTTTAACGTTGGTATTCATTTGTATTGTATTTAACACAACTAGTTTGCCACAAAAACACGAAATTCGGGTGTAGTTCCTTTGTGGATCGCTGTATACTATTGCCACCATCTGGTATTATTGAACCCATATTTTCCACCCTCCATTGTGTAATTTCCATCGTACATTACATTGCCAAGACGTTTAAATACCTCTTGGCTTCCAAAAAAAGTACCCGATATTGGCTGAGCCCTTTGGTTATGGTTTGTCTATGAACATTTGGATTGAGTAAAAGAACAACTGTGTTGAAAATGATGTATTTTAATAGAAAAATCATTAGCAAAAGAATTACAAAATTGTGCAAATCAGTTTGATACTACCATTCCTGAAGTACAGACTAATCTTGTGACTCACTATCAAAAATGTTTCCTGGCTCTTCATCACCTAGGGGAACAGTAGCATCCTGGTTAACTTCTACAGGAACATTGTTAGGCCCATTAATGTATTGTAAGGTGTTGAAGAAGCCATGGTAGATAGGGGGAACGTATGGCAGAAGTGATTGTAAGTTGTCAAATTTGAGTTTCTTGATTTTTTGGCATGTCTCCTGTCGCTGCCAATAACGGGAGTTCGTTGAGAGGTCGACCAGCTCTTGAAGACTTCATGTTCAGCTCGTGAAAATTAGGAATGTTGATGCTTTCTTTGTAAAACAATCTGTATGGATGTGCTTTCTCAAAATGCATACACTGCATTTTACTTATACCTGGTACATTTTTCCTGAAGTAAGGTTCTAGTGAATCTAAAGACACAATGTCATCATTCTCCATTTGCGTCATCATGAACTTCCTACTAGATTTCACTATAATATCGGCCCACATATGTATGTACTTGGTACGTAGACCTGCTGATGGTTTCTGTACTTTGCTTTTCGATAATCCCGAAATCCTGGTCACATTCAATGAATGAATGTCCCACTATCAGAAATCTGTGGTCAACCGTATCAATTTGTGTCTTTTGGACTACATAATGCCAAAACTTTACAATATAATGACTTTTGTTTTGGCCACCTCAGTTGTCACTGTACAGAATTAGGCGCTTTACGGTTGGTGGCAGCGTCTTGATATATTTCCAAAGGCAGGAAGCAATTTCTCTACAACCACGATTACCTTGGCCTTCATGCCACAAAAACATCTGTGCCTGGCCAGTGGAAACCTTGTGCACACAAAAATTATAAGTCCAAAGTTGACGACTATGGTATGCTTTTTTTGCAGTTTAAACTAGGAGTTGCAAGCGTCTTTTGTAAATCAAAGCATACAACTACTGTAGTTGGGTCATTTTTAAAATTCGATGCATCCTTTGCAGTTTTTGCAGCTTCTGCTTTGCGCAAGTGTACTTCTTTTTCAATTTTTGCTGTAGCAACTCTTTCTGGATCAACACCGTTGTTGATGATATGTATTCTGAAGTGTGTCACTCTTGTCACACGTATCGGTGTGAGGTCTCTTGAGTGAGAGGTTAAAATTAGTACGCAAAATATATCTATGGTAACTCTCCTTCACAGGGTTTACGTTTCTTTCCGTACACATTTCTACATACAAAGTGTAGATTTTTTTCATTGACAGTTCCGTGCTCAAATAAATACTTCACATTTGGACATCTAATCCTAGAGTAATTGCTACTGTACTTAGGAAGCGACTATAAGTGCTCTTTTATCAAGTGAATGGCTTCATCTGTTGTTTTATTCGATGGAACTTTACGACCTCTTTTGTCCCTGTGAGCAATCGAGTTTGTGTTAGTAATGTCCATTTCGATTAGACTAGCAAAACTTAGGATACTGTATTCTCAAAGTTACCTCCTACTCTAGAATAATATCGGTAAACTTTGAATTAAAAGATATGACAATAACAATATCGACAAGCTTGTACAACATTCAACAACAAACTACTTTGGTGATAGTCAGTAGGAAGCCAAGGGCGCTTGAACCCCTTGACGTCTCAGGAAAACAGCTGATATTCAAGGTAGTACTTATACCATCCGCTAGTAAGCAGCACTGTACAGTGATGCACTTGTATCTCTGTGCCACAACAATATTTGACTCCATAACAACTAGTTAGTGCACTTGACTCCATTTTTAAAAAAATTGCACTTGTACACCTTGGCTTCTAGACTCCTCATATAACCATATCGCTTATTTCAAATTGTTTTGGTTTTGTAGTTGTTACGGAATCAGTGGAAGGACTTGTTTGTGGGCTTAGCAGCGATAATAAAGTGCGAGGTTGTCGACCATGTATTATTTCAGCAGGTGATTTACCATATTTATTAGGTGTTGTTCTATATGTAGGTAGGTAAACCAACAGTGAGCTTTCCAAATATTTTCCACTCTCCAGTTGTTTAATCAAAGATCATTTAAAAGTGCGGACAAACCTTTCTGCTTGTCCGTTAGATGCGGGGTGAAATGGTGCTGTTGTTAGGTTTTGAATGTCATTCCGTTTACAAAACTCTTTGAATTCCTGTGACGTAAACTGAGTCCCATTATCACTCACAATTGTTTCCGGCAAACCCTCAATAGCAAAAATGCATTGCAGAGCTTTAATTGTCTCGATTGATGTAGCACTTTTAACTTTTACCACATACGGAAACTGTGAAAACGAATCCACAACTACTAACCACATATAGTTTTTAAATGGACCGGCGTAATCCAGGTGAATTCGTTGCCAAGGTGAGTTAGGTTTCGGCCATGATGAAAATATCTTAGGTGGAGCAGAGCTGTACATATTACAAGCATGGCATGAAGTAGATAATTTACAAATATCTTCATCGATATTTGGCCACCAACAGTATCTTCTACTTATTTGCTTCAGGCGAACAATCCCCCAATGACCTTGATGAACAATAGTGAGCACTTTCTGTCTCAAACTTTGTGGAATGACAATACGACTATAGTCGGTCTGCATAATTAAAACTCCTTTGTGTTGGGTTAAGTAGAATCGATGACGAAAATACGGAATTAGTTCCTTGTCAGAAACATTCTCAGGCCAACCGTTCATCACATAGTGCATAACTTTACGCAAACTACTATCCTTTTTTGAACTTTTTGCCACTTGCTTTGAGTCATTTGGAAAATCTTCTAATTGTTCATCCATATGTACATCATTAATTTCAATAAATTTATTGAACTGTTGGTATCCAGTATGTGGTAATCTAGATAAGGCATCTGCGTTAGCATGCTGTTTTGTACTCTTGTAATTTATATCAGATAAAGTCAACGCCCATCTCTGTAACCTTTGAGCCGATGTAACATTAATGACCTTTGATGGATGAAATATAGACACAAGAGGTTTGTGATCAATGACTAAAATAAATTTGCGGCCATACAAATACTCATAAAACTTCCGGATACCAAAAATAATCGAAAGGTCTTCCTTCTCGATCAGACTATAATTCTTTTGGTGATCCGACAATGTTTTTGAGGCATAAACAATTGGCTTCTCCGATCCGTTCGGAAAAATGTGCGATATCACGGCTCCAATGCCGTATGAAGAAGCGTCCATTGCTAGAACAATAGGCAAGGTTTCATCAAAATGTACTAATTTAGCTAAATCTACAAATTGCTTCTTAAGATTTTGAAAAGCACTGTCCTGTGCTCGACCCCAGTAAAATTGTTGGTCTTTCTACCAAATCTACCAATTGCTTCTTAAGATTTTGAAAAGCACTGTCCTGTGCTCGACCCCAGTAAAATTGTTGGTCTTTCTTACGAAGTGAATTCAATGGGCCACACACTGTAGAACAATTATTAATAAAGGAACAGTAATAATTAATATTTCCCATAAAAGACAGAAGTTCTGTAATATTCTTGGTGTGAGGAAGATTTTTAATTGTTTCAGTTCCAGATTCTGATGGGTAAATGCCCGATCCTGTTATAATACGCCCCAATATTACACTTTAGGTTGAAATAACGAGCACTTAGCTAAATTACAACGAAATCCGCTTTCTTTCAACCTTCTGAATAACTCCCGCAAATTATTCAGATGTTCCTCTTCTGTTTTGCCAGTACATACTTATAATATCATCTAAGTAATTTACACATCCAGGTATTCCACTGATAGTCTTCTCAATTAATCTTTGGAAAATGGCTGGGCACTGGCTACACCAAAAGGTAGCCTTTCGTACTGTAAAAGCCCTAATGGTGTATTGACCACAAAAAATGGTTTCGACTCTTCATCCATTTCTACTTGCAGGTATGCATCTGACAAGTCGATTTTCGAAAACTGCTACCCATTTCTAAGTTTGTGAAATATGTAACGAATTCGTGGTATATGATATTGCTCAACATCCATCAATGGATTGATAGTGACCTTAACATCTGCACAAACTCGAATTTTCCCATACGGCTTAGGAACAATCACAAGTGGCGAAGGCCATTGTCTATATTACACAGGTTTCCAAATACCTAAATCTGTCAACCGTTGAGCTTCTTTCTTAAACGAGTCATGGAGAGCATATGGTATTTATCGTGGCTTAAAAAATTTTGGTCTAGCATCGGGTTTCAAATAAACATGTCCCTTCATAGTCTTACATAAGCCCAAACCTTCAGAAAAAAGTTCAGCAAATTCGTCACACATTTCCTTTATGTCAAGATTTTCATCCATCTTGAAAATCTGCACGTTCTGGAATTGATCATACCAATTTAATCCGAAAATGTTGGAACATTCATTGGAATTTGCAACAACGAGATCTAATCTTTTATGTTCATCTTTTATTCGCACATCGACATTAATTGAACCTACGACTGGAATTTGAATATTCTTACTTACTTACTTATCCGGTCTCGGACAACCCCGGGGGGACAGGGACCTTACAAAACGAATAAAACATATTTCGCCAACCAATGCGATCTTTTGCTTTATTTCTCCAGTTGACAATACCAAGTGTACGCAGGGATTCGTCAACCTGATCCCTTGGGCGGAGTCTTGGTCTCCCTATTTTTCGTCTTCCTTCGAGTTCGGTTTCGAAAACCCTTCGTGCTGGTTCGTCTTCATCCATTCTACTGACATGGCCTAGCCAGCGCAATCACGTTATCTTGATCCACTTAACTATGTCAATGTCAGGATAAAGCTCATACAGCTCATGATTCATGCGTCGCCGATACTCGCCGTTGTGCACTATAGGGCCATAAATATTTCGGAGTATTTTTCTCTCGAAGACTCCTACAGATGTTTCGTCTGCTTGCGATAGGACCCAGGATTCTGCGCCATAAAGCAAGACAGGTTGAATGAGAGTCTGGTACAGCTGGACTTTTGTCACTCGAGAGAGGGCTTTATCTCTAAAGTGCTTGCTTAGCCCAAAATAGCATCTATTCGCTAGCACAATTCTCCGCTTGATCTCAAGGCTGACGTTGTTGTTTTTGTTCACGGCAGATCCGAGCTATATAAATTCGTCCACTACCTCGAAGTTATAACGGTTATCAACGTTCACGCTTTGGTCTAATCGCGTGGAGGTCCTGTTCGTTGGAACCATTACTTTTGAATATTCCCATATCCGAAAAGTCTAATAGATGTAGGCTTCAATTCGGGATTGCCCAATAAATTATAAGCATTTAAACCAATTACAGAACGCATAGCCCATGTATCAAACTGGAACTGCATATCTTTGTTATTAATTTTTACACATACCATCATTTTATTTCCCGTTCTAACAATTGCTCTTGGCCTTGTGGCCGTCGGTGGTGCAATGGGTAGTGTGCGCGCCTCTTGTACATGAGATCCTGGGTTCGATCCCTGCTCTGACCACCTTAAAAATTAGTTTCGGCGGCGGTCACCTCGCATAGTGACGGCGACACTATCGAGTATTTAGCCATGAAAAAGATTCTCAAAATACCGTTCGGAATCGGTGTAAAACTGTAGGTCCCAATCAGTGAGTGAAAAATTAGAAAGCGCACAGCTCACTGGTTGTGAGAAGCTCTCCCCAATCCCTTAATGGGATGTATTTTTTTCTAACAATTGCTCTCTCAATGGTATCGCATATCGATATTTCATTGTCCTCATCAACAGTCTGAACACCACTCTTAAAGTTAGATTTCGACTTACATACCGGAGCAATATGTCCAATCTTTTTACATATAAAACACTGAGCTTTTAGATACTTGCATTTCCTTTTCTCGTGTTTCTTGAAACAGCCACTGCATGCTGGCTATTGCTTATTTATTTGATATTTATCGTTACTTTGTTGTTGGTTTGGGTATTTTTTAGTTGATCCATCTTGCTTAATAGCAAAAATTGCATTCTCTCCCGCTTGATTGGATCTGATGCTGCTTATTGTCTTTTGTGTAGCCTCAAAAGTCTCGGCTATTTGGAAAACTTCAGAAAACGTTGGTTCTTCTTTATGTAAGGCGGCGGTTCTTACAGTCTCATCGGGTGTATATAATATTAAAATATCACGAATTAAGTCATCAGAAAAATTTGCATTACAATTTCCGTTTTTGCATACAAAATTGCAATCTCTTGCCATACCTCTTGTTATCCATTGACTACAGCTTTCGCCCTCACCCTTCGTGCGCTTATAGAAAGCATACCTTAATTTATAACGTGAATCTTGCTTTTGTAATGCACTTCCAAATTTGATAATAGCTGAGCATATGATAACGTTCCCATGTTATGTTTCCCAACCAGTTTCTGCAGCAGTCGAAAGGTTTTATCACCAATCCATGATAAAAAAGAAGGACCTATTCCGTTCCTCTTCTACTCCATAGGCTTTAAAAAGTTCTTCCATTTGTCTCTTGTAGGTATCAAAATCGTTTGAATCCTCGTCAAATTGTTGAAATTTTGGTACCGCACTGATACCTGAAGATAAACTACTAACAGGGCTTGTTGCCGACCGCTGGCTTAAAATTTCGGCAAAGAACTGTTGCTGTTGATTTAAAATCTGCTGCGTCCAGGCTTGTTGCCGCTCCATCATTTCTGCTAAGCCTTTTTCCATTTTATATATGTATATATTTTTATCTCGTCGTCAATTAATACATATGTTTATTTTATTGGAAGCACATATTTGAATGAACGAAAAACCAGAACATTTTTTGAATTACAATTTATAAAAGCCAATGCGATCAATAATGTTTGAAAGAAACTAGTATTAACATTTCCCAGTAAACATATCATAATAGTACTTTTTATGAAATAATTAATTAAATCTGTATTTACACCGAAAGATTAACGGGCTGTTTGTAGAAAATATAAAAAAACATGTATTTAATCTTCGCACGGTTTGTTAATATATCGGTGTAAATGCAGTGAAAGCTTTAGTTAGCCTCAGGCACACATATACATATTTCAGTGTTATTACTCAAAAAATAAATCTTGGCAATTTCAATCAGCTGAGCCTGACAATATCGGCCCTTGATATAAAAACAAAATTCCTGCAATTCCTACTGCTTCTACCTTACCTATATTGCGATGTGTTGTATTTAAAAATCTCTCTCACATAAAATTTGGTGAGTCAAATCCGAAAGTACTATTATTGGAACAAAAGGAGTTGGGGACTTTTTGAAACCGAAAGGAGGTAAAAAAGTCCTTATCCACTACAAATATCATTCCTGTAAGCAACCAGAAGCAAACCATACAGCAAACTAAATTTAAATAGTGTTTGTTTGATACTAACCACAACTAAATTATGTATGTTTTATGTTGGTTGCATCGAACGTAAATACGCATTCCATTTTATTTCTGTCCATTTTATATCGAACCAAAGAGTAAAAAACTACAGCAACTCATACATTGATTAATTTATGTGTTACCCGCTCCACGAAGGGGGGGCCTCTGCGCCGAAAATTTTTTTTTACTTTTTGAGTGATTCTTATAGGAAAAATGTCGCAAACCGCAAGTTTCTATGTCTTTTAGTTTTTTTACAAATCACCTGTAAAGATGAACATAATTAATGAAAAAATTTAAAAATGTGATATAAACAGATAATATACATATATAATATTTGAAATTTAAAAAAAGTGCAATATCAAAGGTACAAAATTACAAAAATATCAAAATTTTACTCTTTTTTACTCCTAACACGCTTTTTTGGTGGTTCTTCTGTATATTGCTGCTTTTCACCTTTGTCTGATCAGGTTGAAGGAAGAGTTGCATAACCATGCGCAAAACACGGAAAAGCGAAGCGCTTTTTTTAAACGCGTTTTTCTCAATAACTTCTTTTCGGCGCGGGGTCCCTTTTCGTGAAGCGGGTCACATGTATAAATTTGTCAATTCGCTCATCGGTTTAATGATTGAAGGGAAGCGAACTTGTGAAAGTTGCAATTTCGAACGTCAAGAGAAGAATTCTGTCGCTGAGTTTTGATAAATACAGCTGAAATTGTTACTGTGAATGTTCGTAATATGTAAATACATATGTATATGAACATCGTGAATGCACAAAACTAAAAATAGAGGATTTTGTTCGATATTCGCACAAATTGTTGTAATGAAACAGCAAAACAGCTGACAGAAGATAGTTTTCTCATTGAAGAAGCTTAAAGAGAAACGTCAGATGAGAGTAACCCTCTATCTCTAAAATCTATAAATAAATTAATCTATATACTACCTCGGCGTAATCGAGAGAGCGTAAAGAGAGGGATAGAGACCATAGAGTAATACATATATATATGTATAGTTGATATTCCTCTCATCTGACGTTTCCTTTCACACTTGTCGGTGTGATAGGAGCTAGTCGGCTTACACCAGGTGAAAATATAAGAATTGTTAACTTAAATCTGTCATGTCGTTTTGGTTGAGAACCGTGAACTTTAAACGTAGTTTGGAGATTTTTGTTATCTTTTACATTACAATTGTTATCTGTTCGATTACAATTGTGTTGTATTTAACACAATAATTTTAACACCTAAAACAAAATGCCGTGGTTGTTTTCTTGTTGGTTGGTTTGAACCATTGTCTCTATCTGGTATTATTAAAGCAATTCTTTCCAACTTCCAACATTCATATCACACCAGGCTAAATGTCAAAAATTTGCTGAGCGAGATATTTTCTCTAGACATGTATTTATCTATGATAGAGACTCTTGTCTATTGCTCTGTGTCTAAACTTCATTTGTGTATTTCTTTTTGCGCTAGATGGGTGTGTGAGAAACTTTTAGGCAACACAACGAAGCAGCCGATTTTCACATAATAAACCATAGATTAATACTTATAGTAGATCTACTAGTTCTCCCACCAAATATCTGACATTTGTCCTCGTGTGATGTATACGTTTGATGTCGAAAAGAATTGCTTTACTAATACCAGATAGAGGCAATGGTTCAAAACAACGAACAAAATAACAACAACGGCATTTCGTTTTTTGTGTGTTAAAATTATTGTGTTAAATACAACAAAAATGTATACTAACAATACCAGTCAATAAAAAAGTGCAAAACACATTTAAATTTCACAGTTTTTCACCAAAACGACATGAAAAATTAAAGCAAGAAGTTATTGTAATTCCACCTGGTGTATATCACTTTTCGTCAAACATCTCTCTATCACACCGACCGCATCACGAAGAGTGTGAAAGGAAACGTCAGATGAGCCAAATATTCTCTCTAGTCTGAGATTACTCTATGGGATAAACTAAATTGTTTATATATTTTAGGAAAACAATATTATAACCCGTTAACTCTCTTAGTTATCGTGATATTTGTGGTGATAGTTAATTGACCACTACATTCTCTGTCAGTCAAACGCCCAACTTTTTTAAAAAAATTCTTGAATTCTTTTTCCGAAAAATTATTGCGAATAAATCGCATGAGTATTTTTAAATAATTTTTGTTTTTAATTATTTTTGAATTATTGTTTAATTATTGTTTATCAAACAATGATTTAAACACAACTGAGCGATTTTGCGAAAAATTATTTTTAACAAATTCGGTGATTTTTTAAAAATAATTCCTTTTCATTTTAATGCTAAAAATAATTTAAAACAAAACGGGCGTTTTTCTAAATTATTTTTTGCATAAAATTATTTTAAAAAATAATGCGATTTTGTGAAACATTATTTTAATATCTGTAATTTTTTTAAAATAAAAAAAAATTTTAATTAAAAAATTTAATTTATTACTGAACTTTCACTTTTAATATCTTGGGCGTTTAAGGGTTACAAACGCAAACACGGTGTCACATGTTAGCACAAGGTTCCACACGTATTTAACGACAGTACCAAATACATATCGGCACTATTCGGAAAATCATGAAATGCTCTGAAAAAGGTGGCCGTCGGTGGTGCCATGGTTAGTGTACGCGCCTCTTATACATGAGATCATGGGTTAGATATCTGCGCTGACCACCTTAAAATTGCTTTCGGCGGTAGTCACCTCGCATAGTGACGGCGACGCTATCGATTATTAAGCCATGAAAAAGCCTTTAAAAATACCGTTCGGAATCGTTGTGAAAACTGTAAGTCCGTCCCAATGAGTGAGTGTAAAAAACTAGAAAACGCACAGCTCACTGGTTGTGAGAAGATGTCCCAATTACTTCATGGGATGAAATGGGAAACCATTTACATATTTGTTTTTTCTATGCTTTAAAAGGCTTCTGAAAATACCGTTCGGAACAGGTGTAAATCTGTAGGGTCCAATTAATAATTGTAAAACTAGAAAACTGTTTGTGAGAAGCTCTCACCAATCCCTTCGTTTGATGTAATGGGAAACCATAATTTTACTATTTGAACACATGTACATTGCTGGGGTTTGGTAATTGTCCGGCACCTTTGCTTGAAATCCAATCAAATTAGCCTTTGGTATGCGGAATGGATTGTAAATTTTAGGTTTTTTTTTTAGCTAGAGTTTGCGGGTTGATATGCTTCGAATAATTTCTCACTATTCTTAAATAATAGGTTTTTTCTCTAAAAAGTTGGGTTATAAAAGTCGAATATCACGGATTGCCTCGTAAAGGGTTAATGGATCGTAGATATATGTGCGTAGTTTTAAAGGTATTTTTATAAGCTTTATAAATTCCAACGATTCCCATATTGTCCCAGTCCATCAGAAATGAAAAATAAAGAAGATTGTATATGCAATGCGGTGTACTGGCGCAGGTACGAGAGTTGGTCCTAACCTGAAGTTGATTCAAGATGAAATTCTAAATAATAATAATTTCAAATAAAACAAAGTTCACTTTTGAACCTTAATGGGTTAAAGACCTCTTCATTAACTGACCTCTAAGAACATGGAAACACATTTCTTACCACTGCTACTTAATTACAACTTAATGTGATTATAATTTTATCTTCCGAATTTCAAAGATTTTGAGTAAATTATAGGTCATTGCTGTTTGATATCTTCGTGTGTTTGAAATCAAATATAATTTTTTATTATATTTCATGAATATTCGTTATTAAATTAAATTAGAACAATTATTTTCAAACTAGCAAAAAAAAAAAATAGGTGACAAATTGTCAAATCAAACGACATCCTCATTGAAATTCTAACAGCGAGTGCCGTCGCGCACGCAATTATAACGTCAGCGGTAGTAAAATAAAAACGTCTTCTTTTTTTTTGGATTCGAGTAATTTGTTAAAATTCTAATCACTTGATTTTGTCGCACGTATGAGAAAAAATTGTCAGTCATTCAGTCAGCCCTGCGTATTTTGGGGGAGGGTGTGTGGGTGTGCAAAAATCTAATTTATAATGAAAACAACAACTACGTATGTATGTAGTTGTCATTGCTGTTGTCATTAAGAATATGATTAAAATCACTTTTGCTGATTACATTCATAATCAACGAAAATAATTGACCTGTTAAATCAGCAGGGTTGGGCATTTTGTTCAGTTTTGTTCTCTTTTTTTCTTTTTATTTTGTGGTTGAGCTGATGAGCTGAACGTTTTGTTACCACCTCCTTCCTATTCTGCTTCTGTTCCTGCTTCTTCAATTTCTATTAGTGTAAATTTGAAGTTGAAATTATTGTCATCACACAAACCGTAATTGTTGTTGTTAAATAATAACTATCACAAATATGTACATGAGACTGTGTAATTGTTGTAAGTTGAAGTAGACACAAATGTGTCAAAAATAATTTATTTATCTAACCGCTACACTCAAAGAAAAAACTATGAAAGTTAATCGAAAAATCAACAGATCAGTTTCTTTGTTACTGAACAGAGGTTTGAACTCATTTTGGCAGACGAATGTTTTGTGAAACTTCATCTTCAGCGACTTACGTTCTTGGCTAATGACCGGCTGGCCGAATGTGTCACAAACTGAAGTTTGATTTCGTGTAGAATGATATTTAGAATGATGTTTAGTCATTAGACGTGATCGTGATTAAAATACAATACAATCACGTGAATGTGATTGTATGTTATTTAATATTTCAGTAGCGTACGTGATTGTAGGACCTGTATTTTGTTATCACTAGCTTTCAAACTCCGTCGGTGGTGCAATGCGCGGCTCTTGTGCATGAGACCGCGGGTTCGATCCCTGCTCTGACCACCTTAAATTTCTTTCGACGGCGGTCACCTCGCTTAGTGACGGCTACACTATCGAGTATTTAGCCATGAAAAAGCTTCTCAAAATACCGTCGGAACCGATGTAAAAATGTAGGTCCCAATCAGTGAATGTAAAACTAGAACGCGCACAGCTCACTGGTTTGTGAGAAGCTCTCCCTAACGGGAAACAATTTATTTATTTTTCAGCTTTCAAACTCGCTCGACAGCTTTTCATTTTTAAATCACGAGCAAATATTAGTTTTCGATCTTTAAATTGTAAAGTCAACTTTTGAGTTTAATTTTTAAACTCGCGATCGAAAGGAAGGAATTTAAATCGTGAGCATGTGAAAAATGGCACTCACTCAATATGTATACTTTAATGAGCGTTTAGAAAAGAGCGCTGCTGAGCGCTTAGATAATGTTTGGTAATATCATTGAGTAATAGAAAAAGAGTGCGCAACAGCTGTTAAAACTTTCATCGGATGTCACAAATCAAGTTGGAATTTATTATAGTTCGAGTAGCAGATGAAATAACTGGCAGCAATCGTAACTTTAAAGACATTACCGTTCCAGTGTGCCATATGCATCCGTTACGAATTCGAGACGAATTCGTTTCTTTTTACATTTTGTCCAAATGCTAAAATGTAATTTCACTGATTCACTTGATTCGAGAACTCGCATTTCGCTTTTTTATGATTTTACGGACACGTAACGGGCTAGAAACGGATCCGCATCCGTTTTTGTGCACAGTGCATCGTGACTACATTACATTTATTTCGACGACGGTCACCTCCCAATGTTCACAAAAACGGATGCAGATCCGTTTCGAACCCGTTAAGAGTCCGTAAAATCATAAAAACGCGAAATGTGAGTTCTCGAATCCGTTTCGAACCAGTTACGAGTCCGTAAAAACATAAAACAGGGGACCTGTGACGAGACCTTAGACACATCAAAAAGCGAATCAGTGAAACGGATTCGAATATGAAGTCTGTTACGAGGTCGAGACGGGTCCGAAAAAGTACAAAAAACGATTAACGTTTTCGAAAATGAATTCGTTATGAGTCCGTACCGGATGTCCGTTTCGAACCAAATGTCCGAAGAAACGGATCCGTCTAAAACTCGTAACGGATTCATATGGCTCGGTTAAATGGGTGTTACACGTTCAATTTTGTCCATAGACTAATAGTCATAGTAGATCTAATAGTTCTCTCACCAAATTTATGACATTTGGCCTGGTGTGATATTTACGTTCGATGTTGAAAAGAATTGCTTTACTACTACCAGATAGAGCCAATGGTTCACAACAACGAACAAAATAACAACAACGGCATTTCGTTTTGTGTAATAAAATTATTGTGTTAAATACAGCACAAATTAATGCTAACAATAACAGTCAATAAAAAAGTTTAAAACACATTTAAATTTCACAGTTTTTCACCAAAACGACATGAAAAATTAAAGCAAGAAGTTATTGTAATTCCACCTGGTGTAAGTCACTTTTCGTCAAACATCTCTCTATCACACCGACCGCATCAAGAAGAGTGTGAAAGGAAACGTCAGATGAGCCAAATATTCTCTCTAGTATGAGATTACTCTATGATTTTGTCTTTCAAGTTGAAATACATTCACACGTTTTTACTAACCCACTCACATTTTAAAACTTGGCCATCGACGTTCCTGCGGGATAATTGATGAAGCCCGAGAATGCAGACCTTATAGAAGGACTCTCATTTCATTTCTAAAAAAATTCCATTCACGTTGTAACAGGTCCTGTACTGCAACTGCAACTGCTTCAAGACCTTCCCTTCCGCTTCAAAATGGTTCGATAAACATGCAACTTCACTTCTTCCATTGGGCCTGCTAAAGGTCCATCAATATAAGGCAGCTAGAGCGTATTGCTGTGTATATTTGTGGTGTCGAAGAAAGTGCTTTTATAAAAACAATGAATGAGTAGAAATGGAGAATTTAGTGGAAACAAAAACAAATCAAAGCACATTTTTAGTTGTGCCAACATATTTGTTGAAGAAGGTTGTTCGCAAGCGCGTGAGTACATAAAATAATGAGCAGAAGAAGTATTAAAAGGCGTGTTTCTTGGAAGTCTGTAAGCTGGCCTTCTCTATTAGTCCTGGTAGATTAATTGAATATACAGGCCTGGTAGCATGCCTCCTCTTAGAGGTCTGGAAGACTGTCTTCTCACGCAGAGCTTCTAGCATGTTTTCTTTTGCAGGCCTGGAATGGTGCCCCAAATAGAAGCGAGCATGGAAGACCTCGCACTACAATAACACTCTGTGTTATTTGGAAAGGACTAGCATGACTACAAACTCCAAAATAAGGCCTGGTAGAAGGGTTTCTTACCCATTATTTCTCCCGCTGGGTTCATATCAATTTTTCCTTTATAGTAGTGTGGCAATTTGAGGGTTAAGTTAAACAGCTGATCACAGATTTTGTAAATAAATTGTTGTGTTTTGTTATACAAAGACTCTGCCGCAATAAAATTATGGATAAAACTAATAAAAATAGTGATGTGTTGCGGTTCATGGGTCTTTACAGAAACTATGAACAAACAAAACGAGTGAAACCCTAGCCATGCTCTGCTCTCTATATATAAGTAACTATACAAATTCCAACCATGTTAAAGTAAAACTAAAACGATGTACAAGTAGAGAAGAAAAAACCGGCGCGATTTGGTAACCCTAATAGAAGAGAACCAAAAAAAGTCGACGCGATTCACCCAAACGCATTTCTCTCTCACGTCATAACTTGATTATTTCATACTTTTTACATACTTAATTTTATTTTATTTAAACATGGTTGGAATTTGTATAGTTATATACTATAACATCATCAAAAACCTGCTCGTGTATTGAAATATTCAATGAAGAGAGTAAGAGAGAGAGAGAGAGAGCAGAGAAATCAGGCGCTTCACTCGTTTTCTTTGCTGGCATTCCACTTCATGAGTAAATTTTCTTCTCTATTTAAAATTCCATACTCTGAGTAAAATTACATAAACTATGCAAAAAGTATAAAATAATCAAGATATAACGCGAGAGAGAAATGAAATTACCTGGGCAGACTACGCCACAGTTGTCAATTCAAATGCATTTTGACAAGCAGTAGGTATGTGTGATCAACTTGAAAGCAAAATCTTGACCCTATAACCCATAGAGAAATACTAATGAGAAGCCATGAGTGTTAAAGTTCCATCAAATTCTCGTCGAAATTGACTGGGCCATAGAATAATACATACATAATACATTCCTTTGTTGATCGTTGTATACTATTGCCACTATCTGGTATTATTGAACCCATATTTTCCACCATCCAATGTTTACTTTCCATCGTACCTATGACGTTTAATTTATTGCGCGAATAAAAGTTTATATATATATATATTATTCTATGGACTGGGCTAACGACACCTTTGATACAGTTTTTTTATGTCAGTTCTGTCAGAAGTTGGATGTAATTCAAATAAAAATGTATGCAAATTGTTGTTTCCGTTCAAATCAAAAAGATATTTTAAAAGTCATAAGTACCAATAAAATCAAATATTTCCTATTCGCCTATCGCTTACTCTCATTCACATTCCGTCCTGTATCAAATTTGCAGGTAGGAGGTTGATCTGCTGTGTCATCGAAGCCCCCTGGTATTACCACAGTGTTAGTGTTGTAAAAAAATAGTTGTAAAAACGCTTCTTCGGAATCGGTGTAAAACTGTAGGTTCCAATAAGTGAGCGCACAGTCTCTAGAGGATGTAATGATTTATTTATTTTTTATCATCAAGCAAACGTAATTTGCCTTCTTCTCCATGATTTTAAAACTTAAAAGTCGATCAGCTATTGCATTGAAAGCCCCTGGGTAATATAATATGCATGATTGTTAGAGGCGAAAACCTTCTCGCGCATGATAGTAGCAGTGTCCAAGAACATGAAAAACAAATCGTTTCCCATTAAATCCCATGATGGAATTGGGGAGAGCTTCCCAGAACCAGTGGTCTGTGCGCTTTCTAGTTTTACAATCACTGATTGGGCCCTACAGTTTTACATCGGTTCCGAACGGTATTTTTGAGACGCCTTTTCATGGCTTGGATGTAAGGTGCTCAGAGCAGGGATCGAACCCACATTGCACCACCGACGGCCAGAACATGATAATTTTTCAAATTATGTACTACTATTTCTTACTTTATAGAGTTCGTTACTCCACAAAGACAGGAACGAGAGAGCCAGAGAGAGAACGTTTCGACAGTTCAATAATAGAGAACTTACAAATTTCTATAGAGAAATTGTTGCCAGTAAGAATTTGTAAGTTCGAACCATAGAGTAATGATGTATATAGTAACCAACACTTATCCCTATACATCTGAAAATCCTTCGTTCCAAAAAGTCCTTTCCGGTATAAGATTCTGATAGTCTACGTATGTAGGAATTTTCTGAATTTCATTGAACACTGTTCTATGACCGACTTTCGTACTGTGCTATTTAAGCAGTTGCCTTTATTAGACATAGAGCAAATTAGAATAGAGAAGTTTAATCTTTCAATAATTTTAAGTTCAATACCAGATAGAGGCATTAGTACCAAACAGTCAACAAAGCAACAACAACCGCATTTCGTGTAGGAAAATAGTTGTGTTAAATACAACACAAATGTATACCAATGATAATAATACGACGATATAGTTCTTTACCAAAGCGACATGAAAAAGTTAAGTAAATAGTTCTTGTAACTCCACCTGGTGTAAGTAGTTTACATCGAATATCTCTCATTTGCACACAACTACTACGAAGAGTGTGAAATGAAACGTCAGATGAGAGAAATTGTTTCTCTATTCTAATTTGCTCTATGTTATTAGATAGGAAATGTAAAAATTATCACTGAGTAGACGCAATGCACAACTTCGCAATTATCTAAAGTTTAGTCTGTTGTTCACATTAGATGGGGGTTTCAACCAATTGCTACCACACGATAACCCCAAAGAGCAATATTGGCGGCACCATTGCTGTGTAGAACCAGTGAGCCTTCTGCAGGGAACATCCTCTTTATATCCTTTAACGCTCTGACACACGTAAAATGTTTTATTCACCGTTTCAACTATCTTGCAAATATGCGACAATTACAAAGGAAATGTTTCATCGCATGCATATCCTGCTGACAGGATATTGTTACGAATTTCCTTGTTCGTCCTTTTTTCGTTGTTTTATTCCCAATAATAAAACAAGGTTCGTTTTAAATTACGATAATTACAACGGTTTACTTTATTTACACCACTTTAATAAGTCTTATATTTTACTATCAAATCGAGTTGTTTGCTTTACGGCGGTTAATCACAAACTGAACTCTCCATTCTAAAGACCTCCGCTATTTATACCAACTCACCATACTCAAATGAAGTTATATCTAGCGAATTCAAGAACCTTCTAGTCGTTGTTGTTGTGGCTTATCTTTGTAGAATCATCTCGAATGGTGGAGAATTATCTTAACTGAGGCGAATTCGTATTACTGGTTTAGCGAGCTGGTACGTTGTTACAATGCATACTTTCAGGCGCAGCACTAACCGCCTGTTATTTACATTTTTTTTTTTACAATAGAATAGAATAGATGAATATAGTATAGATACATTTATTCTCTTATCTGACATTACATTTCACACTCTTCGTCGTAGGTTTGTGGAAATGAGAGAAATTCGATAAAAATTAACTTTCACCAGGTGGAGGTACAAAACATATTCACTTAACTTTTTCATGTCGTTTTGGTGTAGAACTGAAAAATCTAAATATATTGTGCACGTTTTGTTGACTTTTATCGTTGGTATACATTTGTATTGTATTTAACACAACTAGTTTGCCGGAAATGCGGTTGTTTTTCCTTTGTTGGACGTTGTTTACTATTGCCCCCATCTGGTATTATTGAATCAATGTTTTCCACCATCCAATGTGTACTTGCAACCGTACCTATGACGTTTAATTTATTGAGAGAATTAATGTGTCTATACTATATTCGTCTATGACATGAGAAGAGCCTAAACAAAAACAAATTATCTATTGTTGTATGGTGCTGATGCGTCTCAGATTAAATAGGCGAGCCTGCTACTGAAGCTGTCCCAACTAGCGGAAAAAGCGGATCAAAAGTAAAAAAACAAGAAGTCGAGCCTGTTGGAGAAACATGTTATCCTCATGTTGTAAGACCCTTGGCCGCTCTAGGTTGTTTGATACCACCTTAGTAAGTAATGCCCAGTTTCACAATTTAATATTCTCCATTTAAATTAGCTTTAAATGCCCGACGTTTGTCATTTAATATGAACATTTTCTGTGAGCATTTAAATTGAGCTTTTAAATGACGAGTGAGAAACTCGCCCTAAATACTCGCCCTAAATAATATAAATTGTATTATTATTTTGAATGAGTACTGTGTCATTGTGTATCTCCACTAGACGTTTTGAATGCCCATTCAAGACATTTTTTTCGAGACATGGACTGTAGCGAAGTTCTAAAAAAAAAACAATCGTGTATGTGTTTGTAACCATCGAGCACAAACCCTGCATTTTCAAAAGTAGCTAGTGACTCTATGTAGTCAGTTATATCGTTAGCGAAACGCCTGACTAGCTACTTGAGTGGCTACAGGTAATGCTAGAGTTCGCCTTTTGATTATTATAAGTATGAAAACAAGGAAAACACAATGCATTGAACCGTTACCCCGTTATGATTTGTTGGTTGCTTGATTATTTTTTTGTGTTGGCGTCAGTTGCTATTAAATGTTCGCACAAATATCATCGTAACAGCGTACGTGGGTTAGAAGTATAAAAAATTTAATTTTAATATTTATAACTGTAAAATGACAAGCAACAGACAAATGAAACGCTTAATAGAGAAATAAAAGTTGAAAGTTGCGCAAAAGTTTGAAAATTAAGAAAAAGAATGTGATGAAGAAAATGCAAAAGATTTATTCATAACATTAATTCATTATGGTCCGGCGAATTCATCCGCGGATTGTACTAGTCTAGTAGTTAGTACAATGTTGTTAGATATTTCGTCAATTCCATGTAACTACCGATCTGCATGGTACAAGGTAGTGCAGACGGTAGCCACTGACTACCGTCAATGACATCCCCATGTTAAATTCGTCAGTATAAAGCATTGCTGGTAGTCTGGCGGGTAGTTAATGGTAATTATTGGTAGTTAAGAAAATAACTAAAAATTCGTTAGCTACGTCGACTGCAGGGAAAAGACAGCATTACTACATCTGTTTCGCTTTACATCGTATTGTATTTTTGTCTACACACACATCCACGAATGCTTTATAGACAGTACCCGGAAGTACTTGGTTGTCGCAACTTCGCTACAGTACATGTCTTGAAAAAAAGCAAATGTCTTGAATGGACATTCAAGACTTTTTGTGCAGATGTGTAGTATGTACTCACATCATTAATTTGTGAAAAGAAAAACAAAAACGGAATTTCCCTCAACATAAAATTGCCTACGTTTATTGATAATATTGCCCAATTAAATAGCTGGCCCCATAGACTAATATAGGTATAGATACATTTATTCTCCCATCTGACGTTTCATTTCACACTCGTCGTCGTAGGTTTGTGGAAATGAGAGAAATTAAATTTAAAATTAACTTACACCAGGTGGAGTTACAAAATATTGTTACGAATAAGTAAAAGCTTTTGTTTGCTGTTAATGATTCTACTAACAGTATGTAAATAACACGCGGTTAGTGCTGCCCCTGAAAGTATGCTTTATAACAACGTACCAGCTCGCTAAACCAGTAGAATGAATTCGCCTCAGTAAAGATAATTCTCCACCATTCGAGATTGTTCTACAAAGATAAGCAACAACAACAACGTCTAGAAGGTTCATGAATTCGCTAGATATACCTTCATTTGATTATGGTGAGTTGGTATAAATAGCGGAGGTCTTTGGAATGGAGAGTTCAGTTTGTGATTAACCGCCGTAAAGTGAGCAACTCGAATTGATAGTAAAATATAAGACTTATTAAAGTGGTATAAATAAAGTAAACTGTTGTACTATATAAGTAAAATAAAAGGAAGTTAAACCGTTGTAATTATCGTAATTTAAAACGAACCTTGTTTTATTATTGGGAATAAAACAACGCAAAAAAGGACGAATAAGGAAATTCGTAACAATATGTTCACTTAACTTTTTCATGTCGTTTTGGTGTAGAACTGAAAAATTTAAATGTATTTTGCACTTTTTTGTTGCACTTTGTTGACGCCGGTCAATTCCAATCAATTCCAAAATAAAGTTTTTTTCTTCCATTTTCCGCTCTTCACTTGAGATGTTTACTCGTTGCTTTCCATACAAAAATTAGTCATGTTCAATCAAACGGTCAAATTGTGATATACACACATCAAATTTGACGACCTGCTTGAACGAAAATCAAAAATTTTTGGTTTTGCTTCAAACGTCACACAGACGTATACGTGTGGCTTTTTCACAAACACACTGTCAATGTTGGTCAAACTGCTTGATGTGTGTATACCCTGTATAACGCTGCAGAGCCTCGCCGCCGCCGCACAGTGGGATTTCTGAATACAAGCCGCAGCAAAAATTAGAAGGAATCGAGCTTGGGCTTTGAAATTTCGCACACATCTCTCATATTGCTAAATTAGAAAAAAACAAGTTTTTGTTCAAATCCGCCCACAACCACGCCTACCTCCCATATAACGTAAAATAAAAAATCGTTGTATTTTCCTCATTTTCATATCTATGTCAATAACAATTACTGTCAGTGCTTGCATTTGAGTCCTCAATTATATTAAAAATGTGAATGCCACGCCCAACGCCCATATACAAATATTCATTTTCCAAAATTTTCGAAAATATGGATATAATTCTTTGTAGTTTGTGATAGATGTAAATCAGCACTTACATCTATATAAATAACTAAAGCCTAATATGTTGGCTGAATATTTGCAAAAAAATTAGGGGGCCATAGTTTACCGTTTTTTTTAAATTAACCAATCATTCCAAATAAAAGTCAAATTTTGTACTATAAAATTATCGAAATTTATTAATTTTTCAGCATTTCTCAGTGCATACTTTTAGGGATATGATATACAGCTGTAAAAAAAACTTTAACTAACGTTTCTATTATCGACAGCATTAAAACACATATGCCTAAAAGTATACACCATTTTATATGGTGTTTTCATCCATTTTTGTAATGAAATTTCGTGGCACTTTTTTTTATAAAATTTATAACTTTGTTCAACAGTATAAAATATTATGGGAATTTTACTTATGAAATCAAAAGAATACACTCCCTCCCACCTTTCACATTTTAGCAACCAGACCACAACGATCGATAACGACTACCTTTTTTTAGTCCAAGAAAAACTAAAAACACTTAGTTTTTTGAGTGTCATCATAAAAGCATGAATATATTTTAATCTGTTATTGTTATTCAATTATTTTTTCTTAAAACTTAATGTAGAAATACCATATTTTTCAAATATACATATTCCAAATCGATACGACAAAAAGAAGTTATGTTTCCAGCCCATTGAAATGCATGAAAATCTAAGGCAGGTTACTGCAGAGTTTCATTTTGTTGACTTTGCCGCGTTTTTTTGTACAAAAACAAAATTTGTTGAAAAAAACTAATGATTTATTTATCTTAATTAAACAATTCTCTACAAAACTGCATCATTACATTTTTGATATTTGACACTCGAAAAAGGGTATTTTTGCCGGCAAAATCCCTCTGTGCGCCGCCGCGGCCGCCAGCTTTTGAGTTTGTTGCCGCGGTGCCACCTGATTATAAAGAAATCGGCGCAGTGGCGGCGGCGGCGTATAACTTTTTGTTTAATCTTTCATATACATAATCGATCAATTAATGATATTGTGCTGATTTGTTGAAACGTTGCATCCACAACAAGCAAAAAACTACATACATAACATGATTTCCATTTACATCCCACGAAGGGATTGGGGAGAGTTTCTCACAACCAGTCAGCCGCGTGCGTTCTAGTTTTGCACTCACTGATTGGGACCTAGAGTTTTACACCGGTTCCCAACGATATTTTTGAGAAACTTCATGGGTAAATACTCGGTAGTGTCGCCGTCAGTAAGCGAGGTGTCCGCTTTCGAAAGATATGTTAGGTGGTCTGAGCAGGGATCGAACCCGCGTACTCATCTACAAGAGCCGCGCACACTACCATCACACCACTGACCGCCACAAGCAAAAAACTACAGACTATAAGCTACACACAATCACAATCAGAATATTTCCTTATAACAACAGTCAGCTTAATTTCCCAAGAATCAACGTAGAGGGTTAAACGACACTTTGAATTTTGTATAACAACGGCCAGGCGAAATTAAACACGCTACAATACCAACATCCAGTCCCATTCCCGAACAGGTTACAGAACACATTACAACTAGAACAACAGCAGGTCAAATGTCCTAAGAATTGAACCCTGTTAAGCAGCAGCTGGTCAATTTGCAAATAATTAGGAATAGCCGCCGCCACAAGATTAGCTGACCACGCCGCCGCCACCGGTTTCCCCGGTTGCTACACACAATTGGCGTAAACGTCTAGTTTATTTGTACTTTTTTTTAGGTACCCTTTATGTACAATTGGGAAAATTTTTTGTACATTCTGCTGTTTGCCAAATTTTCCTTATTGTTTGGTACATTTTGAGTACTATTCAAGTTTTCCGTGGCCGTAGGTGGTGCAATGGTTAGTGGGGGCGCCTCTTGTATATGAGATCCTGGGTTCGATCCCTGCTCTGACCACCTTAAAATTCTTTCGGCGGCGTTCACCTCGCTTAGTGACGACGCCACTATCGAGTATTTAGCCATGAAAAAGCTTCTAAAAATACCGTTCGGAACCGGGGTAAAACTGTAGGTCCCAATCAGTGAGTATAAAACTAGAACGCGCACATCTCACTGGTTTGGGAGAAACTCTCCCCAATTTCTTCATGGGATGTGATGGGAAACCATATTTTTTTATTACCTTTTTCAATATAAGGTTCTTAAAGCGAGTGCGTATCGGGAATAAATTATACAGAGCGAGAGCGAATAAATTATGCAGAAAAAAACCACTCACGAGATGTGTGACAGCTCATGAAGGAATCGGGGATAGCTTCTCGCAACCAGTGAGCTGTGCGCTTTCTAGTTTTATACTCACTGATTGGAACCTACAGTTTTACACCGGTTCCGAACGGTATTTTTGAGAAGCATTTTCATGGCTAAATACTCGATAGTGTCGCCGTCATTATGCGAGGTAACCGCCGTCGAAAGAAATTTTAAGGTGGTCAGAGCAGGGATCGAACCCAGGATCTCAAGTACAAGAGGCTCGCACACTACCCATTGCACTACCGACGGCTTATTTATTGGCTTTATATTATTTTGAAAAAAGTCGATGACAAAAATTTCAAGTTTAAAAAAACAGTCCAACTAAAAAACTCCCGCAAGGGAAATGATGAAATATGTATATATTTAATTTAATCAAATACTCGTATATATATAATTTAAGTGAATTAAATAATCTAAAAAAACAGTGCAATAAACTATCGTTATGAAATATTGTGACCATGTTTTTTTTATGCAACTAATAATTGTTTGCATTTAAAACACTTTGAACATATATTTGTCCCTGAGTGTAAGCGCAGCACATACCTTCATTACACGCCATAAAACAACAAAGTTCTCCCATATTTAATAGTAAAAAGAAAAGAATTGTTAGAATATTTTCACTGATTCTATTAACAATGTTATGAATATAAATAAACGATTTTTATTTTGTATTTTTGTTTTCGTTTTGCCAAAATATGAGCAATTACCTATCCGAATGTGACTGTGAGTGAACTGACTTTTTCCCAAACACTTGGAAATTTGGTCAATCAGTAACAAACGGTCTGTGCTAAAAGGCGGTTGGAGCCTCGAACAAGCGGGAACAACAACGACAAGACATTCAATTTCAAATTGAAATTTTGAAGAACAAAAATACAAACTTTCTACGCAAGTTGGCCATTCAAAGGCATTCGCAAGTAATTAACACCTAAGACGACGTGGTTTAAATTTACTACCGCTGCTGCCCGCTTTTAAATCATAAATATCGACAATAATGTAAATCTGCAATTATATTAATCAAAAATCGAAAGTGTTTAAAAAAACATATTTAACAAAATCTTTAAACGGTTTTGAGTTGAACCTGCAATTCCTCTAAGTGTGAAAATGGATTTGGTTTAATGTTCCATAGAAGTGCTTTGTGATTATTTTTAACTTTTTGTCTGTCTAAGCTTGTATGTCGATTATAAAAATCTGTTGATTCAAACATTTATCACATGAATACTAAGTGGTCATTTCAAATATATTTACAATAGTTTACAATTTACGTCACTCCAACGTGATGGCCACTCTCTGGATGCGACATTTTCTAAATGCATTTTCAAATTCATGGAACTGATTGTGTGAGATATTTGGGTTTATTTAAGAAGTGTTAAGTGGCGTAATATTTGGGAGTTTTGGGTAATTAATATAAACATTGAAACCATTAAAGAGTTGCATTGACAAGAATTTGAACATGAAAGTTGTCATGCTACAGGCAACATCAGTGCCTCTTAAGAAAGAGTTTTTTTCGAGGTACTTCTAAATTTTCAAAAAAAATAGCGAAATAGGCCAAGGCAAACTTAAAGTTGAGCACTATTTTGAAGATGAAGGGTCAACTAAAGGACTACATACATAAGAATACAAACAAATATTTTTCTTCCATTTCAAGGAGCAAAAATGTCCGGTCTTTAACGTTACACGAAAAAGTCTATAACGTTACCACCTATCGGCTTTTCTTTTTGAGAAACAAACAAATATGTTTGCTTATATTTCACTGGTTGCCAATATATAACCAAATACTGGTAATGTGTATTGTTTTACATCATTATGTTTTGGTGACGTGCGGGAGATGTAATATCGTTGAAAAAAGTTTTGGATCTCTGTTATTAATTCAATGTTTCTGTCAGTCTGTTTCGCGTTCTGCGTTAATTTAAAAACATTCATACACTTATTTCGATCACTTTCATTGTAATCTTCTACACGTTGAAAAATAACGGCCTCTCGAAAATATTTTCCCAAACATATTCTGCAGAAACCATGTATATGTTTGGAACACATATGTTTGCAAGTTCCAAACTTACTTGTATTTAAATGAAAACAGTATCATGTTTACGGGAAAACATGTATGCTTTTACGTGGAAACATGTGCGTTCTTCATCCCAAACATCCATATACTTACGTGGAAGCATTCGCGTGTTTCCCCCAAACCTGCATATACTTACGTGGAAACATATGCGAATTTCCTCCCAAATATAATAACAGTTAGAAACGAATTATTCTTCGCTTTCAATATACATATATGAATTATTTATTATAATTAATTTTAACAATATAAATCCACATTTGTAAATAATTAATACAAAAACTTAAAAGATTTAAAACGGCCCTTTTTACTTTTATTTGCATTGAATGCATTATTTGTTTTTTTTCCATCAAATGAGAATTTGCTGCTCTTTTGCTTCTCCTTTCTTTGTTGTCTCTAACTTTTTTTTCAGAAGGTTTCAGCTATGCGTTGGCTATCACTATGCGTTGGTAGACAAACAAGATATTTATATACAAATCTAGTTCTCTTTTACTCAGACTGTAACAAAAAGGTGTTAACACATCGCACTTACTGAGTTTTTTATTTCATTTCGAATTTTTTCATGGATGCTGCAATTTTTTTCTTATAATCGTTATATTTTTTATTCTTCTTTAACTTGTCGATGTAGTTTTTATTTATTTGTGTCCGACTCAGCGGTTTCTGAAACCAAAGAAGTATGTTTTTATGTCGAGTCACAATGTACATTTTTTCAGCGAAATTTGTCTTTAACGTTACACAAGTTAGATGGCCGATACAGCGAAACATTTAAAAAATGTTCAAACAAATTCCTATGTGTTAAGAAACTTGGCCAAAAGATCTCGATAATCAGTGGATCGTCTTAATTTTTTCATCGTTAGCATTTTCAGAAAAATACTTTTTGTAAAATAAAGTTTTTAACGTTACATGAAATTTGCGGTACGTTTCAAAACCACAAAAATCAATAAAAAAAAAACATTAATTGTACTGTTTATGGATTCATTTTATAAGTTAAAGTTTTTCTCCATTACAGAAAGCAAATTCCACGAAGAAAAACGGATATCGAATATATATTTTTACCTTTTTTTAGGATTTGATTTTTTCCAATTGTTTCAGATGCCCGACATAAGTGCACTGAAAGTGCAATGTGAAACGTGGAAGCAAATGTGATTTGCGTTTTCCTATCCTTAGGGTTGTATTTTAAAGGAATCGGCACCGTGTGAAACGCAAAGAATTTATTTTTTTTCTGTTTTACTCTTTGAGAAAAAATGGACCATATGTAGAATGAATCCGAATATGAATTAGAATGGTTAAAAGTAGAACCATTTTCGAGATATTTAATATTATATAATATTATAGATATTATATATATATTAAAAAAGATAAATGCAAATATCTTCCAAACTATTCGACAGAGTTTGTCAATCTTTTCTTTTTGATGCAAGACAACAAAATTTCTGAAACAACGGTGAATCGTTTGTAAAGATTGGTTAGGAATTGACTGAGTTACAGTGGACCAAATTTCAAATTTCACAAAAATTTTGATGGATTTTTCCAATTTTGCTCTTTTTGATTTTTTTCGAACCAAACAATTAAATATATATATTTTCTTTATAACTTATGAATGTTAGCGTATTTCAAAACGAACATTTTGGACTCATCAGGATCCAGGTCGGCTCAAAAACTAAAAAGTTACAGTAGATTTAGTGAATTAATCCACTTTTCGATTTCTTATCAAATCAAAGAACCATAACAAGTAAAAATACAAACCCAACCAACAATATACATACATATATATATATATGTATATGACCTTTATATATTTAAAATCAAATTAAATGGTTTCCCATCACATCCCATGAAGTTATTGGGGAGAGCTTCTCACGACCAGTGAGCTGTGCGCCTTCTTGTTTTATACTCACTGATTGGGAACTACAGTTTTACACCGGTTCCGAATGGTATCTTGAGATGCTATTTTATGGCAAGCAAGGTGACCGTCGTCGAAAGAAATTAAAGGTGGTCAGAGCAGGAATCTAACCCACGTTCTCATGCACAAGGGCCTCGCACACTACCATTGCACCAGCGACGGCCAGAATTATTTAAACAGAATATAAAAATATAAAACAATATTACAATAAAAAATTTAAATAGATTCATCAGGGATGTTTTTGTTAATTCGACCTTTTTATTGGTACTTTTTAATATTATTGTTCAAGCTCGAGGCCATTCAATATCTCTATTAATAGAGATATAGTTTTTTTTTTTTTTAAAGGAGTTTTGCAAATGTTTCCCTATGATTTCTGACAAACCGTATAGATATTTCAGATCCAGCCATGCATCTTCATCAACGGTTGTTTGGAATGATGCTGTTGAAAAATTCATCAAACTAAATGCAAACGAAATCTCATTTGAATTGAGAATTCACAATAATGCAAGTGTTCGAAATATATCGCAAGCAAAACACACAAGAAAACATTTGCAGAAATTTCTTTCCATCTCCAGAGAACCATCTGCCCTCATTAGACATGTTCTCTGGAGATGAAAAGAAGTTTCTGCAAATGTTGTACAACCGTACAACAGTACAGACTTCACACTGCATATGAATATTCATTATTTCGTCTTTACCATATTCTCTAATTGCTCCAGACCTTTTGCTCCGGACCTTATTTATACGATCACCTAAATCCGCAGCGTAGCGACAATCCTGGGCAATCTTGCATCCTAAATAGTTGACTGCATCCACGTCTTCGATTGTTAATGTCCAGCCAATCCCCGAAAAAAGTGATGCAAGTAACCCTGCAAATTACTGTCAATTGCAATTTGTTCTGCGCTCTCGAAGGTTATGGAGAGCATGGTTAACCACCATTATGTGAAATATCTTGAGTCCAATGACATTCTAAATGATCAACAGTATGGCTTCCGTAGAATGAGGTCTACTGGAAACCTGATGGCGTACCTTTCGGAACAGTGGAGTCTATCCATCCACCGGCTTGGTGAGAGTAAGATAGTGGCTCTTGATATTTCCAAGGCCTTTGACAGAGTGTGGCACAACGCACTCTTGTCAAAGTTCGCTACTTTTGGTGTCGGTGATAACTTCACTCGATTTATATCGAGTTTTCTCAGAGATCGCACTATACGAGTTGTTGTAGATGGGGTTTCATCCGACGAGCATAAATTGACTGCAGGTGCACCACAGGGGTCTGTTCTCTGTTCTCTCTCCTCTCTTTTTCTTATTTTCATTGACGATCTCCTGGGTCGGACTGTGAATCGAATCTACTCTTTTGTGAATGACAGTAATCTCTGTCATTCTTATTCATTCGACCAAGTTTTCAAGAGATTGAAATCAAACACCGGACGATGAGTCAAACACTCGACCGGGATCTGGTGTACATTGTTGAATGGGGTCGAATGAATAGAGTAGATTTTAATGCGGGTAAGACTCAGTGTTGTTTGTTGTCGCATAAGCGGATTGCTGACCCAGGTGTGTCGTCATTGGATATTGGTGTGGATATTGATGAATCAGACACTCTTGATGTTCTGGGCATGAAAATACAATGTGATGTCCGTTGGTCAAAATATGTATTTGAAGAGTCAAAAGATGCATTCAAGAAAGAAAGCATTGCAAGAAATACTTCACTGAATCTGATCTTAATATTTACACCACCTACAGCAGGCTAAAGATGGAATATAACTCCCATATATGGGCAGGTGCTATTAGGACATCTTTGGAGCTTTTCGACTGTGTCCAAAGGAGAGCGACGGTATTGATAGTGGTCAGTAGGGTATCCAACTCTATTGCCTCCCTTGACCATCGTCGAAATGTAAGTTGGTATGTGTTTTTCGGGCATCCGTCAACTTATGTCAGACGTAAGGATATTAAGCCGAAGTACTTTCCAGAAACTCTCATCCATTTTTTATCGAGTGGCCGGTTGACCGCACTACCACACTATAGAGAAAATTGGTTCTTCAGCCATACAGTCCGAATGTGGAATAAACTTCTGGCTAGTGTATTTCCCACAAATTGTGACATACAAAGATTCAAGGAAAATTTCAACAGACAATAGTCCCTCTTTCCATCCTCCACTACCACAATTTTCCTTCGCCAACAAAGTTGGTACAACCTAACATATTGATTTTTATACAGCATGTAACCCAACTGCAACCCATGTAGAACTGTCAAAAAGTTCTACAACCAGTTGTTACATATGCTTATTTATTTCCGAGTACATATTTTACACATATTGAGAATATCTGTATTTACAGTAAAAGTAAATTGTAAAAGTGTTGGGCTAAATGGAACTTCGCTTACAAAAGTACAAAATACTTTTACGATAAACGAATTTTACTTTGGGGGAAACGTTTAAATTTTTGCGGTTTACGTTAAGTGTTTATAGTAATGGTAATATTTTTACGGCAAACAAAATAAAACGTTTTTTTCTTTGCACATAACTTTAACGCGAAGGATATATATCATTGAAAAACTATAGTTTATTAAGTTAATTAATAGTTAGTTAATTAAATTAATAGTTAATTAAGTTTTACTGTAATGTAAACATCAGTATAGTTAGTATGAAGTATCATAGGCATTTTTTTATAATTTACTTATAAAATTCAAATGTCCTAGGTGTCCGCTGAAGAGTAACAACTCAACTCTATATCTCGTGAAAAAAGTGCAATCTTACTGAGACACCCTTTATAACCTTTGTAGGAAACTGTATATTGTTCACATTTATATTGCAGCCATCAACAGTTATAACCGAGTTACGTCACCTTCCCATGTTACTGTATTGAAATTATCCTTGGGATACGAAGAGAGCGGAGGATTTTGTATATCAGATCGTAAGTTCGATCCCTGCGAAAAATTAAACAATTTTTTGACCCAAACCGTGAATTACTATTTTTTCTCACCAACCTTTTCGAATAACTGCGGGTGTGCAATACCAGGTGGTACTGAAAATCATCAAAGAGCAAACATTGGTATTAGAATAATGCTATCATACCTGAATACCAATAAAATTCACCTCAGTGACCATAAAATTCGTCCACGGCTGGTTCACCCATATCTATTCTTAACTACATCGATGCCGGGATACAATTAATACAGCTGGTGGTTAATACAACGTCGATAATCGTAGTTGTCTACTATAGGTGAATAGTAGAAGAAGGACGATATGACCAAGATTATGCGCCATAAAGCCACGCAGGTTTTATAAGAGTCAGATACATGTACTTTATGCTGGAAATGCAGTTGCAGATTTATGGTTGGATGGTTTGAGCCATTGCCTCTATCTGGTATTATTAAAGCAATACTTTCCAACATCCAACCGCGCATCTCTAACACACCAAATGTCATAAATATACTGAGAGAGTTGGCGTCTCTAGACGTTTCTCAAGATAGGTTTTTATCTCTGAATTCACTGGTCCACTATACAGGGTGTTTTTTTTAAACTGAGACGATCAAATATCTCGAAAAATAGCCACTCTACAGAAAAAATGTCCATATTCAAAATTTAATCATACCGCGGGGGAAATACATTAGTGCAAAAAAAATAGTCCCCCACCCCCCCCCCTTTGTAGATGGGGCGGGGGTAACTTTTAAACTAAGATAGGAAGCCATATTTTTTATTGCAGATACTGATTCTACGACTAAAAGTAAGTATGATTTGAATGAAATATTTTGTTCGGTTCATGATAGATGGTGTTGTAATCGATGAAATTCAATTTTTTCAATTTCTCCCCCTTAGAACACACGCATTCGATTCTGCAATATGTTTGAAATAAAAAACATCACGTTTATTGAGATCTTAGGTAAATTTTTGTAGTTGATTGTTTCCTTGAATTTTGAACGGTTTGCTACCTATGGACCTGAACACGGGAAAAAAGGTAAAAAAATCGAATTTTTTTAAGTTTTTTGCGATTTTGATCTGGAAGGTGAAGTTTTTTTGATTTTATATTGTTCTTTATGACAAGAGCTACAACTTTGCCTCAGAGAATAAATCGAAATTCTGAACGGTTTGCAAGATATGAGCCTGAGAAAATGATCACATTTTTACGAAAATGATACCGAGGCCCCAAATCTTTGGCGGCCCATAAAAAAAAAAGTGCATGACTTTGGGAAAAATTGGGAGACACGGGTCTTTTTTTTTTAGTCTTTTATCACGTAGTGGTGTCCGTATATGGTTATTTTTTTTCGTGTTGCACTGTGTATAACAAGCTTCGTAAAGTTATCGGGCTAACGAAAGCAGCCTTATTATGATCAACAAAGAGATGGTAGGTATTGATTTGCTTTTCGTGGGGTTTCTCCCCAAGCTTTAACTTAATCTGGTCTGCTATGGATTTTTCATGTCTAAAGCCACAATGATAAGGTCCCATCATGTCTGCAACAATTGGCTTTAGTATGTCGCACATTTCGCTTGAGAGAACTTTTTATGCATTGGCAAAAAGATTTTCACAGTAGTTGGTACATATACTAGAACTCAGGTAAACTTTTTTAAATATAGGACATAACACACTGAGAATTGCCGGATATACCAGACTACGACTACTATTTGCTCAACTCTCTCACCTGCATTGGACAACCAGCATCAAATTTTGCTGTCATTAGTATCAATCCACACTCTTTATGTCTTTCTCCATGATTAAACCATGGAGAAATACTAAAGGGAAGCCATGAGTGTTTCAGTTCCACCAAATTCTCGTCGGAAGTCACTGGGTTAACCATAGAGATTGATATAAAGAGAAACCATGAGTATTTCAGTTCCACCAAATTCCCATTGAAATTCACTGGACTAACGACAGATTTGATACGTTTTATTTATGGCAGTTTTCTTCTGCCAGAATTTGGATGTAATACAATTAAAAATTAAAGAAAATAGTTGTGTACTTCAAACCAAAACTATTTTATTTTGTATTAAGCTATTTTAAAGTCATAAATCCCAATAAAAACAAATTTAATATCAGTGTCTTCAATCTCTTTCAAATGCTATCCTGTATCAAATTTGCAGCTAGGAGGTCACCAGGTGCTTCATCGAAACCCCTGGGGCTAACGACAGTTTTGATACAGTTTTAAATTAAAAACAAATAGACGGCTAGACGCTGCTGAAGATGATGCTTCACAAACATCGAAACGATCGTCCAGCGAATGTGAGTTCGAATCCCACCCGCGTCATTTACATTTTTTTCACTAACCGGAGAAAACATGATATCTTATAGCCTTGAAGGAAATTACAACTTTAAACATAACGAGGATCTAAGACAACTAAATTTAAATAACTTTTGTTTTAACACTATTATGTTACAACCCACTATTATCAACTATATTGTTTACATTTGCTTTGGCTTGTGTCTAGACTAACTACACCATTTCCAATTAAAATTTTTGAAAAATATCAATTTAATTTTGAAAAACATCAATTGAAATTTGAAAATTATATTTCAAATTTGAAATACATCAATTGAAATTTAAAAATTCTATTTGAAATTTGAAATACAACAATTGAAATTTAAAAAACATCAACTGAAATTTGAAACACATCAATTGAAATTTAAAACACATCAATTGAAATTTGAAAAACATCTATTGAAATTTAAAAAACATCAACTGAAATTTGAAAGACATCAATTGAAATTTGCAAGACATCAATTGAAATTTGAAACGCATCAATTGAAATTTAAAAGACATCAATTGAAATTTAAAAATTATATTTGAAATTTGAAATACAACAATTGAAATTTAAAAAACATCAACTGAAATTTGAAACACATCAATTGAAATTTAAAACACATCAATGGAAATTTGAAAAGCATCAATTGAAATTTAAAAAACATCAACTGAAATTTGCAAGACATCAATTGAAATTTGAAACGCATCAATTGAAATTTGAAAGACATCAATTGACATTTGAAAGACATCAATTGAAATTTAAAATTCGTCCCTTGAAATTTAAAAATTATTAATCCATTTTATGTATTAGATTTTTAAATTTCAATTGGTGTATTTTAAATTTCAATTGATGTGTTTTAAATTTCAATTGATGTGTTTCAAATTGCAATTATTGTATTCCAAATTTCAATTGATGTGTTTTAAATTTCAATTGATGTCTTTCAAATTTCAATTAGTGTGTTTCAAATTTCAATTGATGTATTTTAAATTTCAATTGATGTTTTTCAAATTTCAATTGATGTATTTCAAATTTCAAATAGAATTTTCAAATTTCAATTGATGTATTTCAAATTTCAAATATAATTTTTAAATATCAATTGATTTTTTCCAAATTTCAATTGGAAATGGTGTAGATCGAGCCTGTAACCAATTTTTGAACCCAATAAAAAATAAAAATAAATGTACCTATTCCTATTAAAAATGTACCTATTCTTGAAAAAAGGCCAATTCGAAAAAAATTCTCATCTCTTAAAAAAAATTTTTTTTTAAAAAACTTCTCTTTTAAAAAGCACCTTTGCTTCCAAAAATTCCTTTTCTTAAAAATAAAATAATACCTTTTCTTTTCTTCAGATATGTAGCTTTCCTAAAAATAAGTAAATTTTCTTAAACAAATAAAGTTGTCCTAAAAAGAGTACCACTTCTTTAAAAAGTACTTCTTCTTAAAAATAGTAACTTTTCTTAAAAAAAAACATTTCATACCTCTCCTCATACCTCTCTTTAAAAAAATAACCTTTTTCGGGAAAATATTATACAAATTCTTACAAAAAGGACCTAAAAATATATTTTTAAAAAAAAAATACATTCTGCAAAAAAAACTTTTTCTTAACTTTTCTTTTTCAATGGTTCGATCCCTGCTCTGACCACCTTAAATTTCTTTCGACGACGCACACTTCTCTTAGTGACGGCGACACTATCGAGTATTTCGCCATGAAAACGCTTCTCAAAATACCGTTCGGAACCGGTTTAAAACGCACGCGCACATCTCACTGTTTGTGAAAAGCTCTCCCAAATCCCTTCATGGGATGTAACGGGAGAGCGATAAGTAACCAGAACCAACCATGCAGCAAACTAAATTTGATTTGATTGATTGATACTAATGACAGCTAAATTATGTTTCATGTTGGTTGCAGCGAACGAAAATACGCATTCCCTTTATTTCTGTCCGTTTTATTTCTAATTTGAAATGGCCTACTACCTCGTCGTCATCAAGAGAACGTGAAGACTCTTGTCTACTTCTGTATGGTTCGAGTTGCTGTTGAATTTTGGACGGAAATAAAAGGGAATGCGTATTTTCGTTCGATGCAACCAACATAAAACATGCTACTAGGATCAATCAAACACTATTTAAACTTAGTTTGCTACATGGCTTGCTTCCGGTTCCTTATGGCTCTCTCGCCTATCCACTCTCTTTTCTATCAATTTTCTACTACATAGTCGATCAGCTGTGTCATGGATACCCCCTGATTTGACACAAAAAAATCTAGAAATATTATTCAAGTCAAGAAATCACAAGTTTTAATAAAAACAAATTTAATTTAATGTGTGCGCGGCTCTCTTGCATGAGGACGTGGGTTCGATCCCTACTCTGACCACCTTAAATTTCTTTCGACGGCGGTCACCTCGCTTAGTGACGGCGACACTATCGAGTATTTAGCCATGAAAAAGCTTCTCAACATACCGTTCGGAACCGATCTAAAACTGTAGGTCCCAAACAGTGAGTGTAAAACTATAACGCTCACAGCTCACTGGTTGTGAGAAGCTCTCCCTAATCCCCTCGTGGGATGCAACGGGAAACCATTTATTTATTTATTTAATGTTTGCTTGGGGTGTGGGCCCCTTTGTGTTGAGGGGCCCCTAGGTTGCAGCCAATTCAGCCTATGTCCAGTGTAATCATTGTATTTAACAGACCGATGAATGAAACAAAGATATTCATTATTACTTTATATGAAAAGATTTCAGTTAATTGTTTTAACACATAAAAAGGTGATTAATCCTTCGAGGAAATTGAAATTAATTTGAAATTCTGAAAACTTTACTGTTCCCTCGGTTTTTCCCCCTTCCTACAAAGCTAATATTGTTGTGTCTAAATTATTTAGTTCATCGAATTGTTTGAACAATTTAGCATGGCAAATATAAATAAAATAATTTGACGTAATAAAACGGGGCGGGTGTCAGTCAGTCATATCTTAAATATGAAATAAATACAATCAGGTACCAACGCGTTAAAAATTTCAAGATCAACAATCTTAGCAATGGATAATCAAGCTAAGAAAAAATGCTTAACTAATACCAACAAATAGAGAAAGAAGCTAGAAACAAAAATAAAGTTAATGAATAAGTTTAATGAAATTCCCCAGAATGACACTCATGTGTCTAGCACAATTAGTCTAGCAAACTTTGTCGTAGTTCTAAGTTCTCTGTGAAGGAGATCAGTCTATGTTTCTTTTTGAGTCGGGCTAAAAACTATCTCGTCTTTTCAAATTGGAGGATTGTGAAAATGTTAAAATGTGTAATTCTATGTTTAACGTGTTTTATAGCATTTAGTGGTACCACCAGCTTCATCATTGAAGACAATTTTAACAAAAGTGAGTACTATATGTTTAAACACGCCCGTATAAAAATGTGTGTCCAATGCGCAGAGTGTACCCCGATGTTTTAAATAATGTAATTTCGAAATTTTTGTTTAACGAAATTAGTTAAGTGCTAAATCATGAAATTTTTAATTCCCAACTTGAAAGCATGTAATAGTTTACTAATTTGAAAATAACAACTTTTCTTCAATTTAAAATGTGATCACAAAGTGTTAAAGTGTAGAGTTAGCTGATTTCTCCAAAATAATTTAATAATTAGCTGTTGACAGTTAGGAAAAGTTTAATTAAATAAGAAGCTTTTTTTGGCTTTTGATTTCAATTAAATCCCACCTATACACTGAAAGAAATACGCTTCGTCGCAGAGCTGAAATATGTTCGTTAGTGTGTTTACATTGCTGCAAGGAAAAGTTTGAAACATTCGACGATTTTATCGCTGCTGGAATGAAAACTGTAATTTTTTCCTGTCATCATTGCTTCGAAACTCAATTTTAGTTGCTGAAAATAATGTAATAATTGCGAAACTGAATAATTAAAAAAAGAAGAGTTAATTAAGACAATAGTTCTGTGTTTAAGATTTAATTTAGTGATATTTGGTTTATCTACACACAGGAAAGAGATTCGTTGTCGCAACTATATTTACAGCCAACTAAAATTTGGCGGTTCCTTGCACTATCCCATTATTCAGTTGTGATTACCAATAATTTTGTTCCGTGTCACCAAGTGTTGTGAACATCAATTGATTTTTAATGCAGTTGTGGTTGCAATAACTGCAATTTTTAGTTGAAGACAAAGCAACAAGTAATAAATATGATTTGTCAATCGAGTTTTCGTTCTAGCAATCATATTATCCTGTAGTGGTGAATATTCTATTTGTTGCATCAACGAAAGATGTAAAAACTTCGTCGGTTGTACCAAATAATATATTGGTATTCCCAACAAATTACATGAATTTAATGGCTGTCACAACTATTTGATGATGCCATATCCCATTATGAATTTTATAGAAAAAAACTAACAAAAATATTTTTTTTTTAAATTTTGAATTTTATATTTAAATATGAACAAAATTATTATTATTTGTAACCAGGTTTCGTAGTTCGTGTGTAATGGGTTACCCTGGGTAACCCTACCCAATATTTGATCGAAAATATAAATAAATTAGAAAAACCTTCTATATCTTGGAAACGGTGCGTCGAATGGGAAAAATAACTAATTTTTGAGAATTTCTAATGGGTTTATATAAAGTGGCACAATTCGAATGGATTTTTATTTTAAATCGTCAAAATAAGGAAATCGCTAAAACAAAAAATTGCTATAACTCGGAAACGGTGCGTTCAATCGTAAAAACAATAAATTTGCGACCTCTAAAATAAGCTGTAACCAATGGATATCTTTCGTACGGCATCACGTGTTTTTAAGCAAATAGCTAAGACTAAAATGTTTCGAATAAAAAATCGCTAAAACGCAATTATGCCTATATTTCGGAAACTACTTCTTAATCGAAATCCTAATGCTTATGGATGTTTCATATTTAATAAAAATAAATATTATAGATATTAGAATTCATTGTATAAGTACAATATCAAGAAGTAGTTTAATCAATCCAAAAATAAAAAAAAAATTCAATAAAAAAATCATCGAAATAAGAAAATCACTAAAATAAAAAACATTGGTATAACTCAGAAACGGTGCGTCCAAACGGAAAAATTATAAATGTTTTACTTATGTACATAGGAGGCTTTAACCAATAGATGCCTGTCATAAAAATCCATTAAACTAAGATTTTTCAAATCAAAAATCGATAAAACGCACATATGTGTAAGCAATTTTTTTTTTAAATAAGTGATTCCGTATTAAAGACATCCATTGGTTAAAACCTCATGAAGAGGTAAACAAATTATTATTTTTGCGATTGGACCCACCGTTTCCGAGTTATAGCCATTTTTTTTTGCTATTTTCTTATTTTAACGATTTGTTTTAAAAAGGACAGCCATACGAATTGTACCATTCGCTGAAAGCCGAGCGGAGCCAGGGGGTTTCTATGCCACAGCTGATCGAAAAGGTACTAGGGAACTGATGTACAATGAGAGACCAAAGAAGACATACAGATTATAGACCATCCAGCAAACTAAATTTCAAAGTGATTGATTGATCAAAGACGATCTAGAATTTGGCAACCCTGGTACAACAGAACCAAAAAGGCATTTCTCTCACGCGTCATATCTTGATTATTTCATACTTTTTGCATAGTTTATGTAATTTTACTTCAAAATGGTTGGAATTTGTATAGCTATGTATGTATATAAAATAACGCTATCAAAAAGCTGTTCGTGTATTGAAATATTCAATGAAGAGAGAACAAAGAATGACTAGGGCATAGAGTAATCTCATACTAGAGAGAATATTTGGCTCATCTGACGTTTCCTTTCACACTCTTCTTGATGCGGTCGGTGTGATAGAGAGATGTTTGACGAAAAGTGACTTACACCAGGTAGAATTACAATAAGTTCTTGCTTTAATTTTTCATGTCGTTTTGGTGAAAAACTGTGAAATTTAAATGTGTTTTAAACTTTTTTTATTGACTGTTATTGTTAGCATAAATTTGTGCTGTATTTAACACAATAATTTTATTACACAAAACGAAATGCCGTTGTTGTTATTTTGTTCGTTGTGAACCATTGGCTCTATCTGGTAGTAGTAAAGCAATTCTTTTCAACATCGAACGTAAATATCACACCAGGCCAAATGTCATAAATTTAGTGAGAGAACTATTAGTTCTAATATAACTATTAGTCTATGGACTAGGGTTTCACTGGTTGTGTTTGTTGACATTTGAGTAGAAAGAAATTTTGACTGTTTACTTGTACATCGTTTTTGGATTGATACTAATGACAGCTAAATTATGTTTTATGCTGTTTGCATCGACCAAAAATACGCATTTCCTTTTATTTCTGTTCGTATTATGCCAACCAAAAAGTAAATTACCAAAACAACTCGAACTACTCGTCGTCATTAAGAGAACACGAAGAGAGGCATAGTAGATTTTTTCTATTGCTCTGTGTGCGGGGACGAGCTTAGAGCGGCTTATTTTCATGTGAGAAGAAAAATTGTATGTGTCAGAGTTAATGCGAGAAATAGCGCTGATCGGCGCTGAAATTCTGTTCATCCCAAGACCGATTGAGCAGTAGAAATTTCCAATTAATTAGAATTTGAATTCTAAAAGAAAACCAAAACTTGAAAACAAACGACACACAAAACCAATCACACAGTGCGTTGAGAACAACAAGAGGATACACCAAGATTTATTAATTCAGGTTATAGCAGTAGCACAGCTGATTTCATTGTTTTCACTCTGTTCGTGCCTAATATGTCAAAGTTTGTTTACATTTCTGTTATTGGTAAGATTATTAGTTTGTTCACATAGTTTCAAAGAATGTGTAATAAAGTAGATGGATTTGTTTGCGAAAACAATTTGTTACATATTAAAGGGCTTTACAAAAATCGACTTGTATCTTTATTATAAACAGTAAATTTAACACATTTACAATTAAATTGCAATTTTCACATTGTATTTACATCAGCTGACTTTAACATATTAGGCACTTTAATTTCATCAATAGCTGCTGCTATAACCTGAAAGAATAAATCTTGGGATACACCATAGAGTAATGTCTTATAGAGCGGACATCTTTCTCATCTGACGTTTCGATTTGCACACTTCGCACGAAAATGCCGTTGGTGATTTCTTGTTAGATGGTTGAGCCATTGTCTCTACGTGGTATTATTAAAGCAATACTTTCCAACATGCAACTTGCATATGCAACACTCCAAACCTCATAAATTTCCTGAGTCAAATCGCTTCTCTATATGTCATTTCTCTATGGTATACACACATACATATGTATAAATGTATGTTACCAAGCTGAATAGGGGTTACAGAAACAAAGCAACGGAGTTAGAACTAAAACACAACTTTTATAATTTGTCACATAAAATAATCAAAAAAACAAAACAACATGGTAGCTCTAACTAAAATACTTAATACATAACACCAGAAGCAGTTAAACTTAATTATTTTCTATTTTCCAGTTGAAATTTTCTCCATATATTATTGCTATTTCAATATATTTTATGATATTTTTATTAAAATTTGTTTTTCTGATCCCACAAAGCGGAGCAAGAAAAAATCGCTTAATATATGTTCAATGGCCATATTTAAATTGAAACTGTTTGCAACAAATACAACTGTACTGTAAAGAATTCAAATCACCAATGCGAATAAGCTCGAAAAAATGCATTGAAACAGTTTTATCGCATTCAATCAGCTTTGCTCTCGGCTCAGCTCGGCCGGCTCTCACTATGCCATTCTCACGCTGATTTGTACTTATTTGTATGTAGTCAGTTTTATCGCATTGCTTCTCGCATCGATCAGCTTTGCGCTCGACTCCGCTCCGCTTTGAGCGTATACTCTGCCAGGGCCCTTAGAAACATCAAAAAATTAGTTAATTATATCCGTTTCCGAGATATATACATTCTTTCAATATTTTTAATTTATCACAATTTTTATCAAAAATCGGGATGGGTTACCCTGGGTAATACATTAACCATCGCCATGAGTAATAGGTAAAGGCCGTTTACCCATTGTACTAGGTAAAGGCCGTTTACCCATTGCCCATGTGTAATAGATAATCGCGCAGTGTAATTTCCCATCGTCGTGGTTAGCTACCTATTATTTCCCCGTACCCTGTGGGTAATGAGTAAACGTTCATTACCCATTCCCCACGGTGATGGTATGGGTTACACATGGGGGGAGGTGGAGGTAAATACGAACTCTGTAACCATATAAAACCAGTTATAATCTAAAAATATCATACATATGTTTAAGTTAATTTGTCGTCCACAAAAATAGTTCCTCCAGAGAAATGTCCACAATTTTTTGCATTTGTTTGCGAAGGCGTCAGTTGTGGCGTCGATTCAACGATTGTGGTTAAAAGTCAATTTATGATAATACTAGTAAAATAAAAAAATTACAGCAGACAGTTGTCCGAGGCCTTCGGCCACGGACTGTCCCTGCAGGCTGTGTCAGAGACACGGCCATTAAGTTTAACGTAGAATACGCCATCCGATAAGACAGAAAACATATATAACAATAAATTCATTTGCTTATATTATCTATCATTTATTGTTATATATGTTTTCTGTCTTATCGGATGGCGTATTCTACGTTAAACTTAATGGCCGTGTCTCTGACACAGCTTGCAGGGACAGTCCGTGGCCGAAGGCCTCGGACAACTGTCTGCTGTAATTTTTATATTTACCAACGGCATTTGATTCAAGTCCGTTTAAAAAAAAATATTATGTTCAATTTTTTTAAACTTAATTTAATTTATGTATTTTAATTAATATTTTTATTGAAATAAGTTCTGCGAATGTTGAGAGGGCCGCCCTAATATTAAAAAAGGTTTACCTTATCGAGTCTTCGCATTAGCATTCGAGCGTTGTGTGAAAGCTTTACGCTTTACAATTCAAAATTAATGTTACAACAGCTTTATTGAAGCTTTCGCAAAAAAGCTTTATTACGTTAGCTTACTGTTTGTTTCACTTTTTACTAGATACATGTTGCCAAGCAACATTAGCTTGCAGTTCGTTTCACTTTTTACTAGATACATGTTCCTAAGAAATGTAGAGCAACCAAAAACACTCAACCAAACACCACACATATGTTTGAGTGCATGTGTTTAAACAATTTTCATTTGAGAAATTAAAATACTAGAAATATATCAACCAATATGAAATGTATATCAAACGAAAGATAACATCTTCATTTACCTACAAAAAAAATTTTAAAAAAATTCATCTAGCCGTTTCCTCAAATTCAATGAAATAAAGATTACAACAATAAAAACCTGACATGACTCCTCATACCGTAAGGTAAGACGTATTCTACGTCAAAAATACATGGGATTCAGAAACTAGTGTGAAAATATAGCGTTTTGTAGACAACAATAAAATATACATGGACATCTGTTGTTTTTGTCCACAGCATAAATAAATTCTTAGTTTCGACGTAAAATGTGATCGTGTACACTTGCTATATTTTTCGGAGGATTATATTTATATACTGTATTGTTTTTTTACAAATTTTTTTCTCACTTTCTGTTTTAAATAATTGTTTTTCTGAAAAGTCCTCGAGTAACATTTAAATATATGTAGTTTATGTAGTCTTATGAAAAAATTAATACATAACTTCATCAGGGATGATATTTATTTATTCGGCCTTTTCATTGGTACTTTTTAATTTTATTAGCTCGAGGCCATTCTATATCTCTATTAATAGAAATATACATAGATTTCAAAAAGGAGTTTTGCCAATGCATTCCTATGATTCCTGGCAAACCGTATAGCTATTTCAGATCTAGCCACAGATCTTCATCAGCGGTTGTTTGAAATGATGCTATTGAAAAATTCATCAAACTAAATGCAAATGAAAATTCACTTCAATTGAGAATTTCCAACTAGTATGCAAGTGTTCGAAACATATCGCAAGCAAAACACACAAGAAAATATTTTCAAAAACTTATTTCCATCTCCAGAGAACCATCGGCTCCCATTAGACATGTTTCTTGTTGTTGGGAGCTTAACTAATAAAATTAAAAAGTACCAATGAAAAGGCCGGATAAATAAAAATCATCCCCGATGAATTTGAATAACGTGGAGCACAACGAAACTGCATGCAATTGTTATTGCATGTACAAAATTGTGTTGTCTTTTAGTCATGATCTCGTTGTTCACCAGACCCAGTTTGGCCTTCATAGGTATACGTACGCCTGTATAAGTCCAATGCTTTCACTGTTCCTTAGTCTCGGGTGTGTTGTGATGAATTCATACTTCGCCCACAGTTACGAAACGGTAAAAAACTCCTTCTGACTGAGGTTGAAAATTGTCAAACACTTCGAATACCTTTCGCACTGGTTCATTCTACTGGCATGGCCTAGCCAGCGTAAACGCGCTATTTTGATACGCATAACTACGTCGATGTCGGGATACAGATTATACATCTAGTGGTTCATCCGTCGTCGATAATCGCTGTTTTCTATTAATAGGAACGTACATTTTTCTCTCGAAAAGTCCCAGTGATATTTCATCATCATGCGCCATGATTCTGCGTCATAAAGCCAGACAGGTTTTATGAGAGTCTGATATAGTTTGATCATCGTTTCTCGAGAGAGGGTATTATCTCTGAAGTGATTGCTTAGTTCGAAATAACACGTGTTTGCAAGCACAATTCTCCGTTTAATTTCCAGGCTGTTTATTTATGTTCATTACAACGGTTATCAACGTTCACTCCAATCGGGTGAATGTTCTGCTTGTCGAAACCATTAATTTTGTCTTGTCTACGTTTACTATCAAACTCACTTTTGCTGATTCTTTCTCAATTCTTGAAAATGCTGCAGTAACTTCTCGCATATTTCGCCCAATGATGTCGAAATCATCAGCATACGCGAGCAGCATGTGACTTTTGCTGCTGATCGTTTTATTCGTGTTGACTGCAGCGTTTTCACGATGATCTCACTTAATATATTGAAGAGATCGCATGATAGCATGTTTCGTTGCCTAAGGCCTCGTACTAAATCGTTCGATGAGATCTTTACCGATCTCTTCTGAGGTTTTCGTGTTTCTCAGTCTCATTCTACAAAGGCGTGTCAGCTTACACAAATAGCAAGCTTCGACATAGCTTGGTACAGTTTTCCCCGTATCGATGGCAGCCTTATAATCTACAAAGAGGTGGTAGGTATCGTTTTGCCTTTCGTTAGTTTTCTCCAGGATTGATCGTAATATGAATATCTGGTCGATTGTTGACTTTCTCGGCCTAAAGCCACACTGATAATGTCCGATCAGGTCTGCAACATCTTATATGCGATGGATGAAAGGCTTATTCCACGATAGTTTGAACATATACTCGGGTCGCCATTTTTTTGAAAACAGGACCCAGTACGCTAATACTGCATTTACACCAAACAAAATTAACGCATTTCTAAGGTTAACTCTGTTAACCCGCACTAACCCAGAAGATTACTCATAAAATTTTAATCTGTAGAAATTGAAGTTTAATTTGTAACCTCATTTTAATCTAGTGTAAATTTTGATGCAACACTGTTAGTTACTAAAAAAATACAACTGTAATAAAAACGTACATAAAAACTCAACTGTTTGACAGACTGAAGCCGATCGAAAATGTTCGAATCGTCACCGCCACCAAAACTTTTTTGAAGCTCACACCACCGCCTACATAAATGACTCTTATTGGTTTAAACTATGAGCCGATTTTATCCAATTTTAAAGGTTCAGTTACATATTTCAAAAACATCCCGAATTTTTGCAAAACCAATAGCCGCCACATTAATTTTTCTGTTGTGCCGCAGTCTTCGATAATTTGGTCTCGGCGCAGAGTTTGTCGAAGCACGGAGTTGCCACCTGAAATGTAAAATTAATCTCAAATTTAGTGGTGTAAACGGCAAAGATTAGAGAACCAGGTTATCCCTATCATGGCCGCAATAAACGGCGGTGTGAATGCGTTATAATATCCAATCGTTGGGTATTCATTCGTCTAGCCAGATTTTGCAAAGCCGATAGTCCATCAGCACCAGTGGCTTTGTTGTTCTTATGCAGTTCCAAAAAGGATGTACGAGTAGAGAAGAAAAAACCGGCGCAATTTGGCAACCCTAGTAGAAGAGAACCAAAAATGTCGACGCGATTCACTCAAACGCATTTCTTTCCCTCGCCATAACTTGATTATTCCATACTTTTTAATAATTTATGTAATTTTATTTCAATATGGTTGGAATTTCTATAGTTAGATACAATAACATCATCAGAAAACTGCTCGTGTATTGAAATATTCAACGAAGAGAGTAAGAGAGAGGGAAGAGAAACGACACGCTTCACTCGTTTTCTTTGTGGGCATTCCACTCCATGAGTAATTTTTTTTTCTCTATACCATAGTTGCTTTATGACAGTTCTAACTTCACTTTGGCTGGGGGGAAAGTCATCTATATTGAAGCCTTCTGGCAAGTTAAGCTGTTCACATCTGTAGAAAGATTCCAGTCCGTATCTCTACAAAAATGTGGTCATGATCCATTCCAATTGGGTTGGCTTTGTGCTTTCGGTAGAATTTCCAGGCCTCATTCTTCCTTCTGTAAGATTAAATTTTCTCACTCTCGCGCTTTCTTCACAACTGTTTTTTCTTCTTATACACACGGGTTTCCTCACCAGTCTTTTTCTTAAACCGCTCTATCACGGCTGGCGTTGCAACTGACTTAAAACATTGCCATATGAGCAGCTTTCTTTTCATCACTTCCCATGCGAGCAGTTTTTCATAACCAAGTACGGTCTCTGCAGAAGTTTTTACTGCCTTCAGGATCATGAGGCGGGGGTGCGTTCTGCATCAGTATCTGAGTGAGCTTCTCTGCATAGACCGTGGCTATCTCTGGCAATTGCAGCTTACCGATATCCAGCTTTCCATATGTTTCGTGAAACTTTCGCTCAGCTTACACTGTGTGTATTTTTTAAGACATGGAAATATGTAACCATATACGCACAACACTACGTGATAAAAGACCAAAAAAAAGACCCATGTCTCCCAGTTTTGGCAAAGTGATGGACTTTTTTTACGGCCCCCTCGGCGTAATTTTTGCAATAAAGTGCTCATTTTGTCAGGCTCATATCTAGCAAACCGTTCAGAATTTCGATTTACTTTCTGAGAGAAGGTTGTAGCTCTTGTCATAAAGAATCATTCGTAGAAAGTTCATATGTTCTAGAAAGATATTTATTGAGATCTTAGGTAGATTCTTGTAGTTGATTATTTCCTTGAATTTTGAACGGTTTGCTACCTATGGACATGAAAAGGGGGAAATGGTAAAAAAATCGAATTGTTAAAAGTTTTTTGCGATTTTGACCTTGAAGATGAAGGTTTTTGATTTTATATGTTCACAATTTTTGTTTTTTATGATAAGAGCCTCAGAGAGTAAATCAAAATTCCGAACGATTTGCAAGATATGAGCCTGACAAAATAATCACTTTTTTGCAAGAATGACACTAAGGCCCCAAATCTTTTGGGGCCCATAAAAAAGTCCAAACTGGGAGACACGGTTTTTTTTTTGTCTTTTATCACGTTGTGGTGTCCGTATATGATTATATATTTTCGTGTTGCACTGTGTTATCCTTGTGCGAACCTTTGCTGCAACCAGGTAGTGATCCGAATCGTTATTCAATTATCAGGTGATCAATCTGGTTCTTCGTCTATTGAACAGGGGAAACCCAAGTATCCTTATGGATGTTTTTATGTTGGAATCTCGACTTCTGACAACCATGTTTTTCGCCACGGCAAAATCTAATAGTCTCATTCCGTTATCGGAAGTCATGGCGTCTGGGCTGAATTTAAAGATGGTTGGCTCAGTAATTTTCTCTGCCCGAATTTAGCATTAAAATCGCCTAGAACAATATTAATGTTATGTCCAGGGCAGTGGTCGTATATTTCCTCTAGGGGCTCATAGAACATGTCCATGATGGCATCATATTTTTCTTCCGTCGGATCATGTACACAAATTAGCGATATGTTAAATTATTTTTAATATATGGGGATGGTGGCTATACGTTCATTAATGAAGTTGAACCTTGAGACCAGTTGCTGCTGTCCTTTGCCAACTATAAATCCGCAACTAAATTGATGATTTGTATCATGGCAGCTGCAGTACATATCACAGTTCTTCTTCCTTGTACCGTACCTGCAGTACGGTCAGCATTATAATTCTCGAGGACATCTGCCAGTTAGATAATGGCAAGTGTTCTAACATTCCAAGTGCATATCCGTAAATCGTGGTCCTTATAGCGTTTGCAGGTGTCGTCAACAAATAAGGGGTTATGTTTCTCATTTCCATTTTGTATTTTCATTGCCAATATAACGGTGTTCAGCCCACCGTGGTGTTGCATTTTACCTACTGCCAGTATGATTCTGTTTAAGCCGCCCATTATGGATCAGACGCTGACCAGAATGCAGTGTGTCGAAACTAGATTTTTGTTTCTTTGCTTTTGATCCGCCGTTGTCCAGTAGTGTCAGCTCCTCCGTCGTCGAAGGACAAAAGACCATGTCTGCTAGATCGAAGAGCTTCAGTGACAGGGTCACCTATTTAACCTAAGACGCATCAATGATCGCATAACCATTCAGGCTGATCACTCGATTCGCCTTCGAATGAATTCGAACTCTAGATAGTTAAGAGGGTTCCGATAAAACCATTTCCCGGGATATACTTCTAGGAAGTAGTAACCTGCTTGGACCGCCCAATGAAGGACTCATTTCCTGCCAATCTCAAATGACTAGCTATTAGAAACTTTCCACCTCCACGATCATTCCCATGTCCCATTTACATTACTCTACTGCGGATTATATTCGAATTACTTATTTATTAGAAAGTTTCCTAAATATCCTTCATCCCACAATCGATTCCATAATAAATTTCCACTTCGTTTTAAAGCCATAAGTGACAATTTGATTTAAAATTTTAATTAATAAAAATAACTTGTAAGAAAGAATTAAAGTCTTCCGAAATATGATACGGACGATAGTTTTACTGATTGCCAGTTTCATAACATTTGTGGCGGCAACAGTTGTCAAACAGCAACATTATTTGCGTAAGTTGGACTTTACTACAGGATATTAATTACAATTAGACACACAAAAAAATCCTTTTAAACGATTTCCATGTGTCTTCCAGCTTATCAAGATGCCAGAGAAGCTGTTATACAAGCGGAAGATCTCCTTAGTACCGGTGGGCGTTTGCATTTGAATAGTCGCGAGTCAAAGGTGGACGAAATTTTTCTGAAATACAAATACGACGAGTTGGCTCGCGGCTTTCGTAATGCCGATCAAAATCCAGCGGGAATGCATTTTTTCAAGGCAAAACCATTAATTGAGCGCAGCAAAGTATTCCATTTTCTGCAGCATATGCCCAAAGGAGCTCTATTGCACACCCACACATCGGCTACCGTCTCTTCGAAATGGATTGTTGAGAATATTTTTCGCATGCCCGGCCTGTTAAGATGCACCACCAAAGATGGAGTCAGCATATTGGCATTCCGACGAATGCCCGAATTGCACAACTGCGCCACGCAATATGTTGAAGTGAGTGAGGAGAGAAGTCGTTCTGCCTCAGTGGCAGAATATGATCAAGCTTTGGAGAAACTTATAAATCTTTATACTACCAAACCGGAATGTGAGTTTTCCTTGGGTGTTTTTTTTCCACAAATGATTCCAGACCTGTACCAATTTCTTCTTCTGTTTTTTTTTTTAATTACCCACAAAAACTCCAGTAGAATATTCGTCAATAAATGTCGTCTGGTCGAAATTCCAAAATATGTTCGTCACCATGTCCGATGTTTTGTTGTATATACCGGCGTATAGAGCATATCATTGGCAGATGTTGGAGGAGCTGTACAACGATAATGTCATGTATGCCGAAGTGCGCATGAACTTTTACGAGGTGGGTTTGGTATAAATTGTAGGTGTTCAAAATAATTCATTGGTAATGATTTTCTGGTTTTCCATTTCTTGTAGCTGTATGACATTAGTGGACGAATATTTCCCGAAGAACGTGGTATAACAGAACTTATGGATTTGACCGAGAGATTTAAAACACGACATCCTGACTTTTTGGGTATTAAGATGATATCCTCTCCACATCGCAGTGCGGAACCTGAAGCGATACGTAAACGTTTTGAGACTTTTAAGAAGTACCAGTAAGTATGGTCAAAGATAATAGAAGATCAAAGATAATGTTTACGATCATTCACCAGATGGCAAGGCTGTTTCCATACCAAAATCAATACGACCCTTTTCCACTTGACACGACGCAAAAGCACTCAAAACTAACTTTTATTTCCATTATGTCGCAAAGGTAATAGAAACCCCTATATGGTGTAATATAAGTGGTGGATTTGAAAATCAAGGGAAATTTTCTAGATGGCGCTGAAAAAAGGTGGAAATGGGCAAATTTACGTGAAAACAAATAGTATTGAAAAAACTATTTAACCAAGTCATTTTCCTTCTGTATTGTCAAAAAATATTATCCATATTTTATTTTTAAATTCAAACAACAGAATTGAAATAAAAGTTATTTTTGAGAGCTTTTTCTTCATATCCGATTGAAAGTGGTCGTACGGTAACATCTGACATCTGGTGACAATGGTGAATAATCGAATACACCATCTAGGGTATTTCGATTATCTTTGGTATGGTACAATTAGGAAATAACATTTGGTTAATTTATATCTGTAAATATCTTTACTTTTAGTTCCGCTTATCCGAATTTCGTTATCGGTTTCGATTTGGTGGGTCAGGAGGATAAAGGGAAGCCTTTGCACAACTTTGTTAATGTATTACGAGATCTGCCCAAAACTTCGAAATTCTTTTTCCATGCTGGCGAAACAAGTAAGTTCTGAATACAGAGTTGCATCAATAAATTCAAATACTTCACCACTCAGTGTACTTATAAACAAATATGATGGAAATACCACAGATGGTGTATTCGCTTATTCACCAGATGGCAAAGGTTGTTTCCGTGCGACCATTTTCCACTCGGATACGACTATAAAGCACTCAAAAATCATTTTTAAATCTGTTCCAGAACCTTTTTTTTATTAGTGAAAATAGTAAAAGTATCACCAGAAGTAACAAAAAATTACCTTTGAGAGACCAAGTTTCAAAAAAGTACGGGAACGAAAATTCCTATGCAACCCATAAGGTAGACCCTAGTCTGGCCACCTCATCCGCTCTGATCAATTGGGTTAAAATGCGGAGAAAACTCCTCTTACGTATTACCAGGAATCAGGAGTTGCCGATACGACATATCCCCGAAAATAATTTATTGGATATATACAGCTGTTTCCCACCCTACATTGTTTAACAGCATTGTAGTTTTGTGGGCGAAGCTTCAAACCTCGACTTACCTAAGTCTGTTGAGTCCAAACCAGGGCAATGGTGTCTATTACTGATGCCCTGTGCTCAATCCCGATCAAGGGTCAACGTCAGCTATTCGCTTAGGACGTTCTTCGTGATGGGTCAATCATACCTGTGGTCGCGTGACGATTTGCGGCAATTTACGTTTGTAGTCGATTACATGGCACCCACGTCTGCCTTTGAAAAAAATTTCACTTCCACTTATATCTCAGGAAGACAGGGCAGGAAGCGGCACATAGCAGATAATAGAAGGCGGTCAGGCTTCTACACTGATGGCTACAAAATAGAAGGCAAAGTAGGGTTTGTAATTCATTCTAAAGAGCTGGGTTATACTTTGCAGAAAGGTTACCAGATCATTGTATTGTATATCAGGCAGAAGCCATGTCAATCGGAAAGGTTGCCCTCTGGCTGAGACAAAATATCATCACCGCCTGGGGCAGCAACATCTACTCTGATAGTCGGGCTGCTATTAAATCTCTCTAATCTGTATTTTTGGCTTCGAAAATTGCACATAACTGACATGTATCTCTAGAAGACACGATCAATAAGTTTAATTTCCACCTTCTGTGGGTGCCTGGGCAAAGGGACATTTCAGGAAACGATAGAGAGAATGAGCTGGCGAGATTAGGGCCTACCTTACTTGTTCCACTGGATAGGGAGCATGTGGTAATGTCCCTTCCTAAATGCAAAAAAAATGGTTTCCCATTAAGGGATTGGGGAAAGCTTCACACAACCAGTGAGATGTGCGCATTCTAGTTTTACACTCACGGATTGGGACCTACAGTTTACACCGGTTCTGAACGGTATTTTGAGAAGCTTTTTCATGGCTAAGTACTGAAATATAAGGTGGTCAGAGCAGTGATCAGACCCACGTTCTGTGTATAAGAGTTAACAATTGCACCACCGACCAGGCTCGCCAAGCAGGTACGATCAAGTTATGAGCTAGACTTGGAATCTCAGCTGATTATTACTGCAGAAGCTGTGGCTATAAAGAGGATGACTAGTATCGAATATCTCCTATGTTCCTGCTCGCCTTTCCGTGAGTACGAGACAATATTTAGGATCGGTTGTGCTGAATGTCCTTATATCATTTTTACGGAATGCAAATTTGTTCGTCAGGGACTAATTAATATACCCATAGAATAATACATACATAGATAAACTTATTGTCTCATCTGACGTTTCATTTCACACTCTTCATCGTAGGTTTGTGGAAATGAGAGCAATTAAATTTAAAATTATCTTACACCAGGTGGAGTTACAAAATATGTTCACTTAACTTTTTCCTGTCGTTTTGGTGTAGAACTGAAAAATTTTAATATATTTTGCACTTTTTTGTTGACTTTTATCGTTGGTATACATTTGTATTGTATTTAACACAACTAGTTTGCCACAAAAACACGAAATTCGGTTGTTGTTCCTATGTTGATCGCTGTATACTATTGCCACTACCTGGTATTATTGAACCCATATTTTCCACCATCCAATGTTTACTTTCCATTGTACCTATGACGTTTAATTTATTGAACGAATAAAAGCTTCTATGGTATGTATTATTCTATGAATATTCTGCCTCATATTGAAACACAGGGGTGGGGTATCGCATGATTTGAATGCCACTTAACCACACCAGTTCAGTTTACAGGTTTAAGCCCGGTATTCGGTTTATATGCAATTTTCGTTGCCATAAGAAGTACGTGTATTAGTATAAAAAATAATGAAAATGTCATGAACCGAAAATTCCGCCCACTTTTCATTTGCTTAATACTCACATCTTTGCGAAAATTTCGTAAGAAAAATCAAATACAGGGTTGTTACGCTAAACTTATTTCGTACGAAAACAATTGTTTGACCGGAATTTTGACATTTCGGTTACTTTAGTAAACAAAAGTAATACCACATGCGTTAAAAATAAAATGGAGTTCAAATATGAGCTATTAATGAAATATTTACAAGGTAAATTAGAGATATGTGGTAACTCTCTGTAGCAAAATTTTCCGTATAGACATAAATGACAAAATTTCTTACGAAAATTTCGCAAGAACTGAATACTAGGCTTTAATGTTGGGGACGGAACATGATGTAACATATTTTTTCACTCATCGCTCGTGTAATGGCGAATGAATTTAATTTTTGGTGTTTGTACACTTTATTTTGAATGTAAACAAAAGGAGCTTTTTTGCTGAACATTTTTGATTCGAAATATTCAAACACGAGCGGAACAAAATGTCAAATTGGACAATCAGAAAATAACAATCGTTGAGTTGTAGCATTTCACAGAAAATAAATAATTCTGCGGTTCAGATCGGTATTTCTTTCTATTTTCCGCATAATTATTTAAAACGGAAAACCTCAAATGCTGCGGACTTAATCATTTTAGAAACACTTGATGTACAATTATATACAATTGAATACAACTTTACCACCATGGTACAATAATATCTACATTGTATAACAGCTGGTGTTGTTGTAGTTGTAGGCAGCAACGGCAGGCACTTTGTTTTTGTTCTATTAGAGCACAAGAATGCAGAAAAGTGCAAAAGCAAAATATTATGAGTTTAACAACTGAAGCGAAAAACCACATGAAAATAATTAAATCAGCTGTTCAAAGAACTTTACCATGTAGATATTCGGTTTGTTTCTTTACTTTACCTCAATAAATTAAACGTCATAGAACGATAAGTTAAACGTCATAGGAACGATGGAAAGTAAACATTGGATGGTGGAAAATATGGGTTCAATAATACCAGATAGTGGCAATAGTATACAACGATCAAACACGAAATGAAGCGTCAGATGAGAGAATAAGTTTATCTATGTATGAATCGCGCATAAAGCAACTATGGTATAGAGAAGAAAATTTACTCATGGAGTGGAATGCCAACAAAGAAAACGAGTGAAGCGCGTCGTTTGTTGAATATTTCAATATACGACTAGTATTCTGATGATGTTATTGCATCTAACTATAGAAATTTCAATCATATTTAAATAAAATTGCATAAAGTATGTAAAACCCAAGTTTTGACGCGGGATGAAATGCGTTTCAGTGAATCGCGTCGACTTTTTTGGTTCTCTTCTACTAGGGTTGCCAAATTGCGCCGGTTTTTTCTTCTCTTCTTGTACATCCCTTGTGTAAGTTAATTTTAAATTTAATTTCTGTCATTTCCACAAACCTCCGACGAAGAGTGTGAAATGAAACGTCAGATGAGAGAATAAATGTATCTATGCCTATATTCGTCTATGGCGTCGGCTTTTTTGGTTCCCTTCACGGGGGTTGCCAAATTGCGCCGGTTTTTTCTTCTCTACTTGTACATCCTTTTTGGATGGAGTTGGAATACATGTTACAAATTGGGCATAAAAGGAAATGAAAGCAAATATGTATTTTATTTGGATGCAACTAGCATCAAACAACGGTGATTAAAATCAATGAAACACTATTTAAATTTAGTGTTTCCAGCTGATTATAACTCTCCCACCCTGTTCTCTTTCAAATCTTCAACCTCCATTTCGATCAGCATTGGCATGGATATCCCTACCAGTCCAGGAGTTTGAGTTAGTGCCCTTAGTTATAATCTCTTAAGACCCGGACTCACCATACCATTTAATCGAATGATCCGGAAAAGCAAGTGCTTTAGTCCGAAACTGGACAGCATCTTTTGTAATATACTAATAACAAAATTTAATGTATTTTCTTTGTCACGTGGCACATTTTTTATCACTATGATATGAAATTTTAGAATTGATTTGAAATAAATAAGAAAAAGTTAAATTGTAATTAAATTATAAGCAAATTTAATGTGATATTAGTGATAACCTCAATATATATAAATTTAGATAATTCTCCATTCCTATACTTTTACAGATTGGTATGGTGCTTCCACGGACTACAATATACTCGATGCAATACTAATGAATACCACCCGTATTGGTCATGGTTATGCCATTATGAAACATCCCGTTCTATGGAATGCTGCCAAGACACGTGACATTGCCATCGAAGTAAGTCCCATTTCAAATCAAGTCCTTAATTTGGTTTGGGATCTACGCAACCATCCAGGTTCTCTATTCCTTTCACAAAATATCCCCATGGTTATATGCAATGATGATCCTGGATTTTGGGATGCCAAAGGTTTGAGTTATGACTTCTATTATGCCATTATGAGCTTAGCACCCAACAATGCTGGACTGAAAACTCTCAAGCAGCTAGTCTGGAATTCAATAAAATACTCGACATTACACCCGAGCGAACGACAGAAGGCATATGCTCTGCTGCAGTCCAAATGGGAGCATTTTATAGACGATGTCCTGAATGGTTTGGTAGTTTAGCTTTAATCTTATAATAAACGAGTATTGTATAATTTTTGTATTATTATTTATTAAGGGATATGAACAAATCGAAATAATAGATAAATGTACTTAAACCCAAGTTAAGTGTAAATTTAAATTTATATCACGCCTTAAAGTCAACAGATCCATCCAATAATATCTTAGGTTTTAGATGCAGCTGCAACATTCTCAAAAACTTTGTACCAATAGCTCGTCCTGGTTGTCCTCTTGATGTTTCTTAATGAACATTTGGCAACTTTCGTATATTTGATTAAACGTACACCGGAAAGCACTCATGCCCTTGCTCTGCAAAAGAAATACAATATTTTTTAGGGGGATCCTTTGAAGGGGATTCAATATCTTCACTTACAAAGAATGGATCTTTTATAATTTCCATATCTTCATTTTCCAAATATGTTCCCAACAGCTCAACTTTTGCTCGACAATCCTTGCCCGCCATTTCGGCCATCACTTGTAATTCACTGAGATTTCCCTCGTCCATGCCAATTATATAGTCAAAAGATTGAAAATCTTCCATGGTTACCTAGAACAAAGAGCCAAAATGGTAAGTACACTATCCTAAAAGTATTAGAATGAAGAAAAATTTATGAATTTTTGAACCCAATTTTGAAATTGCTCCCACACCAACACAATTCAGTTGAGACACAAAACCGCTTCCAGAAAAAACTTGCAGACGAAAATTGTAAAGTGAGGAAGTCACATCCAAATCGCTTTGGTCTGTGAGCACCTTCATACAATTAAATTCATACTGGTGACAGTCGATGCTACTACACGCTGAAAAATAACGGCCTCTCTAACATATTCTGCAGGAACAATGTATATGTTTGGAACACACTTCAAACATTAATATGTTTGCAAGTCCCAAACTCACTTGTGTTGAAATATAAACAGCATCATGTTTACTGGCAAATATTTACTTTCCAGCTTCTTTCCTCAAAATCCTTTCTCACTTTGGTAGCACACATACATATATATTAAACACATACACAAAAACCAAAGTAGCATCAGAAACCATTTAAGCGTCCGAGCCTTCGTTTATTCTTTTTGCACTGATCACGCGCAGACTGAGACTGACTGAGGAAATAATGCAAAAATACAGATAGGCACTTACAAGATAGACTCTCTTGTTGTCCCTCTTTTATTCTCTTGCTCTCGAGAGAGCATAGTTAGTGCAACACACACAGCTGTATTTGTATCACAAACATAAATATGTGGGTCGCAAACACATATATTCTACCATATTAATCATTGTGTCTCAAATATTTAATATTGAATAGCAAACACAATGTGTTTGGACACAGATATATTATATTTGCGACAAGCTCCAAACACACTCTATATTTGCATCCAAACAACAAAAAAAAGACAGATTTTTCATCGTGTACAGCTGTTTGAGAAAGAGGAGTCGAATTAGTCACGGAGATGCCTAATTTTTTACAATAGGACGTTTGTCCTGCGTTTAAATTTCCTCAATGTTCTCGCTCTCTCGTTGCCATGTCAATCTTCAACCAAAGAATTGTATCATCGCAAGGGTGTTTGGAGTCTTAACAAATTAATATTCAGTGTTTGACCAATCACGTAGTAAATTTACCAATTTTCATTAATTTGCTGTTTTTTCTTTCCCTGCTAAACTAATTTCTCGACCAGTGATTTTAAGCGGCTTCCCATAAAAAGTCGTCGAAAAATTTCACTGATAGTTGTTGACCCGAAAAAAATGAACTTTGATGAATCCTTTTCGAACTATTAGGGGGGAGTCCCCTGAGTGCGAAAGTATATTTGGAAGTGTCAGATTGGCTCCAGTTTTTGAGAAATCGATATATATGGATATAGCTAAGTCTGCGCTATTTAAACAAATTTTACCGGCCATAGGCCAATTTTTTTGGCCTCAAAGGGCTTTAAAAGCTTATTAAAATAGAAAAAACAAATGTTTTCGCTCGGTCCAACTTCTTGAGATATGGGCCTTTAAAGATTGAGTATATAATTGGCCATATCTCACATATTTATGGTCCGATCTGATTTCGGTGAATATCATTACAAAGACCATTAAAAACTCTTTAAATCTGCATATAAATATATTACATTTTATTAACCCATTGGGGACAAATTTAAAAAATACGATTTTTTAACCTCACTTTTTTGCTAAAAATCTGATTTCCTCAAAAAACAGCCCTAGTAAACCTATTTTCTACCTAGACTCAGGTTGTAGGCAACACTTCAGGCTTTGTTTTAAGGTATAATACTTCGCATTAACCCTTCTAAGACCGGAGTTGGATGATGAAGATTAGCATTATATTTATGTAACGGTTATTTTTAAAAATTTTTCATTTCTTTGAATTAATTAACTTAAAAAAAAACGAAAAAAATATATAAAAGTCCAATATTTTGATTTTGAAGCTTAACTTGAGGCCTATGCTAGGAAAATAAATAAAATTTTGGAAAAAAGTAAAAAAACTCATTTTTTCTTGTATTTCAAACTTTGAACATAAATATCGTATAATATAGAGTTTTCCAATTTGAGTGATAGGATTTCTTTAAAAAAAACACACTAATCGTTAAGGAAAGTCAAATGTTTTTCTTTAATGTGAAGTACAATCGATACAATTAATTTCTGAATAAAATGTCTTTCAAATGGCCTCCACGTCTTCTTTTGCAGGAACGAATTCGATGAACCCAATTTTCGAGCACTTTTTCCACTAAATCAAGTCGTATGTCATGAATAGCAAGTGCAATATTGACTTGTAAAGCTTGAAGAGAGTCTAGTTTATTGCTAACGACCAATGACTTCAAATAACCCCACAACAAATAGTCTAATGGTGTCAAATCACAACTTTTTGGAGGGCATTTAATGTCACAATTTCTTGAAATAATCGAATCTCCAAACTTTTCTTCCAATAATTTCGTCTTTTTGGAACGAGATGTTGTCACGATCAACTTCTTCCAATTTCGGCCATAAAAAGTTGGTTATCATCGATCTATACAGCTCTCCATTGACAGTTACGATGTTACCACCTTCATTTCGAAAGGAGTACGGGCCGATGATTCCACCAGTCCAAAAACCACACCAAACTGTCAATTTAGGTGAACGTAATGGTTGTCCATGAATAATTTGTGGATTTTCTTCGCACCAGAATCGACAGTTTTGGCTATTTACCGCATCAAAAAATCGTTATCGTTTTTCCAAGACAAAATCAGCAAATTCATGACGTTTACGGTAGCCCAATGGCTTCAGTTCTCTCCATGATGAAATTGTAAACATTACTGAATACAATGAAAAAAAATTACAGATGGTGACATACAAAAAATTACCGAAACGTCACTTAGAAATCATATCATTCAAATTGGAAAACCCATTAACATAATTTCAATGTCATCCTCTTACACTCCGCATATTATCGTCGCTGTTCTGATCCTGTCTCTTGAGGCTGACATTCTAATGAGGGATTTTCTTGCCATTTATGACATGGAAAAGATTAGCGGAAAGCAGAGACTGCAAGCAGTCTTACATCCTCTGTACGAAAACCTCATAACCAACTTTTCGTTTCTCTATAAGCCGCAGCGGCCAGGAGTCCTCAGGCCAGGTGAGATAGAAATGGACGACACTATTTACAGACTTTGTCCAATGATGACCTCTGCGATATAACGAGACGTCGTGTTCCGTCCCTGTCGTTGAACCTGCAACTTGACCTGATGTGGTCCCTTACACTGAAAGAAAAACGCTTCGTCGCATAGATGAAATATTCGTTAATGTTTTACGTTTCTGTAATGAAAAATTTCGCACATCCGACAATGTTGTTGTTCCTGCAACGAAAAATTTCGTATATGATTTCTTTGACAATTTCTCTATTAATTTTTCGTTCCTGCAACAATTATATATAATTCAAATTTTGGAGAAAAGCGGGCGAAAAATCAAAATAAAAGAAGGCGTTCGAGTTTCACACTATTGCTATTTGGATTATATCTTACTTTTCCCATAGTTTATTATTATTATTTATTTGTTTTGACTGTTTGCCAACATTTATAGCTGACGAAACAATTTCGTTGCAGCAACGAATGAGTTCTTGACGGAACGGAACTAATTTTTATGAAGATCAAGTGAATTTTTATGGAGATCAAGTAATGAGAGAAAATGAGCGAATTTAAAACAGAGCTCAGAAGGGCAGAATGGTCAGCGTGAGTGGTGGTTCGTTCACGTTACACAATTTAAATCAGTTCCTTCCAACAACAGATAAAAAAATCGCCAGGCGAACAGAATGCTAGGAACACAACATCAAAGAAATCGACGCATCGATAGCGAAAACAACCCCCAAAAATGCAATTGGATATCCAGAGACATATGTTGGCAGTTGTAACCATAGAGTAATGATGTATAGAGAGGCTATCTCTCTCACTAATTTGATGGCATTTAGTTTGTTGCATATGGGCGGTTACATGTTGGAAAGTATTGCTTTAATAATACCAGATAGAGGCAATGGCTCAAACCATCCAACAATAATGGATTTGTGCGTAACCATTTTTGTGTAAATACACAACAAACATACACTAACAATAAAATTTAACAAACAAGTCCAAAATACGTTTAAATTTCTGTCTTTTATCAAAACGACATGAAACATTTAAGTCAACAATTTTTGTAATTTCACCCAGTTGAAGTCAATCTACGTCACTGGTGACCAGCCCATACCGCAATTGCGGAGACCAACACATCAACAAAGTCACACTTATTCTAATGCTCTTCCATTCAGTCGTCGTTGAGAAAGCGACGTGTAAACAAGTAAGTGGACATATGCATCTTTTGCTGATATATCAGCAAAAAATTCATACACCCGTGCTCATGCGCATTCGTCGCTGTCTAAACGACGACTGAAGCAACATCGTTTTTCTCACCAAGCCTACACCATACAAATTTTTGGTCACCTCTGATCTACGTCAACTAACTCTCTGTCGCACAGACCGCCAGTGTTGCCAGATAAAGTCGGTCACAAATCGTCAAATTGGAGGTGCAGAAATCGTCAAATCGTCAAAAAAAATTTCGAAATCGTCAAAAAATCGTCAACATTAAAAACTGCAATTGCTATACAAAATATCAATATTTTTGTGGGGGGAAAACAGTAAAACAAAGCAATTAAATCAATATGTTATAGTAATATTTTTAAAATTCATATATCTTTATTTAAACTCTATTCCGAAATCTCTTCAACTATTGGTCAAACAACCAACGAACAGAGTTGACAAATATGTGTACGAACACAATCGGAGCGATAACGTAGGCGGTACAAATTTGTACACGTATTCTTATGGAAGAAAAACAAAAGCTGGCATTTGACGTCGCTTCTGGCGTAAACGACAAAAATTAGAATTCTTTTTATTTCCCTGGCGTCAAGTCGCAGAATGTTGGCGGCTTAATACAAAAATAAAACAACACTGGAGATTTCTGAAAGAAATGTGAACAGGAATTGTAAATTTATATTTTATAGGGTAAAAAAGAAGAGTCGATGCAGTTTTTGTCCTTCATGAATAATTTTCATTAACCCCTAATTGGCTGACCCCCGATTCAATTGTGTGAATTTGATAATATTCACACAGATAATATTTAGGGTATTTACATACATATCTATGTATATTATTGACACGGTATGTTTTATACATTAATATCATAAGTTTTTAATAGTTCTATACTTCCCCAGCCCGTCTACAAAAATGTAATCTCGATAATTCTATTATTTCGTAAATGGTTCCATTTGTGGGGAGTTTTTCTACCCAATATCCCTTGATGGGTTAAGTTTATGTTTAAATATAGTATATAGCTGTCGCTCTTGCATTACCAACAATTTCAATTTTGGAATAGACTAAAAATCGTCATTCCAGAAGCTGAAATCGTCAAATCGTCATTTTATGTTTTTGTGACTAAAAATCGTCAAAATGACGATAAATCGTCACTTCTGGCAACACTGCAGACCGCACCACGAATAGTCTGAAAGGAAATGTCAGATGAGAACAATTGCGTCTCTATACAGCATTACTCTATGGTTGTAACTGAGCATTTGTAGGTGTGGGTGTGTAAGCGACAGTAAAGATCACAACAACAAATATGTACCAAGTTATGTTTTTAATGATAATTCTATAGAAAAAGCGAAAGATGAAGAAACGAAAGACAGGTGTGCGGTGATATATGTAGATGAAACAACGTGTTTCAAGTAAATTTGAATAACATAAAATAAAAACTACACAATTTGGTTAATATAAACCAAGTTGATCAGTTGTAGAAAATGCTCATAGAGCGAACGCTGGCTCAATGATGAGGAAAATTGGCGCTGGTATTGAATGAAGGACAATTCAACACAACAACAAATAATGATTTGAAGAATACATATCGTGTGGTTAAACGAAGTTCTGAACCGAGGTCGAATATTCTGTTACATTCAATGTGATGAAAATCGTAATGATAGTAGAGCTTATGTTCATGGTAATTACATATACATATATCCTCGTATCTTATACACATATTATAGGAGTAGGAAGCTTATTAATAGTTCCACCATATATTTGTTTTACTTCTAGAACAGAATACGATGACGACATTGTCACACATACCCTCAAATACCACAATCCTCTTCCAGGCGAGAGTTTATTACTAAAATTATAATTCAAAGTATATAATTCCATTTAACACCAATGTAATATTTATATATCAATAAATAAATAATTTCAAACACACTACAAAACATTCATTGCTACAGTGAAACAAAATTATTGCAACAATGAGACAAAATCATTGCAGCAATGAAACAAATTCATTACAGCTATTAAACAAAAACATTGCAAAATCGAAGCAAATTCATTGAAACAATGAAACAAATTCATAGCAGCAGTGATACAAATTTATTGCAGCAATTCAACAACTTCATTGCAGCAATGAAACAAGTTCGTTGTATCAACGAAACAAATTCATTTCTGCAATGTAACATATTCATAGCAGCAAATGAAATTCGTTGCTGCAATGAAATATATTCATTACCGCAACAACCACAGCATTGAGGAACAGATTTTCGTGGCGGGAACGAAGCTGTAAGTTAGCTCACTTTCGACTTGTTGGTCCGACGAACATTTGCAGTCTTGTGGCAGCATGAATATAATGGTACGAAGCTTTTCCGTACAGTGTACGAACCAATTTGGGCTCCGCAAAAACATAATAAGCTCAATTATCTAAGTTCCCCGGATGTTTGCTAGGTCCAAAAGGGACAAAGACCCTAAATATTTTCTCCTACTTACACAAAAAGGGGGCAGGAGCATAACATATATTCGACGCTCTGATACTCCTCTGCATTCCCCACACTTCTGCAGTAATCTTGAGCTGAGATTTTAAGTATAAATGCTTGTCTGCCTATTAAAGGGTGGCCAGTGGTCATATCTTCTAGCCACCAAGTTTTCCGAACATTCACCTCTTAACTTCGCCATAGCTGTCTGATGATCCTGCAATTTATGGCTTCCCATATATATCATTTGCTTGTCTGAGGTCTGAGGTGTTATGCATGAGCTTGCATGTAGAAATGGTCATACCCAGTGGAATAACTAAGCTAGTCCCTAATCTCACCAGCTCATCCGCTCGTTTTTTCCGTGAAATATTACTCTACCCCAGAAGTTAGATAGACAGAAAACAGAGATTTTATTGCAGTCTAAGTGCCAGAGTGGACTTTGATACCCTTGGCGGTAATGACGTTTAGTCATAGCCGTAGTGCAACTTTCCCGATTACCATAACTTTTGCCCTACAATGCCAATCACTACAATGGTCTCGTAGCACTTGTACAAGGTTTAGACCTTTGGTAACAGACTTAGGTATGTACATTTTTCCAGCACCGGCCATTAAACTATAATGCTACAAGGCAATATCGGTTGGTTATCCAATATATAGCCCTCCGCTGACCGGTTTGAACGAATTTAGGGCCAAGATAATTTACTGATCCTATCCATAGTGTTAAACTTGACACTGAGTTTTCTGTCGAGAATCATACCTAGGTATTTCCCGGTATTTATCAGGCTAATTTCCACATCCACTAGAGATAATGGTACAATATAGTCTCGTGATAAATCCCTGAATCACATTTCGCTATAGGAGAGGGTATTTCCCCTGTACTGCGATTGCCTGATCGTCAGCATATGCTACGGCTTTGCAATCTGATCTCTCTAGCTCAAGCTAAATAATATCCATTGTTAAATTCCACAGAAGTGTAGACAGTACTCCATTCTTCATGAGTTCATCTATTCACATTTCTAGTTAAGGATGTGTGGCGCACGAAAGAATTTATACGTCTACGTGCTAATAGGCCATTGATCAAATCAATGATCAACAGATAGTGTCATCGATCCCGTTAAGCTCGAAAAAGTATTTGGGAAATCACTTTAAGGTGGTCGTAGAAGAAAATGGTCAAGACGCCGCTAGAAGATGCGCAGCTTGCTATGACTAAATACCTGTACTAAGTTCAATATTCCATACGACACCTTACAAAACTCCGGTCCGAATATTTCCGACAGTGCAACATTAAGTTCGTCGCACGAAATATCATCAACATGTATCGAGCAACATTTTAATGTTTCTGTGAAAATTGTAACGTCCAATCAAGCTGTAGGAAGAAATGATCAATGTTGTTTAGTCTCATTCAATTTCTAAAAAAAAAAGATTTTTAATTTTAAAAAAAAAAACTTAAAAACATACAAATATGGTCATCAACACTAATATGTAGCTGACAAATTTATCAGCGAACCAAATTGATGGTGCTCAATTTATTCGGGCGAACGAAGTTAGTACCGGCCTTAACTGTAGACGAAATACGAAAAATCAACACTGTTTGAACGTGTTATCATTTTTATAAGACTTCTGACCAGAACATGTTGTAAATGCCCAATCTAAAAATCATACGGAAGATTGAACATTTCGTTTGTTTAGGTGTAGAATTTTGGATTGTGGAAAGGATCAGGGCCTCGGTGCGCGAAATATGGTCTTCGAAATGTCAGATATTAAATCTGATATGTCTTCGATATATATTATTCGGTCGGAAAACTGTCATTATCGCATTTCGAAAGACCCGCGATATTACACTTTCAATTTATCAGTTATAGTTATTTGTGCGTGAACATAAATAACGGGTTTTTCAATAAGAGCGCTACAAAAGTTTTTTTAAATAAAACATAACCCGGTTTTAGATACCAATGAAATTCTTTATTCCTGTGAAAGTACGTTCGATGCCATTATGTATGGAACTCGATTTCTTTTGCATGGCCACCACGGGCACGCTTGCAGAAGTCCAGACGCTGAACCCAATTTTCGACGGTTTCCAAGCATAAATCGGCCGATACTGCTGCAATTTCACGTTCGATATTCGTACGAAGTTCATCAATCGTCGCTGGCTTGTTGGCATAGACCATAGACTTGACGTAGCTCCACATGAAATAATCTAACGGCGTCAAATCGCACGACCGAGGCGGCCAATCGACTGGGCCATTTTCGTGAGATAACACGTTCACCAAACTTGGTTTCCAATAAATTGATTGTGGCATTCGCTGTGTGGCTTGTGGCGCCGTCCTGTTGGAACCACATGTCCTCCAAGTCCATATTATCCAATTGGGGCCACAAATATTCGGTTATCATTGAACGGTAGCGATTCGCATTCACAGTAATGTGCCAGTCTTGATCATCACGGAGGAAGTACGGCTCAATGACGCCGGCGGCCCATAAACCGAACCAAACCGTAATTTTTTCGGGATGCAATGATGACTCATGGATTACGTGTGGATTGCTGTCTGATCAATAACGCATATTTTGCGTATTGACGAAGCCATTCAGCCAGAAATGAGCCTCATCGCTGAAGATGATTTTCCGATGAAAATCCGAATCATTTTCAAGTTGTTGCTCAGCCCAATTCACGAACATACGACTCTTATGGTGGTCAAGCGGCTTCAGTTCTTGCGTCAATTTGATCTTGTGAGGATGAAGGCCAAGATCTTTTCGCAAAATTCGCCACAACGACGTCACAGAGATGCCCAACGCTTGAGAACGACGTGTGAGAGACACATTTGGGCTTTCTTGAACTAAAGCCTCAGCGGCAGCAATATTCTCGACACTACGGGCACTTCTTTGTCTCACTGGCACGGGAACAGTTCGTACTGTGCCTGTGGATTCAAATTTTTCCACTAGACGCTCAATTGTTGATCTGGTAGGACGATTATGACGACCATAAATTGGACGTAGCGCTCTTAAAGTTGAGGCCACTGACTCCAAATTTCGGTAGGTAAATTTTAATAATTTCGACTCGTTGTTGGCTCGTATGTCTTTCCCTGATGAAATGGCAAACCTTACTGAAGAGAAATGCCAAAAGAGCGGGAAAAAATATGGCGTCGTTTGCTGTCCCTATCGATTTACTTTTGTAGCGTCTCTGTTGAAAAACCCGTTATATATACCAAGATGTTGCAAAAGAAAATTAATACGAGGCTAATACGACATTTACACCGAACAAGATTACCGTATTTCGAAGGTTAAAGCCCGGTATTCAGTTTTTATGAAATTTTTGCTGCCATAAGAAGTACGTGTATAAAAAATAACGAAAATTTCATGAACCGAAAATATCGATCACTTTTCACACTTCAAATACAGAGTTGTTACACCAAACATATTTCGTACGATACGTTCGATAATTGTTGTTTGATAAATGTTTGCGACTGAAATGTTAACATTTCGATTATTTTAGTAAATAAAAGAAATACCACAGGCGTTAAAAATGAAATGGAGTGCAAAGATGAATTATTAATGAAATATTTGCAAGGTAAATCATAGATATGTGGTAACTCTTTGTAACAAAATTTTCCGTTTATAGATAAATGACAAAATTTTTTACGAAAATTTCGCAAGAACTGAACACGGGGTTTAACTTCGTTAGCCCGCGCTAACCCAGAAGATTACTCATACAATTTTAATCTATAGAAACTGAAGTTTAATTTTTACCCTCACTTTATACTGGAATACATTTTGATACAACACTGTTAGTTACTAACAAAATGCAAACAAAAATAAAAACATACACAAAAAATTAACTGACGCCAAATTTGTACAAGACTGGCAAAACCAGTCGCCCCCAATTTAATTTGTCTGTTGTGCCGCTGTCTTCGATAATTTTGTGTCGGCGCGTAGATTGTGTAAGGAGTTGCCACCTGAAAAGTATAGGTAATACAACCAAAAGGGACTTACCCATAGACAAATATAGTATAGACACTTTTATTCTCTCAATAAATTAAACGTCATAGGTATGGTTGCAAGTAAACATTGGATGGTGGAAAACATGGGTTCAGTAATGCCAGGTAGAGGCAATAGTAAACAACGTCCAACAAAGGAACAACAACCGAATTTCGTGATTTTGTGGCAAACTAGTTGTGTTAAATACAATACAAAGTATACCAACGATAAAAATCAAAAAAAAGTGCAAAATACATTTAAATTTCTCAGTTCTACATCAAAACGACATGAAAAAGTTAAGCAAATATATTTTGTAACTCCACCTGGTTTAAGTTAATTTTAAATTTAATTTCTCTCATTTCCACAAACCTACGACGAAGAGTGTTAAATGAAACGTCAGATGAGAAAATTAATGTGTCTATACTATATTCGTCTATGGACTTACCGATTTTAACAGAATATGTGATTTATAATGAAATTGCTGACTTTCGGCATCGATGGTAACTCTGTACTCCTATTTCAGCTTGTTGCTGTTAACAGTCATAAAGTAACTGTGGTATAGAGAGGAAAATTTACTCATGGAGTGGAATGCCAACAAAGAAACGAGTGAAGCGCATCGTTTCTCTGCTTCCCCTCTTCATTGAATATTTCAATACACGAGCAGTTTTCTGATGATATTTTTGTATCTGCCTAAGAAATTCTAACCATATTTAAATAAAATTACATAAAGTATGTAAAAAGCATGAAATAACCATGTTATGAAGCGGGAAAGAAATGCTTTTGAGTTAATCACGTCGACTTTTTTGGTTCTCTTCTAATTAGACGACCAGAAGATGTGCGTAATTTGGCAACCGTGGTAAAAGGGAACCAAAAAGTACTAGAAATTCAATCAAAGGCTTTTCTCTCACGCGTCATATCTTGAGTATTTCATACTTTTTGCATAGTTTATGTAATTTTACTTCAACACGGTTGGAATTTGTATAGTTATATACAATAACACTATCAAAAAGCTGTTCGTGTATTGAAATATTCAATGAAGAGAGTAAGAGAGAGAACAGAGAATGACAAGGGTTTCACTCGTTGTGTTTGTTGGCATTTGAGTGAAGATGAATTTTGACTGTCTACTTGTACATCGTTTTTGCTCTTCTACTAGGGTTGCCAAATTGCGCCGGTTTTTCTTCTCTACTTGTACATCCTTTTTGTAACAGGGTTAGTTCACCATTTGACGCTATCACCATCTACATGAATTGGCCATCTTGGATCAACAATTCTTTATTGATTTTGTGGGCGCAGGTATTACAGTACAGTGGCTGGAATATATACATTTACATGGCTGCTTGGATATCTTCGGAGTACAAAACAAAAAATTCGATAAATCACTTGGTGATTGATGAATACACTTCCTGTGTAATGGACGTACATGTGCAGCACCAGTATATCGGAAAGCTCCAATTGCCAGAGGTAGCCACAACCTAAAGAAATTGATGCTATTCTATCTAACTATAGAAATTCCAACGATATTTAAACAAAATTACATAAAGTATGAAATAATCAAGTTATGACGCGGGAAAGAAATGCGTTTGAGTGAATCGCGTCGACTTTTTGGGGTTTTTTTTCTTCTCTACCTGTACATCCTTTTTGGAAACACAGTCGCAGATCTGCACAGTATATTTATATGCTTTACTTGTCTCAGAACAATCCACTGCAAGTGAGGGAGTTGCGCAAATATAAGTAGAGGCTGTATGTTAATTTTCGTCGAATTTCTCTCATTTGCACAAACCTACAACGAAGAGTGTGAAATTAAACGTCAGATGATAGAATAAAATACCTGCCGCTGAAATTGTTACTGTGAATGTGCAAAATACGTAAATATATGGACAACGTGATTGCACAATATTAAAAATGGAGAGTTTTGTTCGATATTCGCACAATTTTTTGCCATTAAATTAAACTGATGACAGAAGTTCGATACCTCTTGGAAGAAAGCTGTGCAATGATCTAACCTCTTATAATATCATCACGGATTCTGCTTGCTCAAATTAAAAACAAAGAGTCCTCTCTTTTATTCATGAGTGTTAACACCAAGATTTATTCATTCAGGTTATAGCAGGAGTTGTCATTAAAGTGCCTAATATGTCAAAATCAGCTGATGTAAACACAAAGTTAGTGCTCATAATGAAGATTCATGCCGATTTTTATAAAGCCCTTTAGATTTAAACAAATTGTTTTCATAATTAAATCAATCCACTTTATTACATACTCTTTGTAAGGTTGGAACAAATAATTTAACAAAAAAAATTTAAACAAACTTTAACAGATTAGGAACGATCAAAATAAAAACAATGAAATCAGCTGTGCTACTGAAACAACCTGAATGAATAAATCTTGGTTAACACTTTCTGTACATCTTACCATTCGTCCATAATGTTTGAGAGTCATGCCATTCTCTTCAAGTACTTGTAGGCATCGTTCAGTAGGTTTCCGTCCGACGTTCCATGAACGCAATGCGGCACTGTCACAAGTCCAGTTCAAATCATTTTCACTGGCCAAATAGTTCATTATACACTCGGCCATCGGCGAGCGACAAGAATTGCCTGCATATACATACATACATACACATGTACAATTAACCAATTTTTTATAGTATCGTTTGATGTGAATTGGCATACCTAGGCATATGAATAATATACGAAGACGTCCCATTTTGGAAGCCTTCTCTCTCTCGGTTTCAGCACAAAATATTACAATAAACGGTTCTTTCTCAGGTGTAAACTTTAATTTTTAAACAAAATTTTAAACTTTTTTCCAAGATACAACAAATTTCAGAAACATTTCAGGAACACAATGAAATATATATGTATGTACGTACAATGTTTGACAAGAAATTGTGTGCACATACGTTTGGGCATTAAGGTGTATCGAAATAAAAAAGTTGATGATACAAGGTTTGGGGATCAATATAAACATGATATATGGGTAAAGAATGAAACATATGTAAATCAAATCAATGCCGTGCGACAATCGTGCAGCACCAAAATCGCTGTGTATTTTATTGCTGTTAGAATACAGATTTCAATCCAATCATTGGGGAGAGTACGATATCCAAAGCCCCTGGATCCGATAAATAAGACGGAAAAATTACCTACATTTTTCGATAACTAAGCGAGTGCTAAAATATCGGATCGGGTGCTAAAATATAGTAAAATCAATGTATTTTTATAATACCTGAGATATGAAGAAGCGGAAAACTAGGCCGAAGTCTTGAAGCGATAGATATACCCACCTAGAGTTTGGAATTTTAGTTCATTCAAGTGAGCGCTCTTTTTAGTTCAGCTCATCAGAATGAACTACATAGTTCATTCATTTAGTTCATGGTAGCATTTCAGCTTAACTGTTCATATGACCTGTGAACTAAAGAGCTCATTGCAGTTCAATTTGTTCTTTTAGTTCAATCGGAACGAATGATCGCGAAAATTATTTGATTTTTGCCGATTTCTAAAGTGTTTTGGATACTGTGATATTTGTTTATACTAAATCGCCCTATTGAAGGTCGACGTAACGATTAGGTTATTCCGTTTCTGAAATATTGTATTTCCGTAATCTTGTTATATTTTGGAATAAAAGTGGTGATTAGCGCTGTAGTTATTGTGTAGAAGCCGTTAAATATCTATTCCACAAAGATTGCAACATTAGGCACCTTTGTGAAAATTGAGTGAGACAAAGAGAGCATGAACTAGAAAATGGCAAAAAGATCTGCACAACTGAAATACAAAAAACCGCTGAAACAAGTGAACTACTGAAACAAACGAGCGGAACAGTGTGAACTAGTTCATCTAGTTCACAAGAGTGAATCGTTCAATTGAACTAGTTCGTTCGTGAACTACACAACTCTATACTCACCTCAGAAAAGAAATTAAGACATCCGGAAAGCTTTATTACAGAAAACAATATGACAAAGCCGCGAAGCCAGTGTTGCATTGGCACCAGAGGAAAAAATCCGGCCTGGCCAGAATGCCATTGTTTGGTCTGGATTGTGGTCCGGAGGAATCATCGCTCAGTATTTCTTCGAAGACGATGATGGCATTACTATCACCGTCAAATGATAGCGCTAACGCGTGCACTTACGCGTTTTTCCAAGAAAGTGCCATTGACATTTTTGCTAAATCTAGTCCCAAAAGAGCTAAATTGGCATCATTGGTTGCCAATATTTTTAAAATTCATCAGCCAAACAAAAAAAGTTATCGTCATGAATGACAAGTCTGTGGTTCGGTTTAGCTTAGGTGTTCTACAAAAAAAAAATTGGTTTCCCATTACATTACTAACCAGTGAGCTGTGCGCTTTCTAGTTGCACACTCAATGGTTGGGATCTATAGTTTTTACACTGGTTCCGAACGGTATTTTGAAAATCATTTTCATGAATAAATACTCGATAGTGTGGCGGTCACTAAGCCAGGTGACCGCCGTGGAATGAAATTTGAGGTGGTCAGAGCACGTTACACGAGCCGCGCACACTACCCATTGCACGACCGACGGGCACACCTCGGATATTTACATATCCAAAATTTGGACGCCTACATATACCTCGGGAACTATGAATTCCATGAAACTTTTTACTGTAGCTTATTATTCTCCAGGGGAAAATGTACGATAGCAAAATCGGGTTTATCTGTGTAAAGTGCTTTTGGCCACGAGGTTTCACTTGAATGCAGTTTTTACCTCACACAATAGTTTTTTTTATATATTTTTATTCACCAAAAGTTATCATACAGTTAAGCCCGGTATTCAGTTTTTATATAATTTTCGTTCCCATAAAAAATAACGAAAATTTATTTTATGAACCGAAAATTTCGCTCACTTTTCAAGTGATTGGTACTCAGCTCTTTGCGAAAATTTCGTAGGCAAAATCAACTACAGGGTTGTTACGAAAAACTTATTTCGTACGAAAACAATTGTTTGATAATTGTTTGGGACAGGAATTTGGACATTTCGATTATTTTAGTAAACAAAAGTAATACCACATGTGTTAAAAATAAAATGGAGTGCAAAGATGAATTATTAATGAAAAATTTGCCAGGTAAATCAGACATATGTGGTAGCTCTCTGTAACAAAATTTTCCGGCAAAATTTCTAACGAAAATTTCGCAAGACCTGAATACGGGGTTTTAAAGCTAGAGCCCGGTATTGAGTTTTTATGAAATTTTTGTTGTCATGAGATATAGTAAAGAAATTTTAAATTGTATAAAATATAAAGAAAACTTCATGAACCGAAAATGTCGCTCCCTATTTATCTGCTTGGTACTCAGCTCTTTGCGATAATTTCATAGGCAAAATCAAGTACAGGGTTCTTACGCCAAAGTTATTTCGTATGAAAACAATTATTTAATAATTGCTTGGGACCTGAATGTTGACATTTCGATTATTTTAACAACCAAAATTAACACCGCATGCATTAAAAATATAATGGAGTGATTAGATTAGAGGAAGAGCTGAGTACCAAGCAAATGAAAAATTACCGAAATTTCCGCTTCATATAATAGCGGCATTCATGCAAACGTGAAAGCCGAGAACTTTTGCTCAGCGCAAGTTTCCCTCGCACCGTTGCATGAGGCACCAGGTATAGTTGCTCAGCGTAGTTGTGCTCAAAACCATATCAGCTGACCAAGATGGATACATAAGGTGGTAGCAGTAGCAATTGCATGTATTATGTATGTGTACTTTTTCTACTGTTCTAGTGCTATCACCTTATTTATCCATCCTAGTCAGATGACAACGAAATGTCAAAAGTTTACACGTTTCTCCATCCCACGTTTGCGCAGCAAATTTGCCTCGAAAACTTTCCACTTTTGAGCAAGTCGCTTTGTATGGGAAATTTGTTTGTTTTGACGTTTGCTGTGCAAGTTTACGATGTTTTCGAGTTTACGAGGTTCTTTCGAGCTTTCATGAAGACCACTAATGTTTGTTATGTTTTATACACGTACTGGGCTTGAGACATAAGTGACACAATTTCTAACGAAAAACTATAACTGTTAGTTAGCACTCACCAGACATTGTGATAATGACCCTTAATGCTGAAATATGCCACACTCGTGATGTGTATAGTATTTGTAACACATCGTATATAAATATATTTTTGTTTAATTAATTATCTGCAACTTTTTGCACTTTTGATACACCTCAATGTACGACACAATGCAGTGGTCCGAGATGTTTTCAGTGGGAGGAAATGTTTTATAAATGTCACAAAAAGAAACGAAATAAAAATAGAATATAAAAATAAAAGAGAATTTTTCAAATACTTTGAATGAGACCAATGGTATTTCATTGAAAAAGCTGTGGCAACTACGTGAAAATTTTCATTAAGAGCCCAAACATAATGACACACGCTAACGATTACGACGAAAATAACTACCTCTAGCGGTTAAACCTTTGCATTGTATACATCATAGACTATAGTAGTACTATAGATTCATCAACTCCATGGTAAAATATGTAAGGTAAACGCAGAAGAAATTTTTGTAAATTTAGGCAACAAAAACACGCATTTTGTTTTTGTTTGGTGTTCCCATGGGCGAATACTTATAGTAGACTTAATATTTTTCTCAGCAAATTTATGACATTTGGCCTGGTGTGATATGAACGCTGGATGTTGAAAAGAATTACTTCAATAATACCAGATAGAGGCAATGGTTCGAAGCAACCAACAAAATAACAACAACATTTCGTTTTGTGTGTTAAAATTATTGTGTTAAATACAACACAAATGTATGCTAACCATAAATGTATGTTAAAAATATCACAGTTTTTCACAAAAACGACATGAAAAATTAAAATCAGAAGTTATTGTAATTCCACCTGGTGTATGTCACTTTTCGTCAAACATCTCTCTATCACACCGACCGCACCACGAAGATTGTGAAAGGAAACGTCAGATGAGTCAAATATTCTCACTAGTAACGGTGCGTTTACACGGGACAGTTTGAGACAAGATAGTTGAGAATATGTATTAGTTGTCACAAAGACAAAAATTGTTTATGTGACGTACGCGTCCAGCCAGTTATAAAGACAGTACAGTTTTAAGCAACCGCCAACAGTGTCGTTTCGTTAAATTTCGTGCTCTTATTTTTTGTTTCTTCGCTCTTTTACCATTGTGGTTTGTCTTACTTCTCCAAATTACAATGGAACTGATGTACTCTGCAAAATTAGACATGTATCCATGTTTATATGTTTGTTTTGTCAAACAATATATTTAAAAAAAAATTGGGAAAATTTTCAAATACAAATATATTTCCCAATTTGTAAAGTCGTTTGCGATGTTTTGCTTTTTTCTCAAATTATTACGAAACCTCACCGATATGGCCGATGGCTGAACTAGTAAAGGTTGACGCAGTAGGATTTGCTGTAATTGTATGAACCAACAACAGGCATTTAGTTTTTGTTTCATAACTCTACTGGTCAAATTCAACACAGATCCATATGAACAAACACAGTAAACAAAAAAGTACAAATACACTGAATTTAACAGATGGAGTCATAAGAAAGTAAAATCAGTTGTTCTATTGCGACAACCTTTACTAGTTCAGCCATGATCTGGCCGCTTATGTCAAATCTCTTGCCGAAGTCATAGAATAACACATACATAGATAAACTTATTCTCTCATCTGACGTTTCATTTCACACTCTTCATCGTAGGTTTGTGGAAATGAGGGCAATTAAATTTAAAATTAACTTACACCAGGTGGAGTTACAAAATATGTTCACTTAACTTTTTCATGTCGTTTTGCTGTAGAACTGAAAAATTTAAATATATTTTGCACTTTTTTATTGACTTTTATCGTTGGTATACATTTGTATTGCAATTAACACAACTAGTTTGCCACAAAAACATGAAATTCGGTTGTTGTTCCTATGTTGATCGCTGTATACTATTGCCACTATCTGGTATTATTGAACCCATATTTTCCACCATCCAATGTTTACTTTCCATCGTACCTATGACGTTTAATTTATTGAGCGAATAAAAGCTTCTATGGTATGTGTTATTCTATGGCCGAAGTTAATGTCGTTGAAAAATCAGAGACAGTGGCATGGTACAAATATAATAGTAGATGCATTACGACAACAAATACAACAAACCAAAAACAACAGGCATTTTGTTTTCACTCAGTGTCTGTATTGTGTCAAGTCAGCTGATAGAAAAATACTGAAATTGTTGACAAAATTGGAAAAAGTGCAATTTAGAAAATGATTGTGTTTTATTTGATATTCTGAAAGTGCTTAAGTGTGAAAATTAAAACGTTTTTATGTGATTTTTACAGAGAAAACTTTTCAAAAACAGCAGCTGCAGGCGAACGGGAGTTGCAGACAACCAAATGTAAACAAACTTTGACATAAGAGAAAAACATACTCATACTCACTCCAGAAAAAAGCTCAAATCAGCTGGGCTAGTGTTTCTACCATTTATTTGTACCATGGACAGTGGCGAGGTGGATACAAAGAAAAATTAAAGAAAGGGGTTCAAAATGATTTATTTTTAAACACAATACAATAAAAGCGAATACAACATTTTTAAAAGCAGTGAAAACAATTTAATTCATAGTGGTCCTCATGCAAACTCGAAAGAGGCTCGTAAACGCGTAAACCTCGCAAACTTACGCGGCAAACGTCAAAACAAAGAAATTTCCCTTACAAAGCGACTTGCACAAAAGTGGAAAGTCTTCAAGTCAGATTTGCTGCGCAAACGTGGGATGGAGATACGTGTAAACTTTTGACATTACGTTGTCAGCTGACTAGGATGGATAAATAAGGTGATAGCACCAGAACAGTAGAAAAAGTACACAGACATAATACATGCAATTGCAACTGCTACCCCCTTATGTATCCATCTTGATCAGCTGATATGGTTTTGAGCACAACTACGCTGAGCAATTTTACTTGGTGCCTCAGGCAACGATGCGAGGGAAACTTGCGCTGAGAAAAAGTTCTCGGCTTTCACGTTTGCATGAATGCCGCTATTATTTTTCCAAACTTTGAAACACATTCCAGAAGAGCTGCAAACATATACGATGCAGAGAGAAACAAATCAACAGAAGTCGCTAGACACCCTTTCTTTCTCTGATATCGTTTAGATGTCAGAGATTTTTCCAGTCGTTAACTGGTTTTGTTTGGGCTGTAAAAGTCTTTCTTTTTCCGAAACTGAACCATAAATTAATTTATACATAGATTTTCCAACTCGGTGGAAGTTGCAAGTTTTAACGTCAAGAGTAGAATTCTGTCGCTGAAGTTTGATAAACACAGCTGAAATTGTTACTGTGAATGTGCAAAATATGTAATAAATATACTTATATGAACATCGTGAATGCTCAAAATTAAAAATTAAGGACTTTGTTCAATCTTCGTACAATATTTTTTTTTGACATCTTAACTGTTTTCAACCCTTTCTCATATTTTTGAATAAAATTACCTATCGCTAAATAGCCGTTTTCTTTGCAACTTAGCAAACGATAACACTGTAAGTAGGTGAAAATGACACACCAAAACGACGGGATACGTCAACCTAATTTTGGATCGTAGAATCCAGTGGTGTACCCCGTTTTGAAAAGATAACTCGAAATCACGAGATATTTCGATTTTAAATTTGTAGTAGATTTAAGGCGATTTCAGATATTATTTGAATGAAAAAACTTTAAAAACTTGTTTAAAATCAATTTGTTTATTATTTATTTTTCAAAATTTATATCTAGAAATAATGGACGTCCATTTTCAAGCGGACATACATAGAACTATATTTGCTCTTATTTTGATGATTTTATAATTTTTTTTGGATTTATTCAATTTTTACTCTTTGTTTGCAATCGACCAGCAGAAATCCGCAAGCATTGAGTCTATTCTTTTTCCAGCGAAACGGTCTTCGAATGTCATTAAAGTTTGATGAAATCTTTCGCCAGTTTCGTCTGTTTCTGTGTCGTTCGTAAAAATCAAAATATGCATGTAACATGCGGATTTTCAACGACATATTAACGCCAAGTTTGTCGAAATACTTTATCATGTCGGCAATATAATCACGGTACTCTGGTGAGCGATTTTTGCAAAGAACGTTTTTAATTACCGCACGAATTGAGTTCCATGCGTTTAGTTCAGTTTCATCTAGCATTTCAGAAAAACTCGTATCCTGTTAAAAAAAATTGATATAAAATATTTTGGAAAAGCGTTGTTTTCCAAGTATGGTAATGCATTTTCGTTAACGCGAACCAAACGCTTTAAAAAATTCTTATTTTGCACGGCTGTCCCATTTACAAAAAATACAAAATGAAATGCCCAAAGGCGTAACCCTCAAAAAATAAAACCTGTTTTTTTGATTGAATATAATACTCCACGCTAAAATATATATGTGCAAAATAGTAGACTTCCAAGTTCCTAAGGTAAGCTGTGGAATGAACGCGTTTAAAACTGAAATACTTTGGATTTTATAACGTTTTTTGCTTCTTCTGTAAAATTTTGAAAATGAGGTCTACGTCTTTTGGCATTTTAGGTGACGAAATGTACTTTGTATAGCCAGTTTGCATTCCAGCTAATAGTGAAAGAACCTTAAAATAACAATTTACGCGCCAATTGTGTTCGTCATAACTGATGCGTTCCAGAATTAATTTCATGGTATCATACGACTCATGCATTCCAAGAGCATACATCAATGACACTGGTTTAACGCTGCTGTTTTCAAATAGCAAGACTACTTTTAACCTTCTGGTTGAAGAGTCTATGAAAAGACGCCATAAAGATGGATTATAGTTGCAGATTCCCATTTCATTCATTAAACCGGGAATATCTTGACAATATGCATAAACTGCATCCTCGGAGAGCATTAAATAAGGCATATATGGTTCTTGCCGGTATTTGTAAGATGTAACTTTTACACCTGGTGCCAGCACGTTGACGCTTCTTAGTTCTGAAGCCAAAGTCATTGCATTACACAGTGCAACACGAAAAAATATAACCATATACGGACACCACTACGTGATAAAAGACCAAAAAAAAAGACCCCTGTCTCCCAGTTTTGCCCAAAGTCCTCCAGGTTTTTTTTATGGGCCCCCAAAAAAGTGGGGCCTCGGTGTCATTTTTGCAAACAAGTGATAATTTTCTCAAGCTCATATCTTGCAAACCGTTCGGAATTTTGATTTACTCTCTGAGGCAAAGTTGTAGCTCTTGTCACAAAGAACAAAAGTTGTAAACATATAAAATCAAAAAAAAAACTTCATCTTCAAGGTTAAAATCGCGAAAAACTTTAAAAAATGAGCGAAAAATCCCCCAAAAAGCGTTTTTTTTTATTTTCCGCTTTTACGAACAAATTTACTGTATGAAAAATGCGCCAATTTTCTTTGGCCTGGTAGGGCTTGCAGCGCTGATTAAAACCCGAAAGTTTTTTTTAAGGAGGCCGATCCAACTTCTTGAGATAGAGGCCTTTATAGCTTGAGTATATAATCGCTTATATCTCACCCATTTCTTATCCGATCTGGTTGAGATGGATATCATTGAGAAGACCTTTGAAAACGCTATAAGTCTGTATATAAATATGTTAATTTTTATTAACTCATTGGGGCAAATTAAAAAAAAAAAATTTTTAACCTCACTTTTATAATAAAAATCTGGTTTTCTCAAAAAACAGCCCTAGTAAACTTATTTCTTCCTAGACTCAGTAAAAGACAACACTTCAAGCCTTTTTTAGGGTATAATACTCCGCATTAACCCTTCTAAGCCCGGAGATAGTGAGGTTTTTCTAACAAAAGTACTTTCTGCGAGCCAAAATTTCGCTTAAAACCAATTGAAGTGTAAGGAAATAAGCGATTTCTTAAAAAAAATGTTGATTTCCAAACCTTTAAACGTAAATAATTGTCAGTGAGGAGGCCGAGTGTGTGAGTGCACTGTACCTTCACAGATAGTAAGTGCATTCTAATAAAAATTCTCAAGCTGGTGTGTGCCCAAACTAACAAACAACTACCTGGAAGCAAAGATCTGCATTGAATTCACATAAAAACAACCCAAAAAATAAAAAAAAATACCTGGAAACACATTGTTACTATTGTCATAAAGATGAAATTGTGAACATATAAAATCAAAAAAACTTCTATCAAAAAACTACCTGGAAGCAAATATCTGCATTGAATTCACAAGGGACGCAGAGCACAATATAAAAGCGACACGACGCTCACATCGAGGCATTACACAGCGCGACGTCAACGAGAGCTCAGCGGTGAAAGTTATAAAGTGAAAGTAAAAAAAGTGAAAGTGCTACAGCATAATTCGCACACAACATTGGCAACTGACAATTTCAATATGCAGTGTGAAAATATTGATTTATTTTGCTACGTTTGCAGTCATCAAATCAGAAAAAATAGTTCTACAACATTGCAAAAGGAAAATAATCTTTTAACTAGTGCATTCAAGAAAGCATATAAGTTGTTTTTCGACGAAGAAGACTTGACCGGTGAAAATTACACACCTAATACAATGGTTGAGTGGAGGCAAACATAGTATGAAGTATTGTAAGCCGGTAAACTGGATTAATCTCCCAGGTGATCATGATGAAACCAGCTGCTATGCATGCGTAAATTACACATATGGTCTAAATCGATATGCTTTCGATTTCTTTTCTAATTCATTTCAGGTATGTTGGTGGAGTCACAACATCACCCTGTATGATGTTAATGAAGTATCTGAAAAAGATAAAGCTGATGATGGAGGGCAGTCTGGAAGTAACGTGCCTGTGGACACCATAGGTTCTGAATCAGAGTCAGATTCGGACGACGATTTGGATCCACAACTGAAGAGAGTTCGATTTGCAAGTCCAGGGCCAATCAACATTATAAACATAATACGAATATTTTTTTTAATAATTTTTGTAATAGATAGCATAGTATTGTAGTGCCATCCCTGCTGAGACTACTAATCCCTACAACACTGAATCATTATTACTAAATATCCATGCTACTACTCTTTGTTACAACCCTAACTCTAAATGTCAACCCATACCACCTAAGGACTAAGATTAATAAAATCAGTAATAGTATAACAATGAAACCTGCAACATGCCTTTTCACTTACGGGAGAAGGCTTTATAGTATCTCAATGTTGAAGTAAAGAAAAAACAAATGAAATTAAAAAAAAAATACAGCAGACAGTTGTCCGAGGCCTTCGGCCACGGACTGTCCCTGCAGGCTGTGTCAGAGACACGGTTATTAAGTTTAACGTAGAATACGCCATCCGATAAGACAGAAAACATATATAACAATAAATTCATTTGCTTATATTATTTATCATTTATTGTTATAAATGTTTTCTGTCTTATCGGATGGCGTATTCTACGTTAAACTTAATGGCCGTGTCTCTGACACAGCCTGCAGGGACAGTCCGTGGCCGAAGGCCTCGGACAACTGTCTGCTGTAATTTTTATATTTACCAACGGCATTTGATTCAAGTCCGTTTAAAAAAAAATATTATGTTCAATTTTTTTAAACTTAATTTAATTTATGTATTTTAATTAATATTTTTATTGAAATAAGTTCTGCGAATGTTGAGAGGGCCGCCCTAATATTAAAAAAGGTTTACCTTATCGAGTCTTCGCATTAGCATTCGAGCGTTGTGTGAAAGCTTTACGCTTTACAATTCAAAATTAATGTTACAACAGCTTTATTGAAGCTTTCGCAAAAAAGCTTTATTACGTTAGCTTACTGTTTGTTTCACTTTTTACTAGATACATGTTGCCAAGCAACATTAGCTTGCTGTTCGTTTCACTTTTTACTAGATACATGTTCCTAAGCAATGTTGAGCAACCAAAAACACTCAACCAAACACCACACATATGTTTGAGTGTATGTGTTTAAACAATTTTCATTTGAGAAATTAAAATACTAGAAATATATCAACCAACATGAAATGTATATCAAACGAAAGATAACATCTTCATTTACCTACAAAAAAAATTTTAAAAAAATTCATCTAGCCGTTTCCTCAAATTCAATGAAATAAAGATTACAACAATAAAAACCTGACATGACTCCTCATACCGTAAGGTAAGACGTATTCTACGTCAAAATTTCGGGAAATTTTTCACTTTTTCGGCTATCTAAGGGCTACCTAAACGGTGTTAAGAATCATTCCTAGGAAGTTCATATGTTCTAGAAAATTGTTTATTGAGATCTTAGGATCATTCGTGTAGTTGATTGTTTCCTTGAATTTTGAACGGTTTGCTACCTATGGACCTGAACAGGGGAAATAAGGCAAAAAAATTGAATTTTTTTTTAAATTTTTTTGCGATTTTGACTTTGAAGATGAAGTTTTTATTTATTTTAAATATTCTTTATGACAAGAGCTACAACTTTGCCTCAGAGAGTAAATCAAAATTCTGAACGGTTTGCAAGATATGGGCTTGATAAAATTATCACTTTTTTACAAACATGACAACGAGGCCCCACTTTTTTGGTGGCCCATAAAAAAACCTGGAGGACTTTGGGCAAAACTGGGAGACAGGGGTCTTTTTTGTTGCTCTTTTATCACGTAGTTGTGTCCGTATATGGTTATTTCGCCATGACTTAAAAAATTACACAGTGTTATTTTGAGATTTTGAACGATGCTATCTAAATGTTCCTGCGAAATTAATGATGGATATTGTATAACTGGCTGTAGGTAATCAGAATCATTATGATGTAATGAAGTTTCTGAAGTTTGTGATTGTACTTCATAGGACGCAGTATCATATTGGTATGTCGATGGATGTACTGATACGTGAGCACTTGGCACACCGTTGTATATAAAACCAGATCGTTCTATAAGAATAAATTATTGTGTATTCCATGTATAGTCTATATAAGTGAACTTACTGTTTCGATTGACACCATTTACATCGTTCTTGCACGCATAGCAATTTTCTGTATCATGTTCCCTTGGATCGGTCCACATCATTTGGAAGTCCAAATGGCATCGAATATCGGCGTAATTTCCACCATTTGTTTAATGCACTAAAACATGTGATGGATGTAAATTCAGGTCATGATCAACATTTCGCATTTCTTCAGCGGGGGTAACCAAAAAATAATGATTGTAAGCTTTGAGGGCATCTTCAACCAAATGTCGTCGATGATTTTTCGGTGTAATTTTTCCACGTAAAAAACAAAATATATTTAATTTTTCGCACTGTGATCTGCAGTATTCGTCACTCATTTTTCTATTTTTTCAAAATGGTCAATAAACTGCTTATAATTTTGATGTGTTAACATCTATAGCGGCGGGTAGGGACTAATCTGTCAAAGTGAACACTTTGATATATATGTATGTATGTTGTAGCATCTGTTTGTAATAGGGATGCCAATCCCAAAATCCGGAATCCCAAAATTATTATAATTATTACGGCCCCAAATTGTAAGAGGTAAACTAATTCTGCTTCCAAATAGATGCCTATTATTTCAATGGTTACATTTTGTCAGAAAAAAATATATAAATTGATTTAACAGGAGCTTTTGCAGGATTTTCCCTCAAATAAAATCAAAAATCACCTTAAATCTACTACAAATTTAAAATCGAAATATGTCGTTATTTTGAGCTAACTTTTAAAACCGAGTATATCACTGGATTTTATGACCCAACAATTAGTTGGGGTGTCTCGGTGTTTTTGTGTGTCATCTCAAAACTTAAAATTTTACTTACAGTGTAATCGGTTGCTCGTAACAAAAACACGATTATTAAAAGGTTGCTGGATACATGTGGCTGATATTTCAAAAAAAGAGATTTTTTGTAATAGAATATCTTGTTTACAGAAATTTAATTGCAAATTTCGATTTGTTCTGTGCAATATCGCTGCAAAATAATGTGTTTGACAACCAAAATTTCGCACTAACGAAAAATATTTCGTTTGAAATATTCAACGGTCCGTTTCGTCCAACACATTTTTAGGAATTGGGTAAAATGTTTATTTAATTATAGAAATTACTATAATTATAAAATACTTGATTACGTCAATTTTTTTTTTACAAATATTCATGATCACGACAGCTTTCAATCTGCAGTTCCCAATATTATTCAAGGTCTTGTGATAATTTATATATTATATGTAATAACATCAAAATTAAAAGATACAACTAAAATTGTTACAAAGTAACTAATTATATTATAATACGCGACAAACATAATATGTTTATCACACATTACTAATATTTCTGCAAGCAAACATAAGGTCTGTTCTTTTATTACCTGCTAAACTAATTTTTCGACCACTTTGTATGGGAAGCTAATAGCTCATTCGGACTGCAAAATATTTTCCTGATTTCGTATCAATGTCCTAACAAAATCTGAAGTGTTCGCATTGGGGTTTTTCCTGATTTTATTGAAAGTCAAGGCGCATTGATGAGGTAGTGTTACTACGACAATAAACACACCAAGCAGACAACAATAGGCATTTTGCTATGTCTGGTATTTTCCCACAATCAAATTCAGTACAAATATACTCCAAGAATAAAAGTAAATAAAAAACAGCAGACAGGCCTCGGACTGTCCCTGCTGGCTGTGTCAGAGACACGGCCATTAAGATTAACGTAGAATACGCCATCCGATAAGACAGAAAACATATAAATAACATAAGCAAATGAATGATAAATAACATAAGCAAATGAACTTATTTATTTGATAGTTGATTTTGATAATATACATAAGCTTATGGTAGGAAAAATAGGATAAATATGTTTTTTTATTTTAATTTACTAAACGTCAACTGTCAGCTGCTGTCAAACAGCATCAAGCAGCATTGTTATTTTGCTTACTTGGCAGCACTTTCATTTAACATAAAAATGTATGAATTAATTTTTTCATATATTTTTTATAATTATATATCCATGTTAAATTCAAATTAACATTTAACATTTTGTTTCACTTAAATACATAAGTAAATGTACGAAATTTCAATATTTCATCAATCAAAACAACAGCCGAAGGTTTGTGTCCACACTGAAACAGCAGCATAGTTTGTGTTCACGCTACAAACTCAAACACTCAACTAAACACCACACATATGTTTGAGTTTATGTGTTTAAACAATTTTCATTTGAGAAATTTAAATATTAGGAAGATATCAACCAATTTGAAATGTATATCAAACGAAAGATAGCATCTTCATTTACCTACAAAAAAATTTTTAAAAAAAGTTATCTCGCCGTTTCCTCATAATCAATGAAATAAAGATTACAACAATAACAATCTGACATGACTCCCTATACCGTAAGGTAAGACGTATTCTACACCCAAAAAGTACAAAAAATTCATGTTTGAGAAACAATAAATACCTAAGAAATGCGATAAATAAAGAAGTCGGGTATACTAGTGGTACCACCACATCACTGCGTAGTGGTGGAAATGGTTGAGATAAACCAGCGTTGCATAAAGCAAATCAAACATTTTTATCGTGATTCAAAGACGATTTACAATTAGACGACCAGAAGATGTGCGCAACTTGGCAACCCTGGTAAAAGAGAACCAAAATGTGATAGGAGTTCACTCAAACGCATTTCTCTCTCGCGTTTTATCTTGCTTATTTCATACTTTTTGCATAGTTTATGTAATTTTACTGTTTTACTTCAACATGGTTGGAAATTGTATAGTTATATACAATAATGCCTTATTCACGCTGCCGCGAAATTGAAGTCTTTCGCAATTTGGGCCGAAATTGCTCAATTTCGCATATATTATGACAACTACGAAATTGAGATATTTACGACAATTTCGTTGAAATTGACTTGAAATTGTCGTATATAACGCTATTTTTACTCAGCAAAATTAACTCAGTACTTTGTTTTGCAAATATGGAAGAACACGAAGCCGACAGAAAATTTTCTGATGTGCAGCCGTCGTAGATAATTTTCTGATGTTCACGCCGCCGTCGTTAAGGCATGATTCGACTTAAAATGTTAGCCGATATTATCAGTTAAGCCGCATTTAAAGGCCCGAATTACTAAAAAAAATATCTAAATTTTTCACACAACTAACGAGATGAACTTAAAAGTAACGTCTGCGAAAAATTACATTTAATAAAAACTCAGTTGCCGCCGTCGATATATTTTTTTTGTTGCTCTAACGCCGTCGATAATTATGGGTCGGCTTCGTTCACCGAACACGTGGTTACTAAAATTGCAAAAAAAAAAACAAAACAATTGTATGCCGCCTCATTCAACAGATTGAAATTTTAAGTTTACATCGAAATAGGGTAGAGAAAATAAACTATAAACCGTGGTGAATCAGAGAATCATGTTAAAGTTCACGTATCATTCATTTATTTTATTGGTTTCATTCAGTTCCTAACAGAATTTTGGTTATTATGCCCAGGCACTAAAATTTTACTAATGGCAATATTTGTAAACAAACATTTGTCATTTTTCAACGAAATTGCTCAAAAGCCAATGTGAACGATTTCAATTTCGTTCGCCAATTTCAATCCGAAATTGTCAATTTCGTGGCAGCGTGAACAAGGCATAACACTATCAAAAAGCTGCTCGTGTATTGAAATATTCAATGAAGAGTGTAAGAGAGCGAGAGAGTAGAGAAGTACTAGGGTTTCACTCGTTTTGTTTGTTGGCATTTGAGTGAAGAGAAATTTTGACTGTCTACTTGTACATCGTTTTTGCGTGATTCCTAGGCAAATAAGAAAAAATACCCGATTTTTCGTCTGTCAAAACGTATGAGAAATCAAGCAAATTTTCTTGATTTCTGCTTGAAATCAACAAAAGTGGCAAAATCAAGAAAATCGATGCCAGTGCGAATGCTGTATAAGCGATTTTATGCGGATCCCCATACAAAGTCGTCGACAAATTATTTTAGCGGGAAGTAAACCAACAAGCTTATAGTATAATTACTTGCTAGCGGATAAAATATACTATGCGTCAAAATTATTATGTTCGTGATAAACATGTTATAATTCTGCAAGCAAACATATTGTATTTTAATCAAACAACAGTATCCTTACATTTCATTTAAAAAATACAAACATAATAAACAATTTAAATTAATTTAACTTTATAATCATTACTAAATATGTAAATATTAAACTAAATATATATATGTACTCATCCAATAGACTCATCCGAATCTTCTCCATTGTCCAATTGATGTTTCTTGATAAACATTTGGCAGCTGTCGTGTATGTGTGAAAACGCACTACAGAACTCCTTCATACCCTCACTCTAAAAGGTAATGAAAAATCACACATTATACAAATTAAGACAACCTGGATTAGGATATATTTTGACTTACAAAAAATGGATCTTGTATGATTTCCCTTTCTTTATTTTGTAGATATGAACCTAAGAGTCTTATTTTCGACCGACAATTAGTGCCTGACGCAGCGGCCATCGCTTGTAATTCACTGAGATTCCAATCGTCCATACAAACTATGTAATCAAATACTTGAAAATCTTCCAAAGTTATCTAGAAATAAAGATTTGAATATTTATCGTTATACAACTAAGTTATTATCGACTATTTTTTATTATTTCAATAAATGACACACAAGTTGGTTGACGTTTTGTGAAATTAATCATGTAGATAGTGACCGTCGGTGGTGCAATGGGTAGTGTGCGCGCCTCTTGTACAGGAGATCCTGGGTTCGATCCCTGCTCCAACCACTCTCGTCACCTCGCTTAGTGACGGCGACACTATCGAGTGTATAGCCATGAAAAAGCTTTTCAAAATACCGTTCGGAATCGGTGTAAAACTGTAGGTCCCAATCAGTGGGTGAAAACTGGAAAGCGCACAGCTCAGTGATTGTGATAAGTTCTCCCCGGTCCCTTCATGGGATGTAATGGGAAACCATTTATTTTTTTAAATCATGTAGATAAAATTGTTCCACCTTAAGGTGGGTACTATGCTGACTTTCCACGGTGAAAATCCATATAAAAAAAATGGTCGTGAAATTCTAGCGAAATTTTTCCACCAGACAGTACTATGTTCTTTTCACGAGGAAAACTTTTTGGTTTTTACAACACTGGTTTGCAAGCAGCTTTCTTAGAAAAAAATGACAGCGGCAAAAAGTAAGCACGTAATATTTAAAATATTTGAGTTTTATACTTCACAGATTATCTTGTTTTAGATATGTATTTCTGTAAACTTGTTGGCAATGGCAACATTCAACGGATACTGTTAAATATCTTCAACATCTCTAACATTGGTGGCCATTGGACCTGTCTCATCGACCACATCATTTTCTTCGTTACACTCTGTCATCCCTAGACTATGGCCAATCAGCACAACTGCAGCAGCAACAACAACTATTGGCTTTACCTCAATCCCAGGAGGCGACAACAACAATTCAGCCACAACAACAGCAGATGCCACCACCGCTGCATTCCATGCATCACCGAATCATAATCAAAACATCATAATGCACTTCAAAATTACATTAATAATAACTTCTACCAAAGTAATTTCGGGTATTGTGGAATATGCGGGTAAAGTGGACAGCCCTTTATTTCGGAAACTACAAGCGTGGATGAATATCTTAAAGGCCGTGCCGAATTCTGTACTGTGGCTGTTACGATTTCCCGCAGTAGGAGAAACGGACATTAAGAAATCTGTAGAGGATATGGGTAAGTAAAGTAAATCAGCAAAGGCAACATAAATTGATTTCATTTCCGTTTGGTGATTCTCCAGGTGTTTCACCGGAACGCGTATGTGCGCCGTGGGCAATTTACTGATGTGTGCCTTGATTCGCCATTGTGCATCCACTTCAGTGGATGTTTTATGGACTGGCACACCTGTTGTTACATTGCCAAGTGAAACATTGGCGTCAAGGTATACTTTCGTTTGTATTTTCTAATCATGTTTTTTATGCTAATATAAGTATATATTTTTTTTACGAATGTGTGAGATTTTTAACATATTTTTTATATTGTTTTTACAGAAAGGCTGCTTCCCAATTGGCTAGAATTCCATGAAATTTCCACTCGCTTGGGTACCGATCGTGAATATTTCAAAGATGTGGAAGGCGCCAGATGAAATCCTGCTTTATGATTGCCAGCAATATGCCCAGACATTATTAACATAATGTGATCAATGAAAACTTTTTCTGTGCGCATTCGAAGAATAAATATTTGTATTGGTTTCTTTAAAAATATGTATTGTATGTATGTATATCTTAAGAGTTGTACAGACATTACTTTATAGGGAAGTCTCTTTTAAAAACGTAAAAATCTTGCAAAAAAATGTTCTATATAGTATATTTGGTTTACAACAATAGTATAAATACGTATGTATAAATTATCATGTGTAAAAGAGAAACAAATTTAAATGTACTACTCCAACATATAAAACGTGTCATTTAAACAATGTAATGAGTGAGAAAATGGGAAAAATTGAAAACATAAAAACAATCTGTAAAAACATTCTACTTTTTTTTCTATAAAAGAAAATTTCAAACAAAATAATGATGTTTTTAGTATTAAAAGATGTTATGCTTTACAAAAGGGTCAAGCTACATGAGGGGAGGTGGTTCTCATATCAAATCGTTTAAACCAAACTTTTAAAATACTGATACATTTTTAATATAAAATATATGTATATACGCTATAGTATAGTACACACAAAAAAGTAATGCACTGCTTTATCTTTGCTGTCATAGGTAAATTATTGTTGTTGGAAATTCCAAAAATATTATAAATTACCTATTTATTGTTTGCAATACATTCACTTTACTAATTGTTTGTAATACATTCACTTTACCAATTGATCAACAAACATTAATATTTTTCGTAGAACGACAGAATAGAAAATATAGCTTTATTATATAACTTGAAAACGTTTTTATTCATTTAAGTACTATACCATTTCCAATTGAAATTTGAAAAATATCAATTTAATTTTGAAAAATATCAATTGGAAAATTCTATTTGAAATACATCAATTGGAATTTAAAAAACATCAACTGAAATTTAAAAGGCATCAATTGAATTTTGAAAGATATCAATTGGAAAATTCTATTTGAAATACATCAATTGGAATTTAAAAAACATCAACTGAAATTTAAAAAGCATCAATTGAATTTTGAAAGATATCAATTGGAAAATTCTATTTGAAATACATCAATTGGAATTTAAACTCATCAATTAAAATTTAAAACATTATCCCATTTTATGTATTAGATTTTTAAATTTCTATTGGTTTCTTTTAAATTTTAATTGAAGTATTTAAAATTTCATTTGAGTGTCTTAAATTTCAATTGATGTATTTTAAATTTCAGTTGATGTTTTAAATTTCAATTGATGTATTTTAAATTCCAATTGATGCTTTTCTAATTTCAATTGATGTATTTTAAATTTCAATTGATGTGTTTCAAATTTCAGTTGATGTTTTTTAATTTCAATTGATATATTTCAAATAGCATTTTTAAATTTCAATTGATGTATTTCAAGTTTAAAATAGAATTTTTAAGTCGATTAATTTTTTTTTAAATTCAATTGGAAATGGTGTAGTTGAAAACCAAAATAAATAGTATGTTTTCACAACATTGATGAAAAGTATTTTATTATTTTGAACGCAAGCGAACCACAGACTTGCCATTCATGAACATGAACATCAGCTATTGTTCATGTTTGTCGGTAAACCGTCCTTCTTGATGCCAAATACGAATGTAATCGAAGTTCGTAACACTATCATGTTTAAATTTTTTTTTCCTAATATTTTTCAAATTCATCAGCCACATAAAAAGTTATCGACTAAGCTCATGCTCATAAATGACAGGTCTGTGGTTCGCTATAGATATTCAAAAGAAAATTGTTGAGAAAGTTATTTAGCTTTTAACTTTAAAAAAATGTAGGCAAAAAATCATGAGTCCGGGCAAGGCTAAAACCCCGAAAATCGAGTAAAATATGACAATTTCAGAAAGCAACAAATTTTTTAACGATCGGACCCATGGGGCCCTCTGACTCAAAAAAGGTAATCGTAAAAGGGGCAAAATCGTGCGATTAAAAAAAATTTCCCCCTTTGTGAAGACCCGTAATCGGGTAAATTTTGCGAACAAATTTACATTATTTCTTATTTGGAGTTTTTATTTTTGTAATTTCACAAGACCCGCAATAATATCTTAAAATAGGGTTATCTCGGTCCACAGACACCGCACAGCCGAAATATATACATATATGACTGAATTCGAGAGGAGACTACCTTTAATTTGTGTACCCACACTTGCTTGTTCTGAGATGTACGTAGGTGCACCCGTTTTTTGCAGCCTAGTGGCCCGCTCGTTAAAAATTTTTTGTTTTCTGAAATTGCCATATTTTACACGATGTTCGGTTTTTTGAGCCCGGGCTCATGCATTTCAGCCAAAAAACATTTTCTCTCCTAGGGACGGTTGCTCCGAGCTGTTTAATCGGGGCTCAATATGTAATTCAGCAGCTGCCGTCCTTCTGGCTGTTGATTAAATGCCGGTATATTGGACAACTGCAGCAACGGTGGCAATTCCAACCAGGTCGGGAATCTGTATAGAAGTACAAGGGGGTTTCAGCGAGAGTACAGTAGACTGTTAATGAGTGTGCTTACCTGGAATGTTGGCCAAATCAACCCACTTGGCATGATAATGAGCACCACAGGTGGAACACAAATGTAGAATCCTTTGCGGAGCACGTAAACAAACAAATGTCAAAATGCCTAAGAAAAAAAATATTGTGTCAATTTATGTGTTGAAAAGCGGCAAAAAAACACGTCGTTTCTGTGTTGGAAACAGTCAAAAACAAGTAGTCAACTTTGTTTTCAGCTTCGCAACACTAGTAGTGTTTTCACGAGGAAAAAATGGTTGGGCGTATTTTTTCCTCGTGAAAAACATAGTACCCACCTTTAACATCCAAAGTTCACGTAGAATTTAACAAATCTCGATACTGAATGAAATATCAGCAACAATTAGGAACCAATTAGGAAGACATAATCAATGTTGACAACTCTCATACAATTTTCAAAGAGATTTTTAGTGTGAAAAAAAACTTGAAAACAGATAAACATGCATGTACGGCCTTATTCATAAAAAAATAATAAATTGCTCTAAAAAATTCTTGATTTATTGAAAGCTGTAAGATTTAGTGAGGGTTTAATTAGTACCGTATTCATAATGAGTATTTTAACTAGAAAGCAGAAAATGAACTGACAACCTTGTTTTATGTATTCTCATTATGCCCCGTATTTAGTTCTTGCGAAATTCCGTAAGAAATTTTGTCAATTATATCTAAACGCAAAATTTTGTTGCGGCGAGTTACCACATTTCTCTGATTTACATTGCAAATATTTCATTAATAAAAAAAATCACATGAGGTGCCAGGGGACACCCGGTTGGAATAATGTTGCTTTCGCTATATATTATGCACTAGTTAGTTCCAACACGCTTAAGGCGCCCGTTGAAAATACTATAATTTAAATGGATCTATAGCAAAAGATACTTTTTGTAAAATTATAAACTTTTTTTAAGAAATTTTTGATGTGTTAACATCTATAGGCGTGGGTAGGGACTAAACTCACAAAATGAACACATTCAAACACAATTTGTTCCATATACTAATACTTATAGTAGACCTAATAGTTCTCTCACCAAATTTATGACATTTGGCCTGGTGTGATATTTACGTTCGATGTTGAAAAGAATTGCTTTAATAATACCAGATAGAGCCAATGGTTCAAAACAACGAACAAAATAACAACAACGGCATTTAGTTTTGTGTGTTAAAATTATTGTGTTAAATACAACCCAAATGTATGCTAAACAATACATTTAAATTTCACGGCTTTGCACCAAAACCAAAAACAAAATTAAAGCAAGAAGTTATTGTAATTCCACCTGGCGTATGTCACTTTTCGTCAAACATCTCTATATCACACCGACCGCATCAAGAAGAGTGTGAAAGGAAACGTCAGATGAGCCAAATATTCTCTCTGGTATGAGATTGTTTGGCGTTAAACTCCTCGGGAAAGGCTAGACCGATTTGTATGAAATTTTGTGCGCATATCGGGTAAGTCTCAGAATCGGCCAACATCTATTTTTCATACCCTTAAATGAAAAGGGTGACCCACCTAGGGTTGCCAGACGTACTGTTCTCAGCAGTACGCGTACTTTTTTTTTTTTTACTAATTGAACTTCTGACTGCATAGCACCTAAAGAAGTACGCAAATGTACTTCTTTTTAGCCTCTGTACTTCTTTTGTACTTGTTTTGTTATGCCAACAATAAATACGAAAATGTTACTTCTTATTCATACCAAAAATCGTATATAAGTATTTATATAGAATACCGTTTTACTTTAAAAAATAACAAATTTGAAAAACTTTCCATTTTTAACCTTAATTCAAACATTTCATTTCATTCATGGCGTAATTGAAATATATTCAATCAAATAAACTAGCTTGGATCAACTCTTTGACGAATTTATACCCTTAAAAACTTTTTCTGAAAATATTCCAATACAAAAATCCGTTGAAGAAAAATGGAAAGAGATCCTAGAAGTGGGTCATTTCCAAATTGCGGAAATATCTATTAATTTGTATTTTCAATTCCTCTTTCTATGTGGCATGTGAAAGAATATTCAGTTTGATGTTTAATTTTTAGAGAAACGAACGAAATAAACTTATAATTCAAAATTTAGAAAACGAATTAAAAACCTAATTTTACGTACACTTATAATGAGTTTGAAAATTTTTTAAAAACAGAAAATGGTAAAAACGGAATAGTTAATCAAGTCCACCTATTTGTAATTCGTTCAAAAAGTTTTAAAATAATATCTTTGATTTTTAAATAATTAAAACATAGGTTATAATTTTTATTCTGTTGTTCGACCATTTCCTTATCAATAAATAATCAATATTCTTCGAGCTTGTTTTGTTTTAATTGTTAAATATTGTTTATATCTCCTGATGATGCTACACAAAGGAGTAGCGAAATATCGAGGAAAATAAATATAACAACAGCAAATCTGACCTCAAGCTCGAAGAATATTGATTATTTATTCATAGGTTATAATTTTAATATATAATAGATTACTCTTTTTACTTTTTAAAAATAAAATGTGAAACACCTGACTAGATTGTATTAAAAAAAATATTTGTGGTCTCTTAGTTTGTTCGTTTTTCCCCTTAATTTATAAATTGTTACTGTTATGTACTGATTTTGTTTTATTTCTTAGCTTAAAATGTAATTTTTCTGTACTGAACTTTTATTTTTTTAACAACAGAAAGCGTACTTTTATTTTCTTAATTGCACTGCCTCTTTTCCTTGATGTACTTTTCTTGTTGATTTCAAATCTGGCATCCCTAGATCCACCCCTCTATAGAACACAGATTTGTCCGACTGCGAAACACAGTTTGTCAGACTGCGAAAAAAACACACACTGATGTAGCGGCAGCAAAGAGAATAATGACGTGGTTATACGTATATAAAAATGCGATAGCAAGAGAGCAACGAAAATTGTGTGAACTTGTGTAGCGTATGTTCGAACCTAACAATAACTAGGGAATCACACACGGCAATTTTACTTGCGCAAGACTGGAGTTTATAGGAGAGAGAGGGGAAGAGCTTCCGTTATCTTCCCCTCTCCCATAAACTCAAGCCTTGCGCAAGTAAAATTGTCGTGTGTGATCCCCGAGTAAGTTTGATTCTTTTTAATTCTTGCTAAACTAAGTTTTCGAGAACTTTGTATGGGGAGCCGCTTAAAATCGCTTAATATCGCTTAGCTCCCCATACAAAGTGGTCGAAAAAATAGTTTAGCAGGGAATAAAAATAGAGGCTCAATGTATGTATGTACTAAAGCATAGAACGAGTCAGCTTGATTTCTTAACAAACAAAACATTTCAAAATACGTACAGTACTTGTAAACATTTTTTACTACACATCTTCCCTAAAACATAACAACAGCCAAAGCAACCCAAAATTGACGAATGATTACTCGTTTTTGAGGGAATGTTACGAAGTTGTTGATTCACAGCAAATCATCAACTCACAAGTGTATCAAACTAACATCTATGTTATAGTGCTCATGTTGTTTATGCATGGTCTATCCTCGCGCTACAAGCTATAATAACATGAACACTGTTCTATTGCACTTGCTGCCGTCTGTGTCAGTGTGGCAATGAAACATTGAAGGAACGCGGATAGCAAAACATCGCTCTCTGTGTAGTAATTGATGTGCTTGTGTATGTATTAATTTTATACTTTTTTTAAATGTTTATATGCTATTTCATAGAACTTTCTTTCCTTTTATAATATTTTAAGTCTATTTTATGGATAAATGAATTGAAAATGTGATATACATAATATGTATAATAATATGTATAATAATAAGTACATATTATGTACTTATATATTTATTTTTGTATTTAATACCAGATCTACGTGAATTGTTTTGATTAGTTTTTTATTGGTACTATTTTTCTTTTGAAGTATTCCAAGTTTTTTTTTATGTTTTAAGTTTAAAGATGTTTGTAGTTAACCACATTAAATAATAAATTAATATTTATATTACTTCTACATTAAAGAAATCTTTTTTACCATTATGTTTACTACATCAAAATAGCTTAATAACTTTGCAAAGAATATACATATGTTTGTATATAACAGCAGAAATGTTGTATAGTGCTTAATTTAAAACAACACAACAGTTGCTATTGCTTTCCACAATATTCTACTACTTGTGCTTTGTTACTGTGCTTGTTTGACGAAAGCAACTGTCGCACAGATACACATATGTTATCTACAAGCGCTACAAGCTATCATAACATTGATAATATTCTACTGCACTCGCTGCCAACTGACAGTGTGGCGCTGAAACGATGAAACGATGAAGGAAAGAAAGAGCGCAATGCCACACAAGCATGCTCTCGAATGATTCGATTACACTTCTCTCAACGCAGCATGTGGTTGATCGTTGTATACCGCGTGTTTTGTAGTTTTTAACGTAGAATACGTTATACGGTAAGGTAGGGGTGTTGATCTGGAGCACAAAATTTTGAGAAAATGTTTGTCAACTTTCACCCACTTTTACTTAAATATTAAAACATATTTTAGCAATTTTTATATGTTACTCAGTTTTGGTAATATGTTTTGTTTCGAATTACATTAAAAAAATTATATGTCTATATATAAAAGTTTTATGTAGTTAAGGAAATAAATATTTAAGAGCATGATATTTTAGACTTTTTTTGTACATGCCGCTGTTGTTGTTGGTTTGTAAATGCCGCTGTTGTTTTTGTTGTTGTTGTGAAATCAAATGATTTTGGCTTTGCTGTGCTTTGTTTATTTATCGAGCAGCGTGTAAATGTGTGTGTGTATACATTTCGTTTTGTTGGATCGGTCGGTTATTAGTTCGTTTGGAGGGGAACATAAAATGAAGGGAGGGGAGCGTGGACACTTGTGTGTGCTTGAATGTTTACAGATCTTTGCTGTCGTTTGTTTACTTCTGCGAGCAGCGTGTAAATGTGTGTATATGTACATTAATACAAAGGATTGGCGATGTATACGCTCACTATATCAATGGCGTTTTTCCTAAACACATTTCTGTGAATACATTGGGAAGTAGTTGGAAAGCAGCTAATCTATTGTGCTGCCATATCATAAAATGTATTGCTGTAGCTGTACTTCAAATGAAGATGTCGCTAGAATGTAATATGTTAAACTAGATATAGTTTCATCCTTAAACATATGGCATACAGTCTTCGAGCACACAAACTAAAAAATAAATTAATAAATCTTGTTCAAAACTATTCCAATCGTTTAGATCAGTGGTTTCCAAACTTTTTTGGGTTATCGCCATCATTTTGGTAGTTTTGTTGTTGTCTTATTTTACTAAAAATTATACTGTACATACATAAAATAACTTATCACACATAACTTATCCTATATAAAATTAATTAACTTTAATACATGCAAACGCCTACTTATGTTACAAAAACTTAATAACTAGCTATCAGCTGTATGCGTATATATTAGATAGATTTAAATCATTTATCAAAAATTATATTTAATTTATATATTTTAATTGCAAAATGCCTAACGTATTCTACGTCTGACCTATGCGCCCGTATTATCTAACACAGGCTTGTTATTTTGTTGCTTTGATTGAAGTTCTACGTTGTATGTTCAAATCGTTCCTCAGCAGTAACTGCTTAAACATTAGTTGTGAATGTTAGGCACCACTTGAAATGGGAACGAGTCATTTGAAACTGATTCAACTCAGCTTGTTTCAGATGTTTAGTATGTACATGTGGCTGTTGCTTTGCATCTCTATGTGTTTTGTTGTAATAAAACAAAAAGTATTAAGCAAGAAACACATGACACATGTGCTTGTCACTGGTCTTTAAAGAATTTTAAGTATTAATATTGTTTAAATGTAACGTCATCATATGATTTTGGACGCTATTTTTTATTTTCCAAATTAACATTTACTAATGTGGTCATAGAAATCGACAGGTACCGTGTAACACTCATTGGATTTTTTTATAGAATGTAGGAAAAAAGGATATTTTTAGGTCCTTTTTGTAAGAATATGTATTATATTTTCCCGAAAAGGAAATTTTTTAACGAGAGGTACTTCTTTTATTAAAAGTCAATGTTTTTTTTAAGAAAAGGTACTATTTTTAAGAAGAAATCCTTTCTGTAAAAACAACGCCATAAGAGTATGCATTTTTTTTTACATGGAAATACTTTTTTAAGAACAGGTACTTTTTAAATAAGTGGTACTCTTTTTAGGAAAAGGTTATTTTTTTAAGAAAATTTACTTATTTTCAGAAATACTACATAGAAGAAAAAGCACTTTTAAGAAAAGGAATTTTTGCAAGAAAAGGTATTTTTTTTAAGAGAAGGCGTTTTTTAAAGAAAATGTTTTTATTACAAATGGAAAGTTTTTAGAATTGGTCCGTTTTAAGAGTAGGTACTTATCTCAAGCAAAGTGATTTTGTTTGAAAAAAAGGTACTCTTTAAAGAAAATGTAGTTTTTAAGAAAGAACAATTTGTTGTAAGAAAACTTACTTTTTAAGAAAAGGTACTTATTGAAAAAAAATACTTTATTAAGAAAAGGTACTTTTTGTAAGACAATTAGCTTTTTTAATATAAAATCGGATAATGGGTTATCACTTCAATATTTTGATTTTATATGCATCACTATGTAAACAAAAGTTAATTAAAAATTGGAACCATGGTAGAATGAGAAGGTAAACTCGTTGGCCGCTCTGTCAGATTTAAAGGTTTTGTTTTTGTATTTTTATGTTTACATTTATTTGTTGGTATGAGTACATGAGGAGAGCCTAAACAAAAACAAATTGCCTGTTGTTCTTGCTCGCAATTGTTGTTGTATCTACTGCGACTACTTGGTATTTTTACTATGATTGGAACGAAACTATTTGGTGGCTTGGCAGGATAATCTGACATTAAGTGTGTTTTTTTTTTATCGCAGAGGGCGGGGCAATAGAAACATTATTTTTGAATAAAATTGGGATCAGTCTGTCAAATCGGGGCAATCAGTCAAATCGGCTCACATTTTGAACCGATGCGAGCCAATTATAACGGAGACGTCTTGTGTTTCAAGAAATTTGGAAGACGACGATGCGTAGGAAAGTTTTCGATCATCTGCCACCATGTGAAACAGTTGATTTTTTGTCTATGTTTTTCTCATGGTTGCAATTTTTTGGCATAACCGTCGGTGGTGCAATGGCTAGAGCACGCGGCTATTGTGCACGAGAACGTGGGTTCGATCCCTGCTCTGACCACCTTACATTTCCTTCCACGACGTCCACCTCGCTTAATGATGGCGACACTATCAAGTACTTAGCCATGAAAAAGCTTCTCAAAATAGCTCACTGGTTGTGAGAAACTCTCCCCAATCCCTTCATGGGATGTAATGGAAAACGGTTTTTTTTGTATGAGTAATCATCTGGGTTAGCGTGGGTTAACGGAGTTAACCTTCGAATTGCGCTAATCTCGGTTCGTATAAATGCCCTGTTCAACTTTAATTTTTAGATTATTGTATTTGTATAAGTATGTCTTACTAGATTACCATTCTTCCAAGGTGTTTTGTTTTCATTCCATTCTGTTCTAGTATTTTCTGGCACCGACTCGCTGGCTCACGTCCAACATTCCAAGATCGCAAAGCAGCACTATCACAAATCCAGTTTAGTTGATGTTTCCGCGCTAAATAGACCATAATACACTCGGCCATAGGAGATCGGCAGGTGTTGGCTATTTTATATAAAAATTTGTAGATTATATACATATATTACGATTTCTCTGGTAATTTTAAACTACATACCAAGACAGATGAACAGTAAACGAAGTCGACCCATTTTGTTGATATCCCAAAGTCGTAAAGCACGGGAGTTTGCACAGAAAATGGAAAAGCTGGAAAAATAGAGATACTTATGTTTCATTGTGATGTTAATTTATACACTTTCATGAAAAGTGAATTTTGATCGGGACATATGGGTACGTCGTTTCAAACGGAATTTGTTTAGGTGTTTCAAAATGCCACTCATGAGCATGAACATCAGCTATCGTTAATGTTTATTGTCGGTTCACTGCCCGTCTTGATATCAAATAAGAATGTAATTGAATATGTACGCATCACTATCATGTTTATACAATTTTTTAACATTCATCAACCATTCACCATTCCATTCATTGCTCATGAAGCACAATTCTGTGGTAATCGATTATTTCAAATCTAACCGATATTTCGTGAATGAAGAATTCGTTCAGTTCGGAATTTGTTTCTGCAGTTTGTAAACAAATTTAACGAACAATCAAATTGAAGGAAAAATTATCAATGTTGTCAACTATCATTCTATTTCTCACAAAAGAGATTTTTTGTGTAAAAAACAGACGCTGCAAACATTGATACCATAGACTAATACATACATAGATACATTTATTCTCTAATCTGACATTTCATTTCACACTCTTCGTCATAGGTTTGAGGAAATGAGAGCAATTAAATTTAAAATTAACTTACACCAGGTGGAGTTACAAAATATGTTCACTTAACTTGTTCGTGTCGTTTTGGTGTAGAACTGAAAAATTTAAATGTATTATGCATTTTTTTGTTGACTTTTATCACACAACACAACTAGTTTGCCACAAAAAACACGAAATGCGGTTGTTGTTCCTTAGTTGGACGTTGTTAACTATTGCCTCTATCTGGTATTATTGAACCCATCTTTTCCACCATCCAATGTTTACTTTTCACCGTACCTATGACGTTTAATTTATTGAGAGAATAAAAGTATCTATGTATGTATTAGTCTATGGGTAAGACCATAGAGTAAATCATACTAGAGAGAATATTTTGCTCGTCTGACGTTTCCTTTCACATTCTTCGTGATGCGGTCGGTGTGATAGAGAGATGTTTGACGAAAAGTGACATACTCCACCAGCTCGTTTTGATGAAAAACTGTGAAATTTAAATGTATTTTAAACTTTTTTATTGGCTGTTATTGTTAGCATACATTTGTGTTGTATTTAACACAATAATTTTAACACACAAAGCGAAATGTCGTTGTTGTTATTTTGTTCGTTGTTTTGAACTATTGCCTCTATCTGGTATTAGTAAACCAATTCTTTCCAACATCGAACGTAAATATCACACCAGCCCAAATGTCTTAAAAAAACCGTTTCCCATTACAACCCATGAAGGGATTGGGGAGAGCTTCTCACAACCAGTGAGCTGTGCGCTTTCTAATTTTTCACTCACTGATTGGTACCTACAGTTTTTACACCGATTCCGAAGGGTATTTTTGAGAAGGTTTTTCATGGCTAAATACTCGATAGTGTCGCCGTCACTATGCGAGGTGACCGCCGCCGAAAGAATTTCTTTTAAGGTGGTCAGAGCAGGGATCGAACCCAGGATGTCATGTACAAGAGGCGCGCACACTACCTATTGCACCACCGACGGCCGAGAACTATTACTATTAGGTCTACTATAAGTATTAGTCTTTCGGTAAGACCCTCGTAAAAGAGAACCAAAAAGTGGTCACAATACACTCAAACGCATTTCGCTCTCGCATCATATCTTGATTATTTCATACTTTTTGCATAGTTTATGTAATTTTACTTCAACATAGTTGAAATTTGAATAGTTATATACAATAACACCATAGATAAATAAAAAACCATAGATGGTGAAAGATAAGTGGTGGATGTGAAAGTAAAGGGAAATTTTCTAGCATAGATTAATACTTATAGTAGATCTACTAGTTCTCCCACCAAATTTATGACATTTGGCCTGCTGTGATATTTACGTTTGATGTTGAAAAGAATTGCTTTACTAATACCAGATAGAGGCAGTGGTTCAAAACAACGAACAAAATAACAACAACGGCATTTCGTTTTGTGTGTTAAAATTATTGTGTTAAATACAACACAAATGTATGCTAACAATAACAGTCAATAAAAAAGTTTAAAACACATTTAAATTTCACAGTTTTTCACCAAAACGACATGAAAAATTAAAGCAAGAAGTTTTTGTAATTTCACCTGGTGTATGTCACTTTTCGTCAAACAGCTCTCTATCACACCGACTGCATCACGAAGAGTGTGAAAGGAAACGTCAGATGAGCCAAATATTCTCTCTAGTCTGAGGTTACTCTATGTTTTCTAGATGCCACCGGAGTGGTGGAATGGACAAATTTCCCTGGAAAAAGTAACTATGAAAAAACTATATAACCATGCTTTTTTCCTTTTGAATTGTGAACAAATATCAAAAGCGATATGCTTTTCTATTATCAAATTTCTATTTTCAAATTTAAACAAAAGAATCGAAATAAAAATGATGGTTGAGTACATTTTCGTCGCATCCGAGCGAAAAATGGTCGTAAAATGATGATTAAGCAAATGAATCATCTATGGTTTTTATTTATCTATGATAACACTATTAAAAAGTTGCTCGTGTATTGAAATATTCAATGAAGAGAGTAAGAGAAAGAGCAGAGAATGATTAAGGCTTCACTCGATTTGTTTGTTGGCATTCGAAAGAAGAGAAATTGTTACGGTCTACTTTAGTAAATCGTTTTTGTGGTAAATATTTAGTGTCAAAATGTTCACTAGCCCAGGATTACTCAAAATATGTAATCTAACATTTTAAATTTGTTTTTGCTTGGAAGTTTGTACACGAAGCAGTAAACAATTCAAAATAGTACCAAATGTCAGCAAAGAAAAAGCAAAACAAAACCTAAACAACGCGTAACTATAGTCATGTTTCAAAAAACATGTAAAAAAATATATAAAACAATATGAGCAAAACTCACGTCTTCTACTCTCCATTTGATATACATATGACTACACACATAACATTTCAGCTGCCAATATTTTGATTTTCTATTTCACTCAGAGTAAATTCAACACAATTTACCACGACCGAAATATGAATAAAGTATACATATATTATAAAAATAAAATATGAGTTTTACATTAAAAAGTGTTTATTTAGGTAACAAATTGTTATCATCAAAAAAAAGAGCTGAAAAAGGGCAATAATTTAAAAAAGAGCTAAAATGCCCCCTTCCTCCTAGCTTTTTTCCCAAAAAAAATCAATATGTTCGATCTCCTGGGCGATGTGTTAACACCTGTTTGTTACACGGTACCTGGTCGATTTCTATGAACACATTAGTAACTGTTACATTGGAAAACAAAATTGCAAGCTCTTTTAAACATTAATAAATTCTTTTAATAAGTATTGATCAAGGTGTATATGATGCCCAGAATGCAGTTAATTCCAAAAGCCATTATATGAAATGTACTTACTTCCATTATTCATAAAACATACTTAGTTTAAAATTGTTTTGTTGTGGTTTAAAATCGTAACTATCGAAATTAAGTTGTATTAACCAATTTGAGTATTTCAAAAACCTCATTCATCTGAAATAATAGATTTCGTGTTCAAATATTAGTCACTGTAATCATAATTTAGTTTCTGTTACGAACACACTTGTTTCAAAGTTATGTATTCCATTTTTCGTAAGAGGCTTTGCTGTAAAAGCCGAACTATAGTATATTTGAATGTTACACGAGGACTTTACAGAAAAACTAGTATTTTAAACAGACAGTGATAAACAAAGTTGTGACAAAACAATAAAGTGTATAGATATCAGCCAGAGAAAAATACATATTATCTTAAGTTGAGGTGAAGTGAGACTTTTAATCACAGTCGTCGAATCTGACGCCACTATTGACACCTTCACAAACACATGCAAACAATTGTGGACACTTGGCTGGAGGAACTATTATTGTGGATTACTCCCCCCCCCCCCCCCCCCATGTTTCATCGAAAATATGAAAAATTTGGAAAAATGTCTATATCTCGAAACGAAGCGTCCAATCGCAAAAATAACAATTTTTTACGGGTTTCTCACAAACTGTTCCTGTGACAAAATAAGAAAATTGCTGAAATAAAAAAATTGCTATATCTCGGAAACTGTGCGTCCAATTGCAAAAATGTTAAATTTTTTACCTCTTTTTGTACCCACGAAATACGAACCCTGGTTATAAAAAATAATAATTTTATTTATATTTAAATATAAAATACACATTTTTAATAAAAAATCATTGTTTTTACTTTTTTTCTATAAAAATTCAGAATGGGTTAAAGCATTACCAAATGGTTGTGACAGCCATCAAATTCAAGCAATTACTTTAGTTAAGCATACCAATATATTATTTGGTACAACCGAATTATCTTTTAAATTGTTCGTTCATCCAACTAATAGAATATTCACCACTACAGGTTAATTTGATTGCTTGATCTAAATTTGATTGACAGATCACATTTATTTCTTGCTGCTGTGGCTTCAACTAAATATTTCAGTACTTGCAACAAAAACTGAATTACAAATCAATTGATGTGCACAACACTTGGTGATACTCAACACAATTATTGGTAATCACAACTTAATAATGTGATAGTCCAAGGAACCGCCAAATTTTAGTTGGCTGTAAATATTGTTGTGACAACGTATTTCTTTTCTGTGTGTATCGAAATAAATATAGCATACACAAATGTCTTTGGTATTATTTTTATCAGTCATGTAATTTCTGCTCTCTTCCATTACACGGTTCATGGAAGAAGAGTGTACTAGTAGATTCCATAGATCATTTGAAGTTTCTCTTCTAGATTGTACCGTTATCTTTAAATAACTGGAAGAAGTTGTAAATACAGAGCGAATTAAGTAAAGCACACAACTACCACCACGTCTGTTAAATATTTAAGGACAGGCATTGAGCATGAATGGTAGGATATTCCAGTGACTACATTCCGTTCTCTGATCGAATTATTATATCCAAAGGTGGTATAATAAATGATTATACTTAACATATATATTAAGCTTATATAAAAAATATCTCGAAAATCAATTTGTACGCTTCATATGTTTCGTTCGAAAAAAATTTATTTTGTTAGTTTCTTTAAAACAATTGTTGAAATATAATTGTTATGTACTTAAATTAAACTATTTTTAATTTAGTAATCAAACATCAATGAAATAAATCTTTTTAAGTTTGTAAACATGGCTCCAATGTTTCGTGGGGTGTATTCAATCAAAATATTTTAGCTAACATAAATGTATAATTTTTGTCGTCAGGTTATTGTTTTACTCAATAAAAATTCGTTCAAAACGACACTTCTGCAGTTATTCAACTCTTACCTCAGTTTAATCCTTTTATCAGTGTTTTAATTTTCTCTCATTTGCACTCACACTTTACATTTTATTTTACCCCTAATTTTCGTTGTTGCAGCTTTCTTTATTTATTTCTACAAAATTGGAAGATTTTTTCCTCTCTTTTGATTTCTCTTAACTGAGCTTTACTTTTGATTAAAGCAACTTCCGAATTGCAATTGGCTTACACACGCACACTAGGAAAACGATACATTTCATTTATTTCTTTTACTCACTTTACTTTACATTTTACATATTTAATTTATTGACCTTCACCTCACTTGCTCTTTTCATTTTTTTCTATTAATTGACATTTTGGAGGTTTTTCCCTCTCTTTTTAACCACATTTACCTTTTACTCACAATTTGTATAATTGACACTTTTTACAGATTTCTTACTTACAGAGACCATATTGGTAGCTATTTTCCTCTTTTTTTTACATTAACTTCTCCTTTTTTACTTTGCATAAAAACAATACCAAATTGCAATTGATTTGGATGGAAACACGCCCATACTTGAGCTATATGCTCTATTTTTATTTAATTACTTCTCTTCAATTTATTTAACTAATAACAACTTAAAAACTTCTCTTTTGCACCCACCGCGCCATAACTTTGATTCACTTTCGATTATTTCGCGAACAAACGAAAACGGCAGCAATAGACGAAACGAACGAATAGAAACGGACGATCATTCAAAAACCAACCTTGAGCCACAGGCAGTACTCTCCTCCATTCCAATGATTTTGTCTTACACTTCGCACACACACACACACACACATGTAGACAATACCGTAATCGGAGACTTCCAGAAAAGTTTATTAGACAACCAAAGCACTCTAATTCAACTTCTGGACACATTTCCATTCGTCAAATACCACTTGATTTTTATGCTAATCACTTTATTGAACACATTTATAACATTTTATTAATTAAAAACTTAACTTTTCACAAAATTAAACCGATCGCGATACCGAAACATCTTATTTTCAAGGAAGTAGGAGAAAACTGAAAGGAAACTGTAAAAAGGCGCATGTATATCATTTCATTACACGGAATTGCCATCTTCAATTAAAAGAGCTGTCATCTTCAATGTGAACGTTACAAAAAGCGGAAAACGATTATTACTCGAATGGCTTAATTAATGCCGTATACTATGAGGGGTATTGGAAGCATTGCCAGAACTAAAAAGCATATTGGGTCAATAAGTGGAAAGATAGTGCATTATGTATATTGCATTTTTAAGGGGGTGTACGTAATTCCTCCAATAAGAACCCATTTTAATATTATAAAATATATATAATTAATACAGAAACATATTCAATATGTATTTCAGTCATGATTCATTTATATGACTTTTAAAAAAATGTAGGGTAGTATTCTAAAAGTCCCGAAAATAAATCTAAACGCAAAAATCAACGGGAAAGTCAAAAAATTATAGTTTATAATTCACTTCGCGCTTGCGTTCACTGACATTTGTGGGCTATAGAGTTGCCCAACTACAATACAAAATAATAGATAGGAAAAAGTTATCTTGAGTGAACTGCACACAATGAAAAATATTAGAAAAAATAGCTCTATTTCAATAGATCAACAGATTTTAAGAATGCTATTGTTTAGCAAATTACATAAATATTTAAGGAAATGCACATAAAGTGCGTAAAAAGCCTAGGTTATTTTGGGTTGCAATGTCGAATAAATTTTCCAATTTATATTAAGGGTAGTATTCTAAAAGTCCCGAAAGTGAACGTAAACGGAAACGCCAACGCCAAGGTAAAAAAATTGTACTTTATACACCACTTCGCGCTTGCGTTCTCTTAGGAAAGCTGTCACTGACATTTGTGGTTTATAGAGTTGCCCAACTAAAATAAACAATTATAGATTAGAAAAAGTTATCTTGAGTGGAATGCGCAGAATGAAAAAGATACAAAATTTAGCTCTATTTCAGTACATCAACAGACTTTAAGATTTCTATTATTATTTGCAGTATTACAACAATATTCACATAACACGTGTAAAAAACCTATGATATTTTGGGTTGCAATATCGAATAAATTGTCCAATCTATATTAAATTGGTTGTCTTTTAAAAAACACATATCAGTTGGCGGTATTTAAAATGTATGGGTTATTTTGTTTATTAATGTCAACATCAATTGATGTCTATAATTTTTTAAATAATACTTAATAATTTTTTAAATAAATCATAATACTTTTGCAACGCATTATTTATTTGAACATTCCACTTCTAATTTAATTATTGCAAATAAGAATTTCAGTGAGTTATTTTTGCATTCTGAATTATTTTTTTTTTTAAAAATTGAGCTCTGTTCGTCGATTGCATTTCAACTAAAATTTGCAACTACTTATTAGCAATGAAATGAAAAATACTTCCATCTGCACATCCACGATCGACATTCCTCTTTAATTTGTAATTTCTTCAACTAACGCGAGGAACTGTGGCGTGTTCAATTTAACGGCTGAAGTGATCAAAAACGTTCCGCTGTGTTTTAAAAACTACCCATTAAATAACGTAACTTAACGCAGGTAGTCTCGGAACAGCTGTAACGTTTTATAAACTACCAAACTACAACGTGACTGATTCACGACTTATAGCACAACAACCTTAGCCTATCATGAATAACGTTGTAAGCGAAATTCTTTGTAAAAGTGTGTTTTTTTGCGTGCATTATCATTTCGAATTACTCTTCCAGTTTATTAAATTCCAAAACTAAATAAAAAATCAATTGCTGATATTTTAAATTCAATTCAAAGTGAATAAAAGATGTATGTAAGAATGTTTCACAAAACGTTTCTTTATTAGCACTCTTTCACGGCTGTGTAAGAATAATCGCAATCTTATTGGAATCAAATGTCGTCAAGATCACGGGGTTCATTATCGGGCTGCAAAAACCCAGTTAGTATCGCGAGATAATGGGTAGCATTCACGGTTACGTTCCGGCCGGCCTCATTTTAGGAGAAATATGGATTGATAACCAGACAATAACCTACACAAATCCAACTGTTGGTTTATCTGGAAGAACTCCTTTGGGTTGCTCTTCAGCCCAAATACGGCAACTGTTCTTATAGACGTAACCTTTAAGACAGAAATGGGTCCCTTCACTGAACAACATTTTCGTAGAAAGCAATGAAATATATTCAAGCTTTTCAAAATCCTAAATATTGACAGAGGGCCGGGCTAATTCTTTCCATGATTAAATGTCAATGAATGCGTAGCAAATATGTATAACATGACAGTTTGATGTCTCATTAAATCCCTACTGTATTATATACCCATATTTTTCAAAAATCATTTCATATTTTTGCAAGTCATATAAATGAATCATGACTGAAATACATATGGAATATGTTTCTGTATTAATTATATATATTTTATAATATTAAAATGGGTTCTTATTGGGGAAATTACGTACACCCCCTTAAAAATGCAATATACATAATGCACTATTTTTCCACTTTTTGTCCCAATATGCTTTTTAGTTCTGGCAATGCTTCCAATACCCCTCATAGTATACGGCATTAATTAAGCCATTCGAGTAATAATCGTTTTCCGCTTTTTGTAACGTTTACATTGAAGATGACAGCTCTTTTAATTGAAGATGGCAATTCCGTGTAATGAAATGATAAAAATGCGCCTTTTTACAGTTTCCTTTCAGTTTTCTCCTACTTCCTTGAAAATAAGATGTTTCGGTATCGCGATCGATTTAATTTGGTAAAAAGTTAAGTTTTTAATTAATAAAATGTTATAAATGTGTTCAATAAAGTGTTTACCATAATAATCAAGTGGTATTTGACGAATAACTAAACGAAAATATGTAGAAAATAATAATCAACGGTAACCATTGAATTAGTTAAAGTTCTAATTGGAAACAGTAAAGGGTTATACGTTCCCATAGGAAACATTAGATATTAGAAGGCACATGTTAGAATGGTCATGCCAGTGATTATTATCTGTGATAGTATTATGGAAATGTGTCCAGAAGTTGAATTAGAGTGCCTTGGTTGTCTAATAAACTTTTCTGGAAGTCTCCGATTACGGTATTGTCTGCTTGGGTATGTGTGTGTGTGCGAAGTGTAAGACAAAATCATTGGAATGGAGGAGAGTACTGCCTGTGGTTCAAGGTTGGTTTTTAATGATCGTCCGCTTCTATTCGTTCGTTTCGTCTATTGCTGCCGTTTTCGTTTCTTCGCGAAATAATCGAAAGTGAATCAAAGTTATGAGCGCGGTGGGTGCAAAAGAGAAGTGATTAAGTTATTATTAGTTAAATAAATTGAAGAGAAGTAAATAAATAAAAAATAGAGGATATTGCTCGAGTATGTGTGTGTATCCAAATCATGTGCAATTTGGTATTGTTTTTATGCAAAGTAAAAAAGAAGAATTTAATGAAAAAAAAGAGGAAAATATCTTCCAATATGGTCTCTGTAAGTAAGAAATCTGTAAAAAGTGTCAATTATACAAATTGTGAGTAAAAGGTAAATGTGGTTAAAAAGAGAGGGAAAAACCTCCAAAATGTCAATTAATAGAAAAAAATGAAATGAGCAAGTGAGGTGAAGGTCAATAAATTAAATATGTAAAATGTAAAGTAAAGTGAGTAAAAGAAATAAATGAAATGTATCGTTTTCCTAGTGTGCGTGTGTAAGTCAATTGCAATTCGGAAGTTGCTTTAAAAAAAAGTAAAGCTCAGTTAAGAGAAATCAAAAGAGAGGAAAAATCTTCCAATTTTGTAGAAATAAATAAAGAAAGCTGCAACAACGAAAATTAGGAGTAAAATAAAATGTAAAGTGTGAGTGCAAATGAGAGAAAATTAAAACACTGATAAAAGGATTAAACTGAGGTAAGAGTTGAATAACTGCAGAAGTGGCATTTTGAATGCATTTTTATTGAATAAAACAACAACCTGAGGAAAAAAATTAGACATTTATGTTAGCTAAAATATTTTGATTGAAACGCCACTTCAGAATTTGCATTGGTTAACAGAATTACTTCCATAAATCGAAAATTAAAAAATAAAATAGCCAGTATTGTATGACACACTTACTGCTCTATACTTTCTACAAATATTTCGATAACTAGCAATATTCCTGAAAAGTGGAAACTACATTTTCTAATAGATCTCTAAAAGTCGATGGACATGCAAATAGAAACGACGACAAAAACAATATTTCATTCCCAAATATACCGAAAAATATGACAAAATAATACAAAAGACGCTTAATAGTTTGTAACTAAGACCTTATTTTTTATAACATCGGTCAATCTCCGTGGTAAACTTTATACCAAAGTTCAGCATCACGAGGATTGTACCAATTGCCCAAACTGCCTTAATATTTCGCAAATGTTCATCACTATTTCGTGGAATTTTTGTTTTTAAATGACGTTCGACATCTGCCCATTAGTTTTCAATTGAATTTTAATCCAAACTTTGTGGTGCCCAGACTCACAGTGAAGAGATTCGTTACCACAACTATTTTCACAGCCAACTAAAATTTGGCGGTTCCTTGGACTATCACTTTATTTAGTTGTGATTACCAATAATTGTGTTAAGTTACTACGAAAATTAGGAGTAAAATATAATGTAAAGTGTGAGTGCAAATGGGAGAAAATTAAAACACCGATAAAAGGATAAAGCTGAGGTAAGAATTGAATAACTGCAGAAGTGTCGTTTTGAACGAATTTTTATTGAGTAAAACAATAACCTGACGACAAAAATTAGACATTTATGTTAGCTAAAATATTTTGATTGAATACACCCCACGAAACATTGGAACCATGTTTACAAACTTAAAAAGATTTATTTCGGGTTGGGTACAAAATTCTGTTCGACGAAAATTCTGCTTTATAAAATTCTGTTTTACAAAATTCTGTTTTTCAAAATTCTGGTTTCCAAAATTCTGTTTTTCAAAATTCTGTTTCACAAAATTCGGGTTCACAAAATTCTGTTTGTAATTGCATTTTCAGTTAAATAAAAAATTATTTGAAATTATTTGAAATTTTTTATTTAACTGAAAATGCAATTACAAACACATATGTACATAAAAATAAAACAATTAAGAAATCACTTTGCCCTAACTTTCCCTTACATTTAAAAAAAAGTACTGTTTAAAAAAACACTGCAAATTTAAATAAAATGCATCACATACACTGTGTGTTTGGTCAAAAATTATGTTCCAGCATTTTATTTAAAATTAGTCGCAATTGTGTTGTTTAATGTGTCGTGTTTAAAAAAATAAAAATGAATAAAGTGCAATTAATAAAAACCAGTAAAAATAAAGAAATATTGTGTCTCAACGGATATTTTTATTATTTGGAAATGAAAAGACAAAAAGGAACCTTTAATTGGACGTGCTCGAGAAGAATTCCAGATAAGTGTTCCGCTCGAATAATAACAGCAATGGAAAATAACGAGCATGTTTTAATAAGATATCCAAAAAAGCATACCCACGAACCTATTGCTAGTTCAGTGGAAATTTGCAGAACAAATACTTTCGTAAAATATGCCGCTATAAACAAACCCCTTAATCCAAGTCAAATAGTGCAATCAGTGGTAATTCAAACCAAAAATGCCGCGATTACCTTCCCTCAAAGTACGCGCAAAAGCGAAAAATAGGATACACTCGGAAGGAAATGGGACTTTTCAGAGAGCCGCAAGCAATAGATGAAATAGATTACCCTCTAAATCTATACGTTTTGGAGTACGAATTATTTATATTGGCAGAAGAGAAAGTGGGAGATGAATATATGGTTATATTCGGCACAAAATCATCAATTCAACTTCTACAAAAAAGCGATTCTTGGCTCGCTGACGGCACTTTTGATGTTGTGCCCACAATAATGCGCCAACTCTTTTCCGTTCATGGAAGGATTGAACGAGAGGTCGTCCCACACCTATTCTGCCTAATGTCCAAAAAATCTGCAGTACTCTATGCAGCATTTTTTAAACGCGTAATTCAAATTGCTTTGGAATATGGAGTTTTTTGTAAGCCTAATCGTATTATATCTGACTTCGAAGTTGGTCTCGTGTCAGCAGCTAGAAAATGCTTTCCAGATTCGCAGATACGAGGGTGCTTTTTCCATTTTTCTCATATATTGTGGCGCCGTATTCAAAAAGAACGGTAAGAATTTATAATAACTTTTGTAATTTATAGTAATGAACTTGTAATATGTACAACATTATCATTTCAGATTGGTTACTAAGTACGGAAATGACGAAAATTTCTCACTGCAAGTAAGATGTTTAAAAGCGCTTGCGTATGTTCGTCCAGAAAAGGTAGCCAAATATTATTCGAAGCTCCGAAGAACATTTGAAGACGAAGATATTATTAAATTGGCCACCTGGTTCGAGGCCAATTATGTCTATAACGCTCGTAAATACCCACCTGAATTTTGGACGATATTTGATTGCGAGTATTCTGAAAAATACCCGAAAACTACAAACAATGGCACCGACGCTTGAGTGTTGTAGTTGGACGAACAAAAAGCGGACTCTACAAAATTGTAGAACATTTAAAAGGATAATTAATCTATACTCAAAATATTGTCTCAAAGATTGAGAATGGAGAAAAATTAAAAAAAAATAGAAGAAATGTAAAAAAAATATTTCACGTATTGTAAAAAAATTTAATCGTTTAAGAAAACTACAATATTTAAAAAGAATAGCAAAAAACTTAGTTATAATTAATTAAATATTGTTATCAGTTAAATTGAATTGCTATGATTTTTTATTATTTTTAACTTTGTCTTAATTTAATTGATTTTTAACTAATTTGTGTTTTTATTTAATGTTTGTTATTTTTTTTTATTTTAAATTAATATGCTTTTCAATGATATGAATTTTTTTAGATCGATTTTGAAAATCCATTAATCTGTTTATTTATTACATATTTCATAATTTGTTTCCAACGAATAAATATGTAACCATACACATACGTTATTATATGTAACATTTCTTATTCATAATAAACTGCCTTTAATTCTTAATAAATAATTTAACGGCATTTTATTTTTTTTTTCTCATAATGAAAGTGGAATAACATATTTCAAAAACCAGAATTTTAATAGACAGAATTTTATTAAAAACAGAATTTTGTAAACCAGAATTTTAGTCAGACAGAATTTTTTTTTTTGGAAAAAAACAGAATTTTGTGGTTATCCCTTTATTTCATTACTAAATTAAAAATAGTTTAATTTAAATACATAACAATTATATTTCAACAACTGTTTTAAAGAAACTAACAAAATAAACTTTTCGAACGAAACATATGAAGCGTACAAATTGATTTTCGAGATATTTTTTATATAAGCTTAATATATATGTTAAGTCTAATAATTTATTATACCACCTTTGGGTATAATTATTCGATCAGAGAACGAAATGTGGTCACTGGAATATCCTACCATTCATGCTCAATGCCTGTCGTTAAATATTTAACAGACGTGGTGGTAGTTTTGCCTAAATATTTTCTATTGAATTTACGTCACGACAGAAGGCCGGCCATTCTATCACATTTATGTTTCTGTCGGAAAAAATCTCTTAGTTGCTGTGGCATTATGGATGGCTGCGTTATCTTGTTGAAAAATCCGTGGATCGTCACAAAACTGTTTGGAATAATCAATTAAATCGCTGTCTAAAAGCTCAATATATAATTTTGCATTCATTTTATGATTAATGAAACATATCGGAGTAGGTCCATGGTGACCAAAAGCAGTACATATCATAAGCGAACCGCCTTGAAAATTTCTTCTGAAACGGGATTCTCGTTCGCGACGAATATCAGTCCAATATTTTTATTGTCCATCTTGATTCAATTTCCTCTTCCCAGATCTTGTGCTTTTCCGCAAACGTCAATCGAGCGTTTTTATGCCGTTTTTGTAGCCTAGGTTGTAGCACACGATTAACATATTTGAGATTTTCATCATTCTTAAAAATTTGTTGAATTTTGCGTGTGGATTCCGGGAGGCTTATTTGGAACTTGATATTCGACGGTGAGACGTGTGTATCTATAGGCAAACGCTTTATCTGCGGCTTAGTCTTTTCACATACAAGAGGTTTGCGACCCGTTCTTTTAGAAGTTCCATAATTGTCGGGATTTTTTAAAAAAAGAGAAGACTGTTTTTGTATTCCTTTCCCTTCTTCTTGCAATTTCCCTTATAGTTCTGCCACATTCTCGTAATGATTTAATTCTTGTAAGCACGTCAATTGATAGATGTGTTCCGCGCGGCATTTCCTTTACAAAAAACCCGATGTTAACACTATTTTTCATAAATCTAAATTTATTTTAGAAAACATCCTACAATTAACCAACCTTAAAAATAGGTTCAACCCAAACGAAATGTTAAATACCACTTTCAACATAAATTCTAACATTTGTACGCTTTACTTACTTCGCTCTGTATTTACAACTTCTTCCAGTTATTTAAAGATAACGGTACAATCTAGAAGAGACACTTCAAATGATCTATGGAATCTACTAGTACCCTCTTCTTCCATGAACCGTGTAATGGAAGAGAGCAGAAATTACATGACTGATAAAAATAATACCAAAGACATTTGTGTATGCTATATTTATTTCGATACACACAGAAAAGAAATACGTTGTCACAACAATATTTACAGTCAACTAAAATTTGGCGGTTCCTTGGACTATTGCATTATTCAATTGTGATCACCAATAATTGTGTTACGTATCACCAAATGTTTTTTGTGCCTATCAATTGATTTGTATTTCAATTTTGGTTGTAAGAACTGAAATATTTAAATTTAAATATTAGCAACAAGAAATAAATGTGATCTGCCAATCGAGTTTTAGTTCTAGCAATCAAATTATGCTGTAGTGAGTTGGATCAACGCAAAATATAAAAACTAATTCGGTTGTACAAAATAATATATTGGTGTCCTCAACTTGAAATGGTAAATCCCACTAGTAATTTTATAGAAAAAAACAAAAATTTTCTTTTTTAATTGTGTACGTACGAGTATTTTATATTAAAATTATTATTTGTAACCAGGGTTCGTATTTCGAGGGTAATGGGTTACCTTGGGTGACTAATCTCCATTTTTGATCGAAAATATGAAAAAATTAGAAAAAATTTCTATATCTCAGAAACGGAGCGTCGAATCGAAACGATAACTAATTTTTGAAGGTTTCGCTAAAACAATGGCTATAACTCAGAAACGGTGCGTAAAATCGTAAAAATTATTAACTTTAACAATGAATGTAGTATTCATCTTATTATGGCGATTTTTTGAAAAAAAATTCTTCCATACAAGTTGGGCCACAATATGAAAAAAGCCTTGGGAATCCCCAAAAATTAGTTATTTTCTCGATTGCACGCTCCGTTTCCGAGATATAGAAATTTTTTTTCTAAATTTATGGAAATAAGATATAATTTTAAAATATTAGATGTTAAGGGTTTTTCAATAAGAGCGCTACAAAAGTTTTTTTAAATAAAACATAACCGGTTTTAGATACCAATGAAATTCTTTATTCCTATGAAAGTACGTTCGATGGCATTATGTACGGAACTCGATTTCTTTTGCATGGCCACCACGGGCACGCTTGCAGAAGTCCAGACGCTGAACCCAATTTTCGACAGTTTTCAAGCATAAATCGGCCGATACTGCTGCAATTTCACGTTCGATATTTGTACGAAGTTCTTCAAACTTCGCTGGCTTGTTGGCATAGACCATAGACTGGACGTAGCCCCACAGGAAATAATCTAACGGCGTCAAATCGCACGACCGAGGCGGCCAATCGTCTGGGCCATTTCGTGAGATAACACGTTCACCAAACTTGGTTTCCAATAAATTGATTGTGGCATTCGCTGTGTGGCTTGTGGTGCCGTCCTGTTGGAACCACATATCCTCCAAGTCCATATTATCCAATTGGGGCTAAACATATTCGGTTATCATTGAACGGTAGCGATTCGCATTCACAGTAATGTGCCGGTCTTGATCATCACGGAAGAAGTACGGCCCAATGACGCCGCCGGCCCGTAAACCGCACCAAACCGTAATTTTTTCGGGATGCAATGATGACTCATGGATTACGTGTGGATTGCTGTCTGACCAATAACGCATATTTTGCTTATTGACGAAGCCATTCAGCCAGAAATGAGCCTCATCGCTGAAGATGATTTTCCGATGAAAATCCGAATCATTTTCAAGTTGTTGCTCAGCCCAATTCACGAACATACGACGCTTATGGTGGTCAAGCGGCTTCAGTTCTTGCGTCAATTTGATCTTGTAAGGATGTAGGCCAAGATCTTTTCGCAAAATTCGCCACAACGACGTCACAGAGATGCCCAACGCTTGAGAACGGCGTGTGAGAGACACATTTGGGCTTTCTTGAACTGAAGCCTCAGCGGCAGCAATATTCTCGACACTACGGGCACTTCTTTGTCTCACGGGAACATTTTGTACTGTACCTGTGGATTCAAATTTTTCCACTAGACGCTCAATTGTTGATTTAGTAGGACGCTTATGACGACCATAAATTGGACGTAGCGCTCTTAAAGTTGAGGCCACTGACTCCAAATTTCGGTAGTAAATTTTAATAATTTCGACTCGTTGTTGGCTCGTATATCTTTCCATGATGAAATGGCAAACCTTACTGAAGAGAAATGTCAAAAGAGCGGGAAAAAATATGGCGTCGTTTGCTGTCCCTATCGATTTACTTTTGTAGCGTCTCTGTTGAAAAACCCGTTATGTTTAAGGTAATTTGTACCCAGACAAGTGCCCACAGTTTTTTTCCATGTTTGTGAAGGCGTCAATAGTGGCGTTAGATTTAACGATTGGGTTTAAAAGTCTCACTGCATCTCAATTTATGGTAATGCTAGTAAAATAAAAATCATGCGATTCTGAAACTAGTGTGGTGAGATCTGTCAACTGGACATATTCGTCTTGTCGATAACAGTAAAATATATATAAATAAATAAATGGTTTCCCATTACATCCCATGAAGGGACTGGAGAGAACTTCTCACAATCACTGAGCTGTGCGCTTTCCAGTTTTCACTCACTGATTGGGACCTACAGTTTTACACCGATTCCGAACGGTAATTTGAGAAGCTTTTTCATGGCTAGATACTCGATAGTGTCGCCGTCACTATGCGAGGTGACCGCCGCCGAAAGAAAATTTGAAGGTGGTCAGAGCCGGGTTCGAACCCAGGATCTCATGTACAAGAGCCGCGCACACTAACCATTGCACCAAATATATATACATGGACTTTAATGACCTGCTTTTGATTTCGTATAGAAAAATGTATACCAACCGTTGTTTTTACCCAAAGCATATCAAATTCTGGGTCTATACGGCGTAAAATATGAATATGTATCGTATACTTACCATATTCTTCGATGGATATATGTACTTTATTATTTTTTCACAAATTTGTTTCTCACTTTCTGCTTAAAATAATAGTTTTTCTGAAAAGTCCTCGTGTAACATTCAAATACTGTTTCTCTTTTACAGCAAAGCCTCGTATGAAAAATCGAATAAATAACTTTGTAACAAGTGGTTTTGTAGCAGAAACTAAATTATGCTTACAGTGACTAATATTTGAACACGAATTCTAATATTTTACTTTTTATGAGTTGTATCTCCCATTTCAGATGACTGAGGTTTTACAAATATTCAAATTGGTTACTACAACTTAATTTCGATAGTTCCAACATCTATTTAGTAAGACCTATTTTTAATTTATCAATAGCCTCGAGCAATAATTCTGATGTATGATTATTATGATTTTTAATCAAAATATAGACTTTATCATGGAATTTCCTATGCCTGAATTGATTTCCAACTAATCTTTTCCCTGTGTGTAGTATGTATAAGGAGTGCCGACATAAGTTCAGTTGACACATAGAATAATACATACCATAGAAGCTTTTATTCGCTCAATAAATTAAACGACATACATAGGTACGATGGAAAGTAAACATTGGATGATGGAAAATATGGGTTCAATAATACCAGATGGTGGCAATAGTATACAACGATCGACAAAGGAACAACAACAGAATTTCGTGTTTTTGTGGCAAACTAGTTGTGTTAAATACAATACCAATGTATACCAACGATAAAAGTCAACAAAAAAATGCAAACTATATTTAAATTTTTCAGTTCTACACCAAAACGACATGAAAAAGTTAAGTGAACACATTTTGTAACTCCACCTGGGGTAAGGTAATTTTAAATTTAATTGCTCTCATTTCCACAAACCTACGATGAAGAGTGTGAAATGAAACGTCAGATGAGAGAATAAGTTATCTACGTACATATGTATTATTCTATGGACTAGATAACCCAGTTATGTCATACTGTATAGTTGCACGCCGGGCTTAGCATATCTTCTCTGGGGTGGGCTCGACACCGGCGTCGCGGTTTGGATTTGCAATTCCTATAAAGTTTGCATCCCCACATCCCAATAAAAAGTGGAACTGATACACAGGGTGTCTAGTAATTTTTTTGAATATAAAATTAAATATTTTTAAAAATTCATTGAAATGAGATAATTTAAAATTTCGATTTTGTATGCAAAGTGTTATATAATTTCAGTGGAATTACAAAAATTGCTCGTAATTATCCGGTGGAGATGTCTTATTATAAATCTTGATTGTTGCGGTTTTACAAAATGGCCAAAAGAATGAATCAAAACCAATCAGCAGTGTGTATGCTATCACCTTACTTAATACATCTTGTTGTTAAACAAATGTCATTTGGTTCGTTGTCAAAATTTGGAGTAGCCCTGGGGCTAGTCTAATTTTTGACACTAGAAATTCACCACGCAAACTACAAAATTTTGTTCGGTGCAAAATATTTGCACCAATCCGCCCACAGCCTAAGTGAATGAAATTTCAAATTTTGTTCCGTAATTACAGTATTGGACGCACCGTTTCCGATTTATAGCCATACTTTTTCAATACGAATATTACCAGTTTATCAAAACCCTTTAGAAATCTGGCAAAATTGATTATTTTCGATTGTCTGCCATATTTTCGAAATATAAATTGTTTTTCTACATTTTTCATATTTTCGATCAAAAATGGAGATGGGTAACCTGATCGGATATGAAGGTGAACTTTTTGAGTTTTCTTAGATTCACCCACTAGATTTTTTATTTCCCCGATTTCTTTAGCAATCCATTTTTCTATAACTATTTTTATTTGTTCTTTGCAATATATAATTGCAATACATTCTTCAGGGCCTTAGGTAGCTGTCTATGTTACCTATCTCAAGGTCCAGCACTGGTATAGATAGAATCGCAAATTGCAGGATCATCAGGCAGTTATGGCAACAAGTTATAACCTGAATCGACCGAAAAAACTTCACTAGGTACTGTTTATCCTCAATCGTTCGAAAAAACTTCTGTGGACACTGTTTGACAGTCAGACACGAGTTTAGATTTGGAATCTCAGCTCATGAATGCAGCAGAAGCTGCTAGTATGAGAATAAGTATAAGAGCGTTGAAAATCCCTTATGCTTCTGGCCCGACTTTATGGAGACAATATTTAGGATCTTAATCCTTTTTGGATCTAACATACATTCGGGGAGTAAAGCTGAATTACGTAAAAATCTTTCTGCGGAGCACATATTAGTTGGTGATGGACTAATATACCTCTCTTTATCAGCCTCATCATCGGAATTCCACGAACGGAACGGAACAAGACTTCCCGTGATACCGAAACGGTCCTCATTGGGATAAGTGTGTCAATAGTGACAGCCACTTCTTCGTAATTTAACGAGTACTTTGAATTTCAAATAAAACTGACTATACAGATTCCTTGAGGTGACTAGGTATACATCTTGATTGTATGATGACGTAGAGAAGACATATTGAGGCTGAAGCGATTTAAATTAAAATTAATGCACATTCAATTCAGTGGCGGCTCAAACTAAAGCGGACAACACATTTGTCAGTCATGAGCATGAGCAACTCATGGTTTATTTTTTGTTGTAACTCTACCGTCCCTCCTGCTATCAAATAAGGTCCCTATCGATGTTGTTCGGATCACTATCATATTACCGACCATGCTCATGACTAACAAGCGCGTCGTGCGATTTATATTGTAATACAAAGTCTAGCGGCCTTATTCATATAAAGTTATGCGAGGTTTGAGTGATGATTTACCATAGAAAAATCGACTCTCAAACCTCTCATAAGTTTTTATGAATAAGGCCGTAGGTGTACAGCAATGTAATTATAAATAAGGGTCAATAGTATTAAGATTAACATCTATATTATACATAAAGTGATGTTATACAGAAACGGCCTTATTCATAAAAAGTTACGACAGCTTTGAGAGACAGTTTATCATACAAAAAACGTCTCTCAAACCGCAAACCTTATGAATAAGGTGGAAAGTGTTATAACTAAATCAGAATATAAATAGACACTTAAAAGTACCTGCGACATCCAGCACATCAAAGAAATTCACCAACAAAAACTTGGACAGCACACAAACTCTTTTGCGTTAGATCTAGGGATAATAACAAGTTTATCCCATAAGATTTCCAAGCAATATAATTAATCAAGAAATCCCCGACGTAATGACACATTTGTCCGTTTAAACAACAATCTAATTATATTTGGATTAATTCCGATTAAAATGTAAGATTTGAACACTTATTCTTAGGCTCCACTCGAGCAGATGTAATAAATCAAAACAAAGTTTACACAAAAACAAACAAAAACTCGTTTAAACCGCCCATTTGTAAGAGATGTTGATAAAGAGATCGTTTTGAAACCATTTCGATGCTACGGATTTGCAGACGAGATGGCTCATTGAAAATTTAAACTTTGACAATGCGGACTACCGCTTTAGCAGTTTTTTTTTTTGCAATTGGTACGTGTGAGCATTCCGGTTTAAGTCTTATGATTAAACTGATAAATCTGTGTTTAAAAATCATTGATTCCATTTAACTTCATAATATGTCATGTAGATATGGGAAAATGGAAATACCCATAATTTCACAATGTTGTATTAATAAAAATAATACACTATCTACCTAACTTCTTCAATAAACTTGATGTGTCACCTACTAACCAAATCACAATGTTACTCTTGAGCACACTGCAAACCAAAGCGTCAGCAGTACGGAAATTTTGATGCACACAAATCGTAATATATTATTTTCTGGGCGAACTCCAAGCAATTTGTACCAAATATTCTATAACCATATTACGTGAGAGTGTGTGAGCTATAACTACTAACCTACACTATAAATGGTTCGATGTTTAAACAACAACTGATTGAATCATTTCATATTCATTCATTCATATTTATTGGTCCTAAAATTCAGTGACAAAAAGTTTCTTAAAGATAACTTAAATCTATCCTTACGTATTTCCCTACATTTAATAATTTTTACAGGACTATATACTTCACACTAACTTAAGTTGTAGAAACTACATACAAGACAATCGTAACGAAAAAACTAAACAGTCTACTGCCCACTAGAGGCTTCCCCAAAAAAGGACTATTAAAAAGGGGAGAGTTCAACAAACTAACTACTAAAACTTAAATTACTAATATACTAAACTACTATTTACAAATATTTACAACTATATACATATTTACAACCCTACCTACGGTAAGAGGTGCCACTACTGGTCCGTAATATACACTATGTCGTCCAGGTCAAAAGATCCTATCCTCCTATGATAGAATAGGAGCTTGTCATCAACGAAGAGGAGTCCGCCTCTATCCAAGGTCGCGAGGCCAACCGGCGGCCTATACCCTAACTCAAGAAGTCGCTCCAGGCGCTCGTCCTGGACCAAACTCTTCTCGACCAGTCCATTTTCCAGAAAGGATGCCCTTTCTAGAAATTTTAGTGCCCCTTTAACAAGGTACACGTCTATCCTGTCAAAGTCGGCCTTCCTGTACAGCGTAGCACAGGATGGCCTTCTAACCGAACCATCGTCGGCTATCCTCATTTGTAAGCCCAAGCAGCTCATGAGGATACGTCTTTCCCATCTCCTAAGTTTCTCCATTTGGCTGGAAGATATTCCAAACCATACGGGGAACGCATAGGAAATGATGGGTCTTATGATCTGACGGTAGATCAAAAGTTTTACCTCAGTCGAAAGGCCTCCACGGCAACGTAGCGTATGGAGGTAAATGCCGAAGATTGCCTTCACCTTGGCCAAAATGTGGTCAATGTGTCGGTAAAATTCAAAGTTCGTTCGGAATATTACACCTAGGTACTTAAATCCGTCCGCGATCCTGATCACGCGGCCCCCAACCTGTAGGCTGGGTACGAACGTTCTTGCATTAGGGAACAAAAGGGTACGTTTACCCTTGAATATCATTCCCTCGCATTTGTCAACATTAAGCGTGAGCTTCCACCTGTCGAAATATCTCGACAAAACCTCCAGGTACTCGTTGACCTTGGAGTTGGTGGTCTCAGCCTTTGGGCCCGACATGGCCACAAGAATATCGTCCGCATATACCAGCAAGAGCCCACCGTCGGGTGGTTGTGGTATGTCGCTTACGAAGATATTGTATAGCATAGGTCCCAGGAGCGAACCCTGGGGAACCCCTGCTATAACATCCCTCACACTTGAGTACGCTTCCCCTACTCTTGTACGGAATTTGCGTCCCTTCAAGAAGTTGGCCACCATACGACAGGTGTCCTTATCGAATCCAAAATCTATCATTTTGGAAACGATTCCGGCTTGCCAGACCGAGTCGAAAGCCTTGGCGAAGTCAAGGCTTACAGCAATCGTCGCGTGTCTCCTGTTCAACGCTCGCGTCACATAGTCCCCGAAGACCATGAGCGCATGTGAGGTTGAGTGTCCTCGCCGAAAACCAAATTGGTTGTCCTTGAGGACCCTTTTATCCTCTGCCGTACCCCTGACCCTTGACAATATAAAGTACTCAAAGAGTTTGCCAAGGGATGGTAGTAGGGATATCGGCCTATAACTCGCACACCGCCTGGGATCTGCCCCCGGTTTTGGGATAGGAACCGTTACCGCTTCCTTCCACGCCACCGGGAAATACCCCAGGTTTAGGCAGTGATTAAATAACACTGCCAAGAAGCTCCAAATAGCGGCATTAATCCGCTTTAGAACCACTTCCGGGACTCCGTCAAGTCCACAGGATCTACGGTTCCTTCTCGTTCGTAGTGCTTCGCCGACTTCAGCAGGCTTAATAAAGCCATGCTCCCGCCAGCTATCGCACTCCGTGCCCAATGTTCCATCTGCTGTGATATCTGGTCCGAATATCACAGCTGGCCCATCATAAGCTAATCGCGCTGTCTCGTTGTCAATTTCGTCCGATACATCGTTAGTCACCGGGAGAAGTCCCTGAATGTAGTCAGCAAGGTGATTAGCCTTACTTTCATTGACTACAATCAGTGCGTCATTTTCGTCCAGTAGATCAGGCAAGGGGCGTCTAGCCCCAATTCCCGTTGCCGTCTCAACTCGTCTAAATGTCTGGCTGTTGACCACAATCTTGCGTAGATTGTCAGCCCTCGTTCGCTGCTCAAACTCGTATATGGATCCCTGGATGATCCTGTCGAGATTGCGTATCACGGCACGCACCGTCATCGCCCTGCCAGGATCACCAGTCCTGTCAGCTATCCTCCTAAGACGCTTCTTTTCACGTATAAAATCCAGGATATACGCTGGAAGACGTCGAAGTGCCCTCGGCCCAGTTGGCACCCTGGGTGTTGAGGCCTCAATAGCTCCTCTGAAAGCCATGCCCACAGATTCGACACACGAGTCGATCTCTGAGCATGTAATATTTTGGTTGATCGGGAGTTCGCTCCCGGTCAATCCGTCCGCGAGTACCCGGTTGAATCGCCGTCGATCCATCCGGTCATAGTCAAAATACTCCTGGCGCTCCAGTTGTTCGAAGTCGCCCCGCTCCAGTATCAGCTCCACGGCCCTATGGTCCGAGTTGCAGTCAAATGTCCTCAATCCGTTACCCCCATTGTCACGATATGTCACCCCCGAGGAGACCATGAAAAGGTCGATAAACGTCGCCGATGTGGTGCCTATCCTAGTAGGACCGCTAGTTGGCACCACCGAAATGTCAGGGCATCCGGTCAAAAAGTCCCGAATAACCCTGCCCCTAGCGTCAGTTCTGTCGCCCCCCCAGCTAGCATGTTTAGCATTAAGGTCAGCTCCTATCACCAAATCCCCTTGACTAGCTAGGGCCCTAATTGGCTCTAGTTGTGCAATGTCAAGGGTGTCCTGAGGTCTGAGATACATCGACACTACCGTTAGTGTCGATCCGTCCCCCCTGCGAATACGCACGCACGTATTTTCGATCGATCCGAGGGCCAGTACCACCCTTTCGTGGCAAATATTGTCCCTCACGAAAACCGCGGTACCTCCTCCGCGGCGTTCGTGTCTATTCTGTCGGTGAACAGCAAACCCACCGAAACTCAACTTGTGAGTCGCAGAAAGTCTGTGCTCAGCTACAAGAACTATGTCCGGTTTCTGCCCGTCCATAAACACTTTAAAGCAATGTCTCCTGTGAAGTGACACAAGGGAGTTTACATTGGCGAAAATGCACTTGACTTGTCTAGTCATTGCGCATTGAATAGAAAAAGCCCATCAGCGCATGGGCTCGCTCAGTATCGTTAGAGAGTCTAACATAATTGCCAGTGAAGCGATCCAGTTTGGTAATGCAGGACACTAAATTCCTGCCGAATATACGACGACAATCTTCGTCTATCATGCCAAATCCGGCCGCAGGTCCCATTGGAGTAAATCCAGTGCGAGCTGCGGGTTTTGTAGGTGCCTTCGGGGCGGCACCTGCAGGGCGTGGTCCTGTCGCAGAAGCGTAGGACACTCCCTTAACTACTCCCCCACTGTTTTGTGGGAAGGAACGCACAACTTTTGTGCTCTGCAATTTCGCCCGCTTGGCGAGAATCGCGTGGCGCGTCGGGCAGTCCTTTGAACTAGCCACATGGCCGTCAACTTGACAGTTGGCGCATTTCAGCGTGTAGCCTACTACACGCGTTACTACACCCGTGACTGGGTCAGTAGTAGGTACCATTTGTACCTCCACTTCCTTGGAAGGGATTGTACAGTTGGCAGGGCCATGGTTACCACTGCACTTGACACACCGGAATGGCATGCCGCAGTTGGTCGACACATGACCGAAGCGTTGGCAGTTATGGCACTGCGTTACGCGCTTCTTTCGGTCCTTACGGATTGTCACGCGACAATTAAGGATACCCTTCACCTTGTAGAATCCTTCGACGTCGGATTCTCTGGTCAGGTGAAGGAGCCACTTATCACGGCCAAGCTTGGTCACTCGCTGGACACACAGCTTTAGTGGCATTGCCTCGAGATATACTCGGAGGTCATTCTCATCGTACGAGTCCGATAGCCCGCACACAACCACCGAAAAGGGGGTCAGTCCTTTCGGGGTGTAGGTATAGAAGTTGAACTTCTGTTCAACTAACATTACCTTCAATTTGTCGTAATCCTCAATCGTGAGGACACTCAAATTGACAATATCACCATTCACCAATCTCAAGGTGAAGTTGTTGTGACCCAATGTGGCCCTAACTTTATCCGTCACTATCTTCACGTTCGCGTCGTAAATAGTCAGAATTGGCACTCTCTTACCTTTAGCATTATTCTTCTTCGGACGAACGCTGCTTTCCGCTGTTGGCTTCTGCGCCTTCAGGCTGGTTGCATCTTTGGGGCCCTTCGCCCCCTTGCTCGTCTTCTTCTTCTTCTCCAACAGTGCCGGCTTTGCACTGTTCTTCTGCGCTGGCGGTGCGCAGGAGACATCTACTCGTGCTGGCGTGCATCGAGTCTTCTGTGCTGGCGTTGCACAGGATACATCCTTCATCAATGTCTCGTCGTACTCGGAGTCCATATCCGAGTCGGAGTTCTCCACTGGCAGGTTTTCGCACTGCTGTTGAACAACTTCGGCAATGGGTTGCCGAGATTTATCAAGCTCGTTCTTCAAATACAACATGTTGCGCTGGAGCTCCGCATACTGCCCCATTAGCTCGTTGTATTTTTTCTCGAGGACGGTGTTCTTACGTACCGCCTCTCGGAATTCGTCACGGGAAACCACCTCTTCATCCCTTCCCCTCTTCATTCCAACCATATTTGCGCCTTCCATTGCTGAAAATTGCAAGTTGGTTTACTCTGCACCAATATACACCAGTCTCCTACGGGCTGGTATTTGGCACAGATGTTGAATATTATGTCGACTGATTATGAGCCAACTGCCCAATGTTGAAGTTCGTGTCAATATCGAAAAAAGTCGTACGACTTCTCAAGACTTGTATTTTCGGGTGTTTACACGATCACACTTTTTCGTGCGATTTTTTTCAAAATTATTTTCGTATTTTTACAAAAGTCACGGGGGTGAACTTTTTACAAAAATTTTCTCGATTTTTGAGTCCTTTCTCACTTTTTTTTCAAAATTTTCCGAAAAAATTTTTTCTCATTTGCCGACGGCAAAATCGCAAAAAATTATCACTTTTCGGTGTTTTTCAAATTTTTTCCACTTTTTCCACTTTGGTTTTTTTTCCACTTTTCACTGTTTTAAAATTTCACGTTTTACACTTATAGTTTGCGTCGTCGTCGTCTGATTGAATCATTTTGCATTACTTGCGTTTTATAGAAAACGAATCAAGCTTTTATTATAAACAAAAGAGCTTAAAGTTCCTCGTGTTGCCAGCATTTACTGTGAAAGTAAGACGTAATGGCAGGATACTTGGTTAGTTGAAAACTTCAAGTTAGGATTCGTTAGGAACGGTGTATACTACATGTAATACTGGGTAGAAACCAAACATAGATCTTAATCCTAGAGCCTTTTAAAATATACTAATGATCAGTTTCACAGTTAGCCACTCTCCATTTAAATGCCCGATGTTTGCCATTTAATATGAATGATTCCTGTAAACTTTTTTAAACTGAGCTGTTTAATAACGAGTATGAAACACGCCCTAAATATTGGATGATGTTCGTCACTCCTATAAAGTTATCTTAATCTTTTGATTGCGCACCGGTAAGATATCAGTTTCCTTTTATTTCTATCACAGAAACAGAACAAACTGAACATGAAGAGCACTGGATAAGGAACAGAAAGTGAAAATATTAAAATATTCAGTTAAAGGGAATTACGAGAGAATATATCTAAACGAATTGAAAAATTAAGAAATTAGGAAAAGGCCCAATGAACAGAAAAAAGAAAATACCTGTTAATGTGTTGGGCGTTTTTAATTTGCATGGATTTTCATTTTCATATCTTTATCAAATGCAAAGATAATTGCATTGTTCGCAATTACTTACTTATCCGAAGATAACATATTTCGGCAACCAGTTCGATCTTTTGCCTTATCTCTCCAGTTGGCAATGTACGCTGGGAATCGTCAACCTGGTCCCTCCAGCGGAGTCTTGGTCTTCCTATTTTTCGTCGGTCTCCCTTCGTGCTGGTTCGTCTTCATCCATTCTACTGACATGGCCTAGTCAGCGCAATTGCATTATTTTGATCCGCTTAACTATGTCAATGTCGGGATAAAGCTCATACAGCTCATGGTTCATGCGTCGCCGATACTCGCCGTTGTGCACTATAGGGCCATACATTTTTCGGAGTATTTTTCTCTCGAAGACTCCTACAGATGTTTCATCTGCTTGCGATAAGACCCAGGATCCAGCGCCATAAAGCAAGACAGGTTGTATGAGAGTCTGGTATAATTGGACTTTTGTTACTCGAGAGAGGGCTTTATCTCTAAAGTGCTTGCTTAGCCCAAAATAACATCTATTCGCAAGCACAATTCTCCGCTTGATTTTAAGGCTGACTTTGTTGTTTTTGTTCACGGCAGATCCGAGGTATATAAATTCGTCCACCACCTTGAAATTATAACGGTTATCAACGTTCACGCTTTGGTCTAAACACGTGGAGGCCCTGCTCGTTGAAACCATTAATTTTGTCTTGTCCTCATTTACCGTCAGACCCACTTTTGCTGGCTCTCCCTCTCAATTCTGGAAAACACCGCAGTAACTTCTCTAATTGTGCGCCCAATTATATCTGTATCGTCAGCATACGCGAGCAGCATGTGACTTTTGCTGCTGATGGTTTTATTCATGTTGACAGCAGCTTTTCTCAGAATAATCTCTATTAAGATGTTAAAGAGTTCGCAGGATAGGATATCACCTTGTCTGAGGCCTCGCTTAGTTTCGAAATGTTCGGTATGAACCTTACCAACTTTCACTGCGGATTTGGTGTTCGTCAAGGTCATCCTTCAAAGGCGTATGAGTTTTGCAGGAATACCAAGCTCAGACATTGCTTCGTAGAGTTCCCCCCGTATCGGGCTATCGAAGGCCGCCTTACAATCGACAAATAGGTAACAGGTGTCGATTTGTTTTTCGTAGGTCTTCTCCAGGATTTGGCGTAGCGTGAAAATCTGATCAGTTGTCGATTTTCCAGGCCTAAAGCCACACTGGTATGGTCGCACATTATGCTTGATAGAACCTTATATGCTATGGATGTAAGCTTATTCCACCGTAGTTGGCACATAGACTCGGGTCACCTTTTTTAAATATGGGACATAGTACACCGAGACTCCAATCGCCGGGCATGCATTCATGTAACAAAATTTTGCTAATGAGCTGATGCATGCACCTTATCAGCTCATCGCCACCAGCCTAAAACAGCTCCGCCGGTTATCCATCGGCTCCTGCGGTTTTGTTGTTCTTAAGCCGGGCAATAGGAGGGGGCAATCAATGCCGTCGCCCAAATTTTGATCGATTGACTCGTCATTGGACATCTCAGGTACCAATAGCGCCGAGAAATGATCTCTCCATATTCCCAACATACTCTGCACATCTGCGATGAGATTTCCGTCCTTGGCTTTACAGAAGGGGGTCCCTGAACCATGTCCATTAATTCCGTTTTTGACTTTTTGGTAGAATTTTCAGGCTTCGCTCTTCCTTCTGTATGTCTCAATTTTCCTACTCTCGCGCTTTCTTCACTGCCGTTTCTTATGCCTAAAGAGACGGTTTACCTCCTTTATTTTCTCCCTATACCATTTTGCATATCCATTTACTCAGGCAATGATTTGAAACCGGTTGCCAATTGGAATGAAATATATGATTTATATGTACTAGATTGTGGCTTCGATTGGTGTTGCCTCGTGGTACTTTCAAATTCATAAACCTCTGAATATAAAATACTTGAAAACCAAACCCGCCAGTAATCAAACAAATGTTTTTAAAATATTTATGTAAGTACAATTGCCCGACACGACATAGTTAAGCGGGTCAAAATAACGCGAACGCGATTCCGCTAGAACACGAAGGAAAGCTTTCTTTCGAGATAGAGAAATATGCTGTTATTAGTGTTACCAACTGGAGAGATAAAGCAAAAGATCGAACTAAATGGCGAAATATGTTATCTTGCTTTGGTTGGTTAGTTATCGTGGTTGCTAAAGATACTATTTACCATCAAATAGTGTTTTGAGACACCGTCTTGCATACCACATCACTCCGGCAGTCCAAAGTACCGTGTCTATATCCAGCCTGTTAATAGGAGATACCTCATTAGATCCCCTAGATCTATCTCGTATATCTAAGCGAGGTTGTGCAGTAAGAGACGACCTATAGTCTGTAGGCGTATATTCATTAGAGCCCTACAGGTGTAGAGGAGATGTTCCACCGTCTCTTCCTCTGCGTCATCGCAGGCACAGCAGTGGTCATTATATGGCAGCTTCAACCGTCTTGCGTGATTATCGATTGGCCAGTGCCCGGTCAGCACGTCACAGCCTAGATATGTCTCCCCGATTATGGTTAATCAGGGAGTTAGTCCGATGAATGTTATATTCTGGCCATGTGTTTCTGGATATGCAGCACGTTTCCGTCCTATCCCATCTGGTCTTCGCTCGTTCAAGGTAATGCAGGAAAATACCTCTTTTGACCAACCCTATATGTGTTTCGACTGACACCATATGGAGTTCGGTGGAAGAGGATCCTGCCTTGGCTAGTTCGTCAAGGAGACCCAGGTAGCCTGTTATTCAAGTAACAATTACATTGGCCAGTCGACCTTGCTCGACAAGTTTTTACCTACATTCACTAACGAGTTTAGATGCAGTGTTGTTAGAATTAAGTGATAGGAGAGCCGCCTGGCTATTTACAATGTGCTGTTCTCCGCTGTAGTATAAGTGCGGCGTAGACTTCTTTGATGGCCAGTTCCTCCGCTTGGAAATCGCTGCACTTGTCTGGGAGTTTGAATGATAAATTGAGTCCTGGCTCTTCGGAGAAGACACCCGAAACGGTTCTATAGTCCATTTTGGATCCGTCCGTAAAAACTTTGGTGTCAAAACCTGTAAGTGATTCCCCTTTATCCCACTCTATTCTCCAGGGAAACCTGTTATCGAATAGGTTATCGAACGAGGGGTTATATTGAGTTATCTTGGGATTGTCTGTAGTATACTTGCATTTCCATATGCGTTGCTATTACAAAGTCCAAGAGCGTTTAGTCGCCCTAGCTGTGATGTGAAGGTCGATTGGTGTAATATGAAGCATTCTTTTAATGCCTTCAGCTGGACACGTCCTCATTGTCCGTTATGCCGATGCAAGCTGATCTCTGTACTCTATACAACAGTTTTATGGTGGACGTCTTCCCTGCGACAGCCCACCATACCATTGCTCCATAGGAGAGTATTGGTCTGATTATGCTAGTGTTATCTTAGTTTTGTAAGGTCCCTGGCCACACGGGGTTGTTCGAGACCGGATAAGTACAATTGTCAATGGCATTTAATTTGTTTAAATTTGCATTTGTAGTAGCAATTCAAATTGAACAACAAATTATAATTGTCATATAATTAATTTGCCCCATACATGCATTTATACGCTTAAAGTCTAATGGTGATTATCACAATTTCTGGTTTGTTCTAACAAATAGTTGAAATTTTAAATTCCATACAAACTGCCAGCTAAAATTTTTAGTTACCTTTAACTGTAGGAAAACTTGAGATGGTGATAATGGGGGTAGAATATAGACTGGTATAAAAATGATGAGTTTTAAAGAAATCAAGAAAAATTTTAAAGACAGAAAGGTATAATACAGTGAAATATCAAGATTAACATAGAAGCAATTAAATAGGTTTTGTAGGATCTGGTTCCTCTAGTTGCTTTCGGGGATTAAGTTCCCTGCGGAACTACACAACTCTATTATTGACGCAATATTAAAAGCCATTTATCTTTTTTTCAATATTAGCCAGTAACGTTTATAACTTTTACCAATTAAATTTTTTTTAATCACAATACAAAAAATTAATATACAAAGGCCTTAATTCATAATTTTTAAATGTTGCTTATCTTCATGGAGCACTTTCTGATGATACTTCTTTATAACTTATCCATTTTTTCCCAATACAATCAATTGCAAGGCGGTACTGAAAGACAGCAAATTTCAAGTCGTTTTAAAAAATATATATGATTAAAACCACTTATTTTAAAAAAGCTTGTTTTTTCAGATGTTAGATTCAATTTCAATATTTTGTTAAGTTTTTCTCCTCCTTCAAACTACCCTGTTCGTGGGTTCGGACCCTTGTATATTAAGTCATGGATATGCTGTTAAATCATCCTATTCACTTTCCCAAATACTGCATATAAATGAGCAATCATTCAGACCAATATCACAGTATGTCATTTAAATTTCATTAGCCAAGGCCTTTTTAAGAAAATCACCACAAGCCACAACGCACTGTTGGTAACATTTCTCAAAACCGGCATCACCACGTTGCTGCAAAAAAAAATAAATATTAAATTGCCATTATTGACTCAAGAAAAATTTCTTATTTCCATCATTCTCACATAATAAGGATCCTCTATAATACGTTCGGCTTTTGGCAAACCAAAGTCACCAAGTAAAAGTAACTTCGCCTTTGAACCTTTGGGTGCTCTGTTTGATAAATCATCCATATTCTCATCGTCCATGCCGAAAATGTAGTCAAATTCATCAAAATCTTTCGATTTTATTTGGCGTGCCTTATTATTGTACGGAAGTTCATGTTTTTTCATGGTGCTCAAAGCACGATGATCGGGTGAATTGCCCACATGCCAACCGCCAATTGCTGCGCTATCCACTTGCCAATTATCTGAGACACCGGCCTTTTCGATTGTATCAACCATAACGGCTTCGGCTATGGGTGAACGGCAAATGTTGCCTGTGTATATTGGGTATGATAAAATGTTTACATGATATCTATGATCACATATTTTAAAATTCAACATATGTATATACCCACCCAAACATATCATCAGGATCTTCTTTACCATGTTTACTATTCAATTCTAGTTTCAATTTAGCCTCTGCGAAATGTGCGTTTGTTCGTTTATGTGCTTATTCGGAAGAAAAACGAAAACAACTTTTGTTGACAGTCTGTAAACAGCTGTTACGTAAGAAACGTAATGGGTCATAGCGTTGCCACATGCTTAATATTAATATTGGATATGCTGCAGCATGGTAAAAAAATAATGGTGGACATGGTAGATGCACAACGACAACTAATACAACAAGCCAAAAAAAACAGACATTTTGTTTTTGCTCAGTGTCTGTTTTGTATCAAGTCAGCTGATTGAAAAATAATGAAAAAGAAAAAAAACCAGTACAGAAATTTCAGTCGGGTGAACCGACTTAAACATACCCTCACCCGAAGTCATCCATTGCGACCGAGTTCTATTAAATATTGACAAATGTGCTAATATTCACATAAAGCAACTATTGTATAGAGAAAAAAATTTACTCATGGAGTGGAATGCCAACAAAGAAAACGAGTGAAGCGTGTCGTTTCCCTGCTCGCTCTCTTACTCTCTTCGTGGAATATTTAAATACAAGAGCAGTTTTCTGATGATGTTATGCTATCTAACGGTAGAAATTCCAACCATATTTAAATAAAATTTCATAAAGTATGTAAAAAGTATGAATAATCAAGTTATGACGCGGGAAAAATGCGTTTGAGTGAATCGCGTCGACTTTTTTGGTTCTCTTCTACTAGTGTTGCCAAATTGCGGGGCTTTTTCTTCTCTACCTGTACATCCTTTTTGATATTCAAGAGCAGAGTTGCATTGCGCTAAATATTATCCAATACCCAACTTAATTACGAGCCTAAGTGATTATTGGGAGTTATCATGACTACAAACCAATTGTCCGCCCAATATTTATATGGGAAGTACAAAAATGGTCATGGCGAAGTTGTTCATCTGTTTTTACAAAGTATTGCACAAAATATTGATCTGTACCAAATTTTATTAAGATCGGTTGTGGTATATAGGAGATATCGAGTCGGTCATCCGGAAAGCCGCCCAACTTTTGTTTGGGAGGTACGAAAATGGGCGAGCACAGAACTCGGTCGCAATGGATGACTTGTGTCTTTAATTTTTAGGACCAGCCCGAACAGCCAGCCGGCCGAACAACTTTTGTATGGGAGGTACCAAAATGGGCGTGGCAAAAGCACTCTCATCTTAATCAGTGACTAGCAATTATTGACATGAAGCCTAACACCCAATTTTATTAAGATCGGACGCGTTTCACGTGACTTATTGCATTGACAACAAGGACGACCACCAAGCTTTTGCTTGGGAAGTATCAGAATGGGTGTAGCGAATTCGCCAATTTTCTCCCATTAAGTAGATATTTACAGATTATTAACCAATGTTTGAGTTGAAGCTAATCACATCTACCAGAACAAGGGTTTAGAGGAAAAACATGATCTCGAACTAAATGTGTCGATTAGTATGGGAGGCACCAGAAGGGGCGTGGCCAAAACGCTAATTTTCAAACCCAAACTTACCATAGATAAATAATAGTCACTGAGAAAGTTCCGCAGGGATCGATAAATATTTACGGCAGTTATCGTGTTGACCAGCCAGACAGACGCACATGGCTCAATCGTCTTAAAAAGTCTCGAAACGAATTTCGTCCAAAGGCACTAAGGGTCTAATATGGCTCCTTCTATGCGTTAAATTTTTTCCGTATTAAATGATATATACCCCATAATATGGGTAAGGGTATAATAATCGACCTAACACCAAGGGAAATTTTCATTTGTTTACACTTTCGTCTGAGTCTCGACTATTCTCTTTGTCGTACGTGTTAAAAAAATAAAGAGCAGAATAAAATTATAAGCGTGTTTTTTCGAAAAACAATTTTTTTACGACGACGTAGCCCATTTTTAGACTGATTTGCTATATAGAAGTTTATGACTGACGTCTTCTTAACCTTATTTATTTATAACAGTAAATAGTTTTTAAGCTAATATAGGATTCAAATTCAATTCTTTTTGTTGTAAATAAATAAGGTTAAGAAGACGTCAGTCATAAACATCTATATATCAAATCAGTCTAAAAATGGGGTTTGCTAGACCCCACGTCACTTATATTGTTAAAATTGGAGCATGATAGTTACAGAGAGTTAATATCGCAACATAATAACAGTACACCAAAAAAGCACATAACCAAAATACATTTGAATTTGAAAGTGGGGAACACAACGAAATGAAAAAAACTAAATTAGTTGTTCGAATAGCACAACCTGGAAATGATTCTATTTTTGTATTGAAAAAATGTCCCACACTGTTGAATAAACGTCAGTGAAGGTTATGAGAAACGTCAATAAGAGTTAAGGGGCCCTTAGACCTGTGGATAAGTTGCTCGATCTCAAGTTCACATCAACTTCGATAACTAAACATCAACTTCGATTTTGCCCTTACACTCTCCAACTAGTTGAGGCAACTTCATTTTCAAATGAAAGGTGGTGAGCGCACTGCGAAAATATCACAAATTTTAGGAAAAAACGCTATTTTTATTTTCTTTAAATATTTATAAATAACACTACAAATGATATTTATTTCGTTTATATTTTTCCGATAATGTTTAATTTATTTATTTTTGGTTCATTTATTTACATTTTGCCGATAATGTTTCCTCATGAACGCTTCTCATCGAAATGCGTATGAAAGTTGATGCAACTTCCCCTTACACTGATGGATAAGTTGATATCAACTTAAAAAAATCAAAATCGCTTTGATTTTACATCAACTAGTTTGTACAAACCACCAACTTCACCTTACACCATGGATAAGTTGATGTCAACTTGAAGTCGCTGCAACTTATTCACAGGTCTACAACTATTCGAACAACTAAATTAATTTTTTTATTTAAGTTTCAAGTTCAAATTAATTTATTTTGATTATGTGTCTTTTACTGTTATTGTTGGTGTTCGTTTGTGTTAAATTTGAGAGCAACGGACCGCAAAACAGAAACAAAATCCCTGTTGATGTTGCCTACCACACCTATTGTTAGCACCTACTCTCAATACATCTTGCAAGGTATATTTTGTTTGGATCAAACGTTGTAATTATTGCATTCAGCTCCATCTACAAAATAGCCCATTGAACAAGAAATTTCCCACGGTATGTGCGATATCAAGTTAATTCCTTTATCTATGGTTGATAATATTTGTTTGTAGCATAATAGTCTTAAAACAAACGTTTTTTAATTTTTGTTCATTTAGCCCCCATCCCGCAACGTGCGATAAGGAGCTTCATTTCAAAAACTCAATAAAATCGGCATTTGTTTTGGAGAGGAATAAATTCTTGTGATCCAAAAAAAAAATATATAAATTTGGTTATGAAAAAAAGATAAAATAAAAATAAACATTTTTGCCAGATCGTGTCAGATCCAGATGGAAGATGTATATACATGATTAAATAATGATAAATTTATATACATGTATATATGCTTATTATTTTTAATATATATGTATATATATATCTCCTGTTCAAATTTCAGATGTTTTTCAACTCCAAGGAGCTGAGGAGTTTGAAAAAACTGATAAAGGCAATTGAACCACGGGATGAAAAATTTGTAAATAAGTATTTGATTTTGTCGGGTTTTACTTTTTTTATTTGTCTACAGAAAATATTTAAATTGTAATATATTACATTATTCATTGTTAATCGTTTATTCTTATTCATTCTTTCTCATTCATTCATTCTTAGTCATTGGTTCATTAATTATATGATAACATATTAAAAATATATAATAAAATCATTAATAACATCGAGTTTTATTGTAAAAGGTACACCCATCATTTTTGACGGATATGTCCATCAAATTTGATTTATCGACTGTGATGGATATATCCATCAAATATGATTAGTCAGCTGTGACGGATGCATCCATAAACTGTGACTAATACTCATATAATCTTTGATTAGTAAACAGCAGTAGAGTGAGCAGCTGAGATATATGTATGTTTTATAGGCGACCGAATTCATAAGATGCAAAATCACACGTACACAAAAGTTTCAATTAACTTTTCCATATTGACTTTAAGAACGTGATAGAAACTTTGATGGATGTTCCCATCAACCCTGCCGGTCTCTTTTACTGGTACGTGCAATAGCTGCATTAATATGCTGGCATCAAATATTGTCTTGTATTTCGCTATTTTTATTCTCAGCTTCTACGATTAAAGCATACGCAGGGGAAAAAACTTGCGTTAAATTACCCAAGTTCATGGTCTGATAGCAGCCAATGCCCTGAGTAACATCACATATTTAATTGGGCAATATTATCATCAAACATAGGCAATTCCACGTTGGCAAACAATACAGAAATTTGTCTCGCATATTTGTAGATTTACCCAATGTAAAAGGGCAACGAACAAAATTTACTGTAGGTGATTCAAAATGTGAATTTGTGCAAAACGTACAATGCATTTTCGAGTATTTTAATAAAAACAATATTTTTTTGATTTTGTTTATTTATTTAACATATTTTTTTATTTTAAAGACAATTATATTTAAGACAATCAACTTTTACAACTTTTGAAATAAAAACTTATTTCAAGCAAATTAACAAAATCCCGTAAAACTTTAGTAGATTTTGTGTATATCTCTTATTTTATTAACGGGTTTATTCCGGCGGATCTGAAAATCATCGACTTGTCGGAAACTATATCACCGTTTGATGTCTTCAAAAGTTTGAAGATCAATACGATTTAATTGCCAACTTATCTATAATGCAGCTAAACCTTTTTGTTGATGCTTTGCTTTGCTGGCCGGAGGAAAGGTCTAGTTGTATTTTGTTTTCTTCCTTCTGCGGCAAAACGGACGACCTCTGTCCAATTGTGACTACTGCTATTCACCAGATGAGGATATCGTCTAAGAACTTCTAAGATAATCTTGTCATAGTTTATGTATTTACTATGATGATGGTGGTACCAGTTGGATTTTCCGACTGCTGTTGTGTTATGGACGTTTGAATAGCTGCATTATGCCTGCATCATAGTCTCCATCATCCCCAAATACGGCAGCAATTGTTTGCTGCTCAGCAAGCTATTAAAAGCGTTATTTGTGGTTATTGTATCCCTTTCAAAGTTTTTCAAAAGGGTATGTAACGATGTGTTACTGATGTTGAGTTCATTCCTTAAAACATATTATGGCCACCACCGATGTTCTCATATTGTTTAGTCTCCGTAAATATTGTTCAGCTTACTTGCTGTTTCACGGGTATAAGGCTTGTTGCCGCCATACTGGACGAGGTAAAACCCGTGTATGTATTTTGCTGCACACTACGCTGTTGCTTTTGAGGTTGTTGCGGAATTTTATCACCTATCACAATAGCTCTGTTCCCGTAAGTACTAAAACTTACTAGTTTTACCACTTTTATTCGAAAAAGCGTTCCCGTATTCAAGAAAATAGTAAAAGTGGTAAGAAAATTTAACAGAGAACAGAAAATATTGGCGTTCTCTTTTACAACTTTTTACTAGTTTTCATTCGTAGAATTTTATTGAGTAAAAGTACATAGTAAATTGTCAAAATAAATTGAAAAAAATAATTTAATATTGGTAATTGAATTGCTTTTATTCTAAACAGAAACGAAAATACATAATATAATATCGCTGAGGGGGATTCCAGCAGTGCGGGGAATTTCTTGTTGGACGTTTCGGACGAGGACCATGTTGTGGACATATTTCTGTCATAAGTTTTACCACATTTACTATTTTTTAGTTCCCGTACTGTTTTGAAACTTGGTCTCTCAGAGAGAATTCGTTGTTATTTTTGGTTAAACTCTTTTACTAGTTTTATTACTAAAAAAGTACGGGAACAAACCTAATACTTTTTGTTACTGTATTAGCTAATGACCTGATCCACTGGCAGTGGCGCAGGCATTGTTTGAAGAGACTGCTTTCCGGCGTACGTTTGCACACATAAAAAAAAAAAATAAATGGTTTCCCATTACATCCCATGAAGGGACTGGGGAGAACTTCTCACAATCACTGAGCTTTCACTCACTGATTGGGACCTACAGTTTTACACCGATTCCGAACGGTAAGTTGAGAAGCTTTTTTTTGCACACATAAGCTGCTGAAAAATCAGAATGGGAAAAGGCTTTACTCTCTCGACATTAATCTCCTCGATTACTTTACTTACCATTTCATTTTTGTGGGTGCCTATGGGTTTCGAACAGTTTTAATAGAACACTCATCGTCTCCTACCTCACATTTCTGTTCCAAAACAATAAAATAATCGCTTGAGGCACTTAACACCAAACGATATGCTTTCAATTCCGAATAGTAGTTAAATCGCAATAGTCCGTTTTGTTGCAGTTCTGTAGTTATTTATCTCACCCAAAATTTGTTTGTTGACATTCTAATAACAAGTAGAGTTGCTAACGTAGATATGTAAATTCAGCATTGTCGTTAGTAGTGTGTTTTGCGCTTTCGATTTTGGTAATATGGCCTCTTTTTTGTTCTCATACAAAAAATCATCAAACCCAAAATAGGCAATATTACCTCTGGTTATTTTTTCCAAAAATGATGTACAAGTAGAGAAGAAAACACCGGCGCAATTTGGCAACACTAGTAGAAGAGAACCAAAAAAGTCGACGCGATTCACTCAAACGCATTTCTTTCCCGCGTCATTACTTGATTATTTCATACTTTTTACATACTTTATGTAATTTTATTTAAATATGGTTGGAATTTCTATAGTTAGATACAATAACATCATCAGAAAACTGCCCGTGTATTGAAATATTCAACGAAGAGTGTAAGAGATAGAGCAGAGAAACGACGCACTTCACTCTTTTTCTTTGTTGGCATTCCACTCCATGAGTAAATTTTCTTTTCTATACCATAATTGCTTTTTTTTTCTATGTAGTAGCAAAAACGTTCTAGAATTACACGACCAGAAGATGTGCGCAATTTGGCAACCCTGGTAAAAGAGAACTAAAAAGTGCTAGAAATTCACTCAAAGGAATTTTTCTCACGCGGAATTTCTTGATTATTTCATACTTTTTGCATAGTTAATGTAATTTTACTTCAACATGGTTGGAATTTGTATAGTTATATACAATAACACTATCAAAAAACTGCTCGTGTATTGAAATATTCAATGAAGAGAGTAAGAGAGAGAACAGAGAATGACTAGGGTTTCACTCGTTGTGTTTGTTGCCATTTGAGTGAAGAGAAATTTTGCTTGTCTACTTGTACATCGCTTTTGATTTAAAATAACAGCGTTGCATCTGATCGGCATCACAGATTCTGGCCCATTTTAGCGAAATCTATAAAATTTATGGAGATTCCAGCACTGTCAAAATGTATGCAGAATCTCTGGATTTCGTTGCCATTTCGGACGAAATCTCAAAAACTCCGACATCTCGGTATACCTGTATCCCGCTTAAGAAAACATATATTATTGTTCTTTGAATCAAAATTAAACATTCGATATTTATGCAAAAATATATATACATAGATGTTACGTGTCATCATAACGTAAAATTAAAAAAGCTTGAAAAATTTGTTGACTGAAAATTGTGCAATACCGAAAAGATTATGCTAAAAATTCGACGAAGAATATAAAATTTTGGAAAATTTTCGTGAAATTTATGCTAAAAAGCAGTTAGCATCATGATTAAAGAAAATTGTGCTGAAGCCAAAAAAAATATGTTAAAAAACATTATTTATGCCAAACTGGCAACATTGCTTACAGGCCAATTAAGCTATATCACATCTGTGGCTTGGTGCTAAAAGGCCAGGCCCAATGTCAATATTTTGCTGTTTTGAGTTAATCGTTGCATTATATTTCTTTTCTAGCTCTCTTTCATAATGCTAAAACAGCCAATGTCAAATTTAACCCAGAAGAGATTAATAAATGTAATGGAGGCCAATGTCAATATGAACTCATCCATAAAATTTAAAGCTAAAAGGGACAATGTCTACTTTGGCCCTTTTAGCAATCACTAATGTTATATATTTTTTTAATAAACATTCGGCATTTGCTCAAGGACATACATATATATCTCAATAAATAGAGAGGTAGTTTTTTTTAAAATAAGATGGTTTGCAAATGCATCTTCATGATTCCTGACAAACCCCTTTTATAAAACAAAATAAATAAAAAAACTAGAGATATAGTAGTGGTATTCATGCAAACAAGAAAACCTAGAACTTTTGCTCAGCGTAAGTTTGCCCCGAAGCGTTTCATGAGGCACCAAATAAAATTGCTCAGTGTATCTAAACAAAGTAAAATTAAAAGTATATGCTTTACCTATTCCATTATTTTATTTTTTTCACATAAATCAAAACCCCTCTCTTTTTTTCAATACAAAAATATTGACATTACTATGTCAAAAGTTTTCACGTTTCTTTTTCCAGGTTTGCTCATCAAATTTGCCGCGAACACTTTCCACTTTTGTGCAAGTCGCTTTGTATGGGAAATTTGTTTGTTTTGACGTTTGCTGTGCAAGTTTACGATGTTTTCGAGTTTACGGGGTTCATTCGAGCTTTCATGACGACTAGTATTTTCTTGAGGTTGAATAATAAAATAGAAAAGTACCAATAAAAAGGCAAAATAAATAAATCATCCTTGATGAACGTAGAGCACGACGAAACAACAGGCAATAACAATTCCCTGAAAACATTGTGTTGTCTTTGGTTCCCTGGAGATGGAAAGAAGTTGTTTGCAAATATTTTCTTCTTTGTTTTGCTTGAGATATTTTTCGAACACCTGCATAGTGGAAAATTCTCAATTCATATGAGTTTTCGTTTGCATTTAGCAAGAAAACACGACACGGAAATCTTCTCAAGCTTCTACCACTCAACAACGAACCAGTTCCTTTAAGTACAGGAAAATTGAATTACTTAAAGGCACTTGTGCCATACATTACCAATACGAATCGAACATACTACAATCATTTCATGGAACAAATAACTACAAATGACAACATCGTGGATTACTTGGTAGATTAAGGTATGGAAGAGGAATGTGATTTAACACAATAATGCTATTATTTCCTTAGTTTTCTAAAATTTTTTGTTTTTATATCCTTTGATTACAATCAACTTTACAACAACATAATAAACAACTGAAATCCAATGGTTTTCTATTTGTTATTATTCTTATTATGACGGCCAATGTCACAAAAAAAACATAACTTTATGCTAAAAGGGCCAATGTCTTCCTTTTCTTCTAAATTTTCCAACTTTTTAAAAAATTAATTTTACTATCGTATTCTATTCAAATATATTATATATCTGAGCCAAAGTTGATAAGTGAAACTTGGAAGATATGTCTGCTATAGTTAAAACAGTTTTCTGTTAAACAGTCAAGTACAATTATCTCAAAAGTGAATTTTTTTGACATTGGCCCTTTTACCACCAAGCCACAGACATATGACATACATAAATTTCAATAAATTCATATAAAATTGTATATAACTTTTTCTGAATGTCAATGGAGTTGGAGATTTCATAGGGTTCGAGTTGCATATGATGAAACCAGCATCAAACATTATTTAAAAGCTATTACTATCAACTGAATATAGATTAAAAACTTCTAGTATTAAGCTGCAGTTACACCAACCAAGATTATCGTTTTTTCGGGATTAGAAATGTCAAACCTCATAAGAAAAAAACGTCGATAATCCCGAAAATGCGTTAATCTTGTTTGGTGTAAATGCCGTATTAAGTGGAGTTCAAATTATCATACAGATCTGACAGACATATCTGAAGGAGTTATCGATAAAATATCAATTTTTCATCCACACAGACAAATTTATCTGACAGACATCATTTGAAATAAGACACCACAGTGTCAACATCAACGGTTTGCGCTTGCAAATGTCTTGCAACAACTACTTGCTAGTTCACAGGAAACGAAAGGAAGGAGGATATTTGTTTTGCACATGAACACATACCTCGTTTACACGACACTTTAACACGAGTGAACTCGACTCGTGTGAGTTCGATACGCAGACATAAACACATGCCATAACCGTATCTAAAAAATTGAGCGTGTCGACAAGAATCAACTTTTACATTCGTGTTAACGAATGTCAACTCGTGTTCAGTGTCCAAATAAACGCATCCTTTGTCAATACGCATTCTAACAGATGCTTTTTGTTTATGCCTTCTTAACCAGGGTACCCACTATAAAAAAACTTTTAAGCGCTCCTGTTTCAGTTTACGAAACATGAAATTGGAAATTTTTCTATTTTATTACAATTTCGGGATAAATGTGGATTAGCTACAAATCTCTGGTTTACACTAAACTTTTACCATCGCCAAAAGTTTCTGAGCTGAGTCAAAATGTTTATTTTTCCACTTTTTGACAACGTTTGACTACGACGCTAAACACATTTTTAACGCCGACATTCTGTTTAGGTGAATACCAACTGATACAAATGGAATGTAGGCAACATTCTGTTATCAGCTGTTTTCTGTACGTATTCAAAGTGACATACCATATGTCTACTCAACACTGTTTTCTTGAGTTGTATAAACTGGCGGGTTTTTTGCGTATCGTACTCACACGAGTCGAGTTCACTCGTGTTAAAGTGTCGTGTAAACGAAGTAACACATACCTACATATGCTCAATTAAACAACCTAATTTCTAGGAAAAAAAAACTAAGCACACAAATCGCAGCTCCCTCCGCTATGTGTAATTTCTTTATTTTTGCAAGCGTTTATGGGTTTTATTTATTAATATTTTATTTTATTTGTATTTTTTCATTTCACATTAAATTCCAGAAATTCTATGTAAATTCTAGTTTTCGCTTTTCTCCTCTTCGTTTGTTCTCTCCGACATTTTATCTCTCGCTCTCTGTTTTATCGATAACCTCACAGAAATGGCTTGGTTTTCAAACTGTTTTGAAGACCATCAGATTTATCTGATGACAGCTGTTCACATTAACAATTTTTCTTCAGATTCGACTGATCGTCAAATCCGTCTGATAATCTGAACTCCACTTTAGGCAAATACAATTAAAAGATATTTAGCCTGTTGTTCATTCCTACGTCCACTTTCCACTTGGTTTTGCTAATACTAAATGAATACACCTACTTTGTTTAATACAAAACCTGGCAGTCTGGCATCCATCTGACTTTATTCCTGCCATTTTGTGCATACCCCACGATGAGCACACAAAAAGAAGAAGAATGTTTTGATATTAGCTGTTACTGCCATCATTCATCACAAAAAGTTTTCTTTGTTAAGGCCTATACGTGCATATACTTATATAGATTGAAACGCAATAGAATAAACAAAACACACGCGAGCATTGACTAGATCTGCTAGATTTTATTATACAGACGTTTTCCCAATAGTTTAAAGCGGTGGATCCAATTACGCATTGGCTGGTGCAGCAATGTCGTGGTTTAATGTGTGGGATGGGTTGAAAAACAAGACGTGTCGTTATTTGCTACAACGATACTTGGGACAGTTCCTCGATGAAAACCTCAACCTGGAGCAGCTTAATATAGAATTATACAACGGTAAGGCCACAATTAAGAACGTGTCTCTGCGAGTGGATACACTGAACGATTTGCTGGAAGCACAAGGCTGGCCCCTGGAATTCACAGGAGGTCACATTGGCCAGTTGTCGTTGTCTGTGCCGTGGAATGCCCTAATGACGAACGACAGTTCAATTGAAGTGGCTGACATTGAGTTGTGCATACGGCCCGTGCGTAGGGAACACGATGGTTCCTCCATGATAGAGTCTATGTGGTCTTCGGTAAGTAGTTCACTGCAGTTGGCCGAGGAGTATATGAGGCAGGAAGAGAGTGATTTTGACTCCAGTGCCACACCCACCACAGCAATAGGGGGTTTAGAAAAATTTGCCGAGACCATAGATAATGTTCTCAATCGAATTAGAGCGAAATTTACAAACGTCACTATCAAGATTGAACATCCCTCAGTGAGCAGCCTGAAGGGAATAGCCTTTAAAATACATCTAGACGAGTTGGTTTATAAAAATGAGACGGGCAACGAGAAAACCACCACGCAAAACACAGACCATTTACGTACAGAGTGTCCAGATGCTCTTAATCGCATACCCACGTACACCAAGCACAATGTTATCCTTTGTGGAGCTCACATATACACACAAGAATTGAAGCCTGGCCCAAGTCTGGATCTTGATCAACAGGATATACCAATACTCAAATTGATCGGGGAACAACATATTCAAATCAAAGTCAAACAGTCTGAAGATGTTACGGGGCCGAAAATTTACTTCTACATAGAATTGGGAGCCATTTGTGGTATCTGCTCGCCTCATCAAATTCATATGTTACTGGAGTTTCTTGAGGCTTTTACGGAAGATAAATACAATAAAAAGCTAATGAATGCCCGTCATTCTCAGGAAATGCCCAATGAAAATGAAACAGAAACGTACGAGGCTTCAGGAGGAATGCTGAGCAATAATATATCAAGCGCCTGGATAAGTGCAGATGATTTTCCCAATACTGTGACGCACATGCAGACTACCCACAATCCTTACAGAAACATCCATGAGAAATACTGCGAATCTGTAGCTTCCTCATCAGCGAGTTCCCGCAGCACTTTAACCAGCGTTTCGCGGTGTCAGCGCAAACCCACAAACCTTGACTCTTCGGGTGAGATATCAAATTTTGCTATTAAAGTAGCTTCTTTCGTGGCTGTAGTACTGCAGGAAGACATTGTCGTAGAGTCGGCCACAAACTATTCCGAGAATATCTGGAATGAGAGAAGCCTGACGGAGCAAACCCACGTTTCACAAAAGTTCTTTGATTTTATAAAAGATCTTAAACTCGACCGCGAGATTAACGAATCCGTCATCTGTGACAAGAACCACATACTTTTGCGCATGTACCCAGTGGTGGCGGAGGGCAAACAAAACCGTAATAAAAATATTATCCAAGTCACCACCACTGTCTGTGTGACACAGTTGGAATTTTGCGAAATACTCGAGGGGAAAGTTACACATCTGTTGTCATTCAATCAGCGCAAGGGCGGCTTAAATGAATACCAATATAAACCAGAGCTAAGTATGTATATCTCGTCGACGAACTCCGTTAAACTTACGAACAAGTCCTCCACAAACGTTAACATTGAATTGGCTCAATGTACTATGGAATTTGATGTTTCCATTATAGACCGTTTGGGAGCCTTACTAGCACCCTCGCCCTATAGTAAACAACAGCTAGCGCATCATACGGATGATAGTGAATCTGTTACAAACCTCAATACAAAAATAAATGTTTCGTGTGACAAACTTGAGGTGAATCTTCGGTTTCCCATTGTTGACTTAAAACCAGAGCATGACACTCAACGAGTACCCTGGTGGAAACAAAATATAAGGCCTGATTTCCTGCTGCTAACTTTTGAGCAGCTGAATATCAAATACTGTAACTCCCAGGTCCAGTTGACATCATCGGAAATAAATATCTACTACTGTGAGGATACACTAAAGAAGACTCATATCATAAATACTCGCTTCAAAAGGTCAGATCCGACAGATAAGGAGTCGTTTATAGTTGAGTATCCGCAGCTCATTGTTGACATTAACGATAGTGAGGCTATTAAGGACAGAACAAAAGGTGAAGCTCCCTGTTTGCCCTTCAGCACCAAGCGCAATTGCCGACAATACAGCACCTCGTCGTCTTGTCCCAAAGCTGAAAGTATCGACTTTACAGAAAACATTTTACTGCCGGGTGAAACCCATGAAATTAATGACTTTTGCACCAAATCCATGTCCTCATCCGTGATTGGTGTCCGCATAAGCCTTCCTGAGATTGTACTATTCTTGGAATCCAAGCAACTGTTTGAAATTTTATATAACCGCTTAAACTCGGACTTGTTTATGTGGAAGCCCACTTCGCCGTATTTAACTTCACCACCATTGAAAGATAAACAGTTTCTTAGTATGCAGAATTTTGGCTTAATGGACTCGGTTTACATATCGGCCGTTGCGCAAAATAATCCCTTCGATGAGATGTACCAACACAAGCAACAACCAAAAAGGACAAACTTAATGTACGGAGCTGATGCATATGATAACGAGAACGACGATTTGGAAGAGGAAGACTACCCCTGTGGTGAAGACGAAACATCAACAAAAGGTTCTTCGAATTGTGGCAACAAGAATAAGACACATCATTGCTCCGTGGAAATTAAAGTGGGCCATGCCAACGCATCCTTGTTTGTCCCCGTTAGGGATGCAGAAAATCACATCCTTCCCGAAGTTTGTGGGAAATTCCATCTCAACGTAAATCGTTTGAAAATATTTCTCTTAAATGGCTACTGTGACGACCCTTGCCAGGCGTTTTTCTGTCTACAAGTCAAAGATGTAGATGTGTATCATAGCGGAATCGTTCCCATGAACTATCCCCTAAGCTTCGATCATACAAAGGCGTCAGAAGTAGACGATTTTATGAAATCTACAATTTACAAAATTCCCCCCGGCCTTACCAAGGGAATCACCGTGAGCAGTGACCAACACAATGAAATGGTGACTGTGGCCATAGAAATTAAGAAGAATCTGCAACAGCACTTAAAGAGGCTAAAAATAACTGCCGGTCTGAAAAATACCACTCTACGTTATATGATACCATCATCTCCGTCGCTCTTTTGGGTCAATCAATTGTTGGACTTTATGGATGTCAGCGATTACCCAATTGAGGGTTACGTTCCCTTTAATGTCATCTCGGAAATGCAGCTTCATCTTTCCGAAAGTGCTATAGACTTTCGTCCCGACAATTTTCCTTACCGAGCTGTCCTAGAGCTTTCCTACTTCTCGGTTAGCAGCAACATAATCTCTGCGGTGTCAGGTTGTAATCTTCGCTTTATACTGGAAGAATGTGTCCTCTCGGTTGCTCCGTATGACGCATTTAGAGAACTTCCTGGCAACAAAGTAACACATATTGATTCGGAGGACATGGTGCCAGTGTTGGACTTCGGCTTGTTGGAGATTTCCTTGAGGTTTAGTGAGAAAACAGAGAAATACCCTAAATTCGATTTACGATGTTCTCTGCAAGACGTTCACTTAAGAACCTGCTTTGATTCGGGTAGTGCGTTTGCTCAACTGATTGGTTATATTGCCAATAATGTGGCAAAAGATGAAGAGTTTAGTGACAAGAACTCTTTGCAATCTTCACTGAGTTCCGAGTCAGATTTTTTTCAAACTGAAACACAAGCTTCGGATGAAGCCATAAATAAACAACAAGAGCGGGTCAATCTTCTTATGTCGGAAGCCGTAAAAGATGGCAGTGATGTTCTGGAAACTAGTGACTCAGAATTGACACCCACAGAAGATGACCTTAAGCTATTTTATTTCCCCGATGAGTCCTCAGCCCAGCGACGAAGTGAAGGGGGTTCTGTAGAACTAAAATCTTCGAACAACGATCTTGAGTTAGCTATCTCATCTGGTGGTGGTATTGGTGGAGAGCCTCTGGCCTCGATAAAAGATGAGTTTGGCATTATACCCCACAAAAGCGCCACACTTGAAAAAAACAGTCGTTGCTCTTCAGAGGAAGACTACTGCATAATTGTGGGTGAAGAAAAGTTAAACCTTGAATTCGAAGACATCAAAATATCCGAGGATCCCCTAAGAATTGTAGACAATCATTTTTGCATGCCGACGTCACATAATGACATCTTGAATGCGCCACCTAATTTTCCCACACCCGATTTGCGCTATACCCTCTGCGAAATGACCGTCACCTGGCACTTGTATGGAGGTCACGATTTTGTCCAACGACCGGATGACGCCAAAGAAAAAGCCGCGGCGGCTCCAACACCTATGTCTGATGCCTATCGCCATGGTGTCTCCTATTCGAACAACCAAGTTAGGCCAGCCCAAGGTAAAAAACCAAAGGAGAAAGTAACTTGGAAATCAAAAGGAGGCCAGAACCGCAATCATGAAGTTCTGGTGGAAATACAACTAACGAAGCTACGTTTCTCATATGAAGTGTATCCTCCCCATACTGCATATGCCTCGCGACAAGTGTTTCTTGTAAACGAATTGGAGATACGGGATCGCTTGCAGTCATCGGAATTCAACAAGTTTCTGTATAACGCCAATCAAAACAATTTCTCCAATCGAAACATGAAGCATATGGTTGTAGTAAAATCACTGCACGTACGCCCCAACCCAGAACAAAGTCCCGCACAAGAATGTTCCTTACGGATATCATTATCGCCATTACGTTTGCATATAGATCAAGACACTCTAGAGTTTATAACTGATTTCTTTACGAACTTTGGCAAGAGTTGTGATTCTGAACAAGACAACGGCACGCAAGAGTCGGAAAAGACCAAGGCACCACTTCCAGCTCCCACGCTTTGTAACGAAACCGAGATACCAGAAGCTGTACAGGATTTAAGAGCACGTCGTATAGTTAACGAGAATCTAACAATACTTATTGATGATAAAATTTCTGATAACTCTTCTCTAAAGGGTAATAGTAGCAAATCGCCCTCTGTAACCAGTGAAACTTCAGCATCGCCCACATATTTCCGCGAAATTGTCTTCAGTCCCGATATTTCTATATGTTTCGATTACCACGGTCGTCGTGTTGAACTTTCCAAGGGTCCGGTAGCAGGTCTCCTAATGGGCCTAGGACAGTTGCAATGCTCCGAAATAGTACTGCGTAAAATTGTCTATCGCCGCGGTATACTTGGGTTTGAGAAAGTTTTCAATTACCTATGCAAAGAGTGGCTAAAGGACATCAAACGTAACCAACTCCCCAAGATTTTGAGCGGCGTGGGGCCAACTTATGCTTTTGTTCAGCTGTTTCAGGGTATTTACGACCTATTTTGGCTGCCCATAGAACATTACCAAAAGGATGGACGAATTATAAGGGGACTACAACTAGGAGCTCAAAGTTTCAGTGCGAGGACAATACTTGCTGCGTTAGAGATAACATCTCGCTTCATACAGCTGTTGCAATTCACCGCTGAGACAGCATTCGATATGGTATCACCCGGCCCCTCAGTGCGTCAATTGAAGAAATCTAAAAGGGGAAACAAACGTAGAACCCACAGACCCAAAGACATACGCGAGGGCGTCGTCAACGCTTATCAAATCGTCAAGGACGGTATTAATGATTCGGCCAATAATTTGATAGAAACTGCTGTGGCCGAACACGATCAAAAGGGTATTACCGGTGCTGTTGGTGCTGTAATGCGTCAGGTTCCCCAGCTTGTTGTGTGTCCCGCTGTATTGGCTACGCAAGCCACCACCAACATCTTGGGTGGAGTCAAGAGCTCACTAGTACCTGAATCAAAGATCGAAGCAAAGAAAAAGTGGAAGGACGACAACTGTTGAACTGGAAGGGCGTGTCCGTGCGTGGATCATGTGCTAATAATTTTAAAAGATAAAGTTTAATAATAAATACCCTACATACTAAATAACTAAGGAATATGATAAATAAAGTTGTTAAATTTTTTGTATAATTTTGATTTTAATTTTTATTGTAGATAATCCGGTATGTGATGGAAATCGATCGATTTAAATCGAATACAATTTGACATAATAATGAGGTTCTTGTATGCAATTAACCAGCATGGCTGGGTGCTGAGGGGTGCCTTCCGGTTTGCGAATAGTGGAAAGCCCTGTAGTGTGCAAGGCAGCTGCGAATTAAAGAAGTAGTACCGGACCATCCAGCCAATTAGAGTCTAGGGTCTCAGCAAGACACACTTGGCAATGTGCCTTATTCAAAATTCTGAATGCCGTTTGAAATTCTAATCGACATGGCGAGTAATTGGCGCCATTAAATAACCAATAACCATTATAAAACCGAAGCATCTGTTCCCACATTGGGCGGCTGCAAACAGCGACTGTACTCCCGGGAGCGGCTGGTAAGCAAAAGGAAATCTATAAACCCTCCAGAAAGCAACGGGAAACCATTGAAGTAAACTCCCTTGAAAATCATACAATACGATTTTCAATCGAGGGTGCTAAGAATCCCAGGAGGTAGAACAAAACGAAAATGAAATTTTGGAACATGGAATGTAAAAAGTCTATACGAAGCTGGAAAACTTGATAATGCTAAAAGTGAAATGAGACTTAAAATAAATATAATGGGCAGCAGTGAAGCACAGTGGAATGAATGTGGAGATTTAAGATCTGAGGACACAAGATCTGATACCATTCAGAAAATCAAGATAGAGTTCATAGAAAAGGAGTAGGGATTATTGTCAAGAAGCATATTGCTGACTGTGTCGCTGGATATGTACCAATGTCAGACAGAACTATGTTAGTAAAGATAACTGCAAAGTCAATCAACATAAATGTTATTCAAGTCCACGCCCCTACATGTGACGGAAATGCTGATCACGTCGAGAAATTTTATGACGGGATCGTAAAAGTTTTGAAAATGACGAAACTGCATGGGATGACCATCATACAAAAGTCGAACAAGCGGATGTAAATGGCGACACTGGATAACATGGGTTGCGAGAAAGAAATGAGAGATGAGACAGACTCATACAATTCTCCCAAAAGTTTAAATTGAAAATAACAAATACCCTATTAAGACTACATCCCAGAAGACTACATACGTGGAAAATACCACAGGACAATAGAGGTAACATAGTAAGAAATCAAATAGACTATATGTTGATAAACATACGATATTGTACCCAGGAGCAGGTATACCTTCAGATCACAACCTCCTAATAGCGAAATGTCCGCATGAAACTAGCTGTAATATGAGATAAAAAGCGTCTGCCAAAACCTAATATAAAAATATTAAACGATCCGGTAATTGGAGAGAGCTGAAGGAAATAATAAATTCGGAGAAACCGACAGATGTATAACGGAAAATTTCTAAAATGACGCCAAAAATGTTATACAGACAACTATGAAGAATACGTTAGGAAACGACTCAGCACTAAGGCAAGAAGAATGTATGGCGGAAGAGATACGAAAACTCCAAACAGAACGAGGAAAAAAAATTAACTACGAAAAATACTGGGAAATCAATAAGAAGATACGGACAACAACTCGTGAAGCAAAGAAAGCGCTGTTACATTGTAAATGCCAAGAAATTTAAATTCTGCAAAATAACCATGATGACTTTAACCTCCACAGGAAACTAAAAGAAGCTGCTGGCACATACAGAAAAACATCTCCAGCAATACTGCTATTTTTGAGACGGCGGAAATAAAGCAAACTTGGTGAAAGTATGTGTCAAAATTGTTTGCCGATGAGGACCGATCAACGTATGAATATAGCGTGAAGACGCATACGACCGGAACACCTATCACTAAGGAACACCTTAAAGGACAAAAAGCTGCACGACCAGACGAAATCCCTTCCGAAGTGTTAAAATTCATAGATGATGACAATACGCAATTGCTGGTAAAACTGTCTAACAATATATATGACAGGACAATATCATCACGAATGGCTAAAATCAACATTTATCACCATATCAAGGAAATCGAAGGCCAAAAAATGCTGCAACTATAGACCGATTAGCCTAATGTGCCACGCCCTAAAAATGTTCTTTCGAATAATCCACACGACGATTTACGCCCAAATGTGAAGTCGCAATGTGGGAAACACAGTTTAGTTTTAGTCTAGATGTTCGAAAAGATGCCTTCATGTGTTTTATTGATTACGAAAAAACTTTTGACACGTTTCAACGCGATAAACTATTTGAAATTTTGATACCCAATTAAAAAAAAAAAATGTCTACTAGAACCAGTCGGTACGTGTAGAGGTTAGTGGTGAACTAACTGATGAAAATGCCATTTGCCAGAGGCGTTATGCCTTGTTTCCACTACAGAATTATTCGTAATTCACTCTCTCAATCGTAATTCAATCTCCAATTACAAACCGAATTACGTACTTCAGCATACAAGATTTTGAGAGCGAATTATCTTATGAATTACGAACAAATCATTGCCTTCACTAATTTTTATCGAAAGTTTATCGAAACAGCGCTAAAAAAAATAAAAGCAAAGTAAAAGCCATTTAACAATATACATACAATGGATGCAAAAAAGTAAATTATTAAAAAAAAAATTGTGAAGACCAGAAAACTATTGGCCACTGCGAAATTAATGGAGGAAACGAAATTAAATGTAGAAAGGTTGTTGGATATCCACAAATATTTTCTCTAATATATTTACTCACTTTTTGTTGTTTCCATTCTCAAAATTATTGAAACAAAACAAAAAAGATAAACAACTGTCAGATCGAATTACGTATGTGTAGTGGAAACGGGGTAATTCAGAATAGTAGTTCAAAAAGCGAATTAAGTAATTGGGGCTGTAGTGGGAACATGGCATTAGACAAGGGTGTATACTAGTGATTAGTAAATCGATTACGATTATAATCGAAAATCGATTATGAGGCTAAAAAAACGATTATTTTTGAATCGATTTTACAAGTTGTGAAATTTACTGAAGTCGAATTTTGGCCTCGATTAATCGTTTATTCTAAAAATGAAAAATATCAAAGTGCCATTCATTTGGGTATGACATTGTTTTTGTGTGTTAAGATTAGATATGGTAGTTTTACCTGTTTGTCATCTCCATTTTCCTACTAAAGCGAAACACAGACTTGTCATACATGAGCATGAACAACAGCTAGCGTTGGTGTTTATTGTCGGTTTACCGTTCTTCAGACAGTGGAAAAAATCTATGTGCTCCAAGTGCTCCAAATTGCGGCACCAAAACTTGGGCATCACATTTGGAGAAAAGCCACGGAATAAAAATCTCGACGGTACAGATTATAATTTGTACAAATCGAGACGGAGCTATTGTACAACAGTCTTCGGATAGTCTATGGCAAGTGCATGATCATTTGGTGGTGACACAACAGATTTCTCCCGACCAAGAGGTTACAGGGGGAATTGCGCCAATATTTAAATCGAACTGTTAGTAGTCTTCCCAATTTAGACCCATTAGATGACTGGAAACGACTCAAAACGCTCTACCCACATGTATACGAAGTGGCTAGGGAGTACATGGGAATTTTGGCTACATCGGTTCCATGTTATCGTCTTTTCTCAAAGGAAGGTTTAATTATAACCCAACGTAGAAACTGGTTGACGAGTGAGCATCTCAACCAACAAATATTTTTGAGAAACTTGTCGGAAAATGATTGGTTTGATTGAAAAATATATGTGGATTAATAGTAAATTGGATTGTACTATTTAGTTAAAGTTGGTTGATAAAACCCAAAACATTTTTAAAACATTCCTCATATTTTAAGGGGTCCAAAACAAAAACTCATTAAATAATCGTTAATCGAAAAAAAATCGACTTTGCACGCCGATTAAAAGGCATAAAACTATTTTAGCAGCAAAATCAGATCTGCAACAAAATTTCACCAACGGTAAAGACTTTTGCGCTGAGTTGAAAAATAAGTTTTGTTTTTTTTCGCTAGGTCCAACTTCTTGAGATATAGGCCTTTAAAGCTTGAGTATATAATCGGTCATATATCAGGCATTTATCATCGGATCTGCTTGAAATATGTATCATTACAAAGCCCTTGTGAAACTCTATAACCCATTGAGGGCTCATTTAAAAAATGTTTTTAACCTCGCGTTTTTGGTGTAATCAACTTGTTGTTCTTGTCTTTTGGTGTTGTTGTCTTTTGTTGTTGTTGTCTTTTATATCTGTTGTCCTCTGTTGTAGTTTTTACACACCAAAATAAAAAAATTATTTCTAATAACTCGCGCGATTTTTCTGATTTTGTCACACATCGACTTAAGCTAGAGAGGGAATTTGATCCCCAAGTCGGCAATTGTTGGAATATAAATTTAATGATTTATGAAATTTATTTCATCAGGATCGGATAAATGGCAGAGTTATGCGCGATTATACATATAAGCTTTGGAGACCTACATATATTTCGGAAAATATGGACTTCCGCAAATTTTTTTTTTTTTTTTAAATCCGCATTTAATGCTCTACCAGGCAAAAAAAAAACGAAAAAACAAATCAAATTTTGCTGCTAAAAGAAATTTGCCCCAAACTTATAAATATCGAGGAGTTATGATAAATGATCAATGAGTTGCCTCAAGGGAAATTAAATGTCGCATAGAGATGGCGAGAGATGCGCTTTTTAAATACAACTCTAGTCTTACAAAGCCACGACATCAATATAACATCGAAAATTCGATTCACCTTCTATACGCAACTGAAGTATGGACAATTAAAACGGTGGACCAGAAAAAATTACAAGCAATTGAAATGTCGATATACAGACGAATGTTGAAAATACCATAGAGCGACCGTGTACCAAACAGCGAGGTACTAAGAGGAATGAACTTCCATCGACAATAAATGAAGACCATAAAAACTTGGGAAAATTTCCTACTGGGGTCATCTAATAAGGAACAAAAAATACAAATTATTTCAAACAATCCTCAAAGGCGAAGTAGAAGGACGACGTGGTAGATGTAGAAGGGACATCTCCTGGTTCAAGAAAGGACAGGACATCGTGACGAAAAAATCATTATTTAAAGCTGTCAAAAATACTAATAGAGATCTGGTACTCTCTGAATAATACTGCACAAAACTTGTCAGAAACCATTTAATTGTATGATCGCTAACATCCGAATGACGGTTATCGCTAACATCCGAATGACGGTGAAGAAGAGGAATAATTAGTTTACTCCTCTTTTTCTGCCATTAAATACTGTATACATATATAAAATATTTGTTCCCCAATATTAGAAGTTATGCCAATAAAATTCGTTTAAATAGTCGATCGATTTTCATCACGTCCCGGAATTTGAAAATTTGTATGAACAAGGAGGGGGGAGTTCAATAATACAAACGTTTTGTCACCTATGAAGTTAAATACCTTGCCGATTTGGCCTTGCAGCTTTTCATGAACAGTGATTTGTGCGCTTTCTAATTTTTAGACTCACTAATCAGGACCTACAGTTTATAACCGTATACGATCGCACAATGGGGCCGATTGGAAAATACACGGTAATAATATCACAACTTTTATAGGATTGTTCTGATCATTTTGGAATGTACTAGACATTTTTAGAGTATTGCATTCAGAGAGACCCTGTGTCAACACAGTTGGTGCTACAGGGTGTCAAAGTTGACCCCTTTGGTGCTGTTGCATAGCTTGGAACTTCTACACTTATAGGCCGATTACGAAGATTGTTTACTTTTGGGAATCTACTATGCAAGACTAGCAAACAATAAGGTAAATGTTGAGGAATATTTTTTTTATCGTCATTAAGATATTCTCTATCAAAGTTTAAAATTTCCAATGTTTTCACTGACTTTTTCAGTCTTTTGTTAATAACTCGACTTTTTGAGGGAAATTAATATTTCTGGAAACACCACTGAATTGAGAACACTTCAATCATAGAGTAAATATGGGTAGAGAAAATCTTTCACTCACCAAATTTCTGACATTTGGCCTGGTGTGATATTTACGTTTGATGTTGAAAAGAATTGCTTTACTAATACCAGATAGAGGCAATGGTTCAAAACAACGAACAAAATAACAACAACGGCATTTCGTTTTGTGTGTTAAAATTAATGTGTTAAATACAACACAAATGTATGCTAACAATAACAGTCAATAAAAAAGTTTAAAACATATTTAAATTTCACAGTTTTTCACCTAAATGGCATGAAAAATTAAAGCAAGAAGTTATTGTAATTCCACCTGGTGTATATCACTTTTCGTCAAACATCTCTCTATCACACCGACCGCATCACGAAGAGTGTGAAAGGAAACGTCAGATGAGACAAATGGCGGCTCTAGTATAAATTTACTCTATGATCTGGTATTATTGAATCCATATTTTCCACCATCCAATGTTTACTTTCCATCGTACCAATGACGTTTAATTTATTGAGCGAATAAAAGCTTCTATGGTAGTATGTATTATTCTATGTATAGAGTAGCCAACTATCTCAGTACAATGATGTAATTTCGTGTGTTGCAGATGGTGGTTGGATGTAGGAAAGTATTGCTTTAATGATACCAGATTGAGACAATAGCTCAAACCCAGCAACAAAAAAACAGCGACGACATTTCGTTTTGTGCGTTAACATTTTTTGTGTAAATATACCACAAATATAACCTAACAATAAAATATAACAAAAAATGCCAAAATACGTTTAAGATTCGCAGTTTTTCATCAAACCGACATGAAAAATTGAAGTCAACAATTTTTGTAATTCCACCTGGTGTAAGTCAATTTACGTTAAAAGTTAAAGTAAGTATGTGATGAGTGATTATACATTCGTTTACGTACTTTTTTTTTTTTTTAAAGAAAGTGAAGTGTAGAAGGTTTCTCTTTTTGTGGATTTAAACGAATCTATAAAAGCTAAAAACTCCGACAAATAAGTCTGAGTAATTAAAATCAAATTTTCTGCAATAGCACAACGAGGCAAGGAACTGTCTCAGGATTTGAAGGATCTGATTATAAAATCGTACAAAGTAAGTAATTATCAATGAAAAATTGCCGGCATTGTAGACAAAAGTAATGCTACTGTACAAAAAGTACCAGAAGAGTTTTAGTCTGAGGGTTCCACGGAAAAATAGCCATATTAGGGGAGCCCCAAAGTGTTTAGCAGCCAACAAGAAAGGATTATTGTAAGAAAAAATAATTAAGGCATCAAAAATACAGGCAGAAATCGAAGAAGAGGTTGAAAAATCTTGCCATTCAGAAACTATTCGCAGTGGATACAGAGAGCTGGATATCATGGCCGTAGTATTAGAAAACGACTATTCATTAGTCACTTAAAACGTCAGAAGAGATTAAGTTTCGCTAAAGTGAACATAAACCACCCAAAAACGTTCTGGAACACTATTATTTTTTATTAATTAATTTTTTTTTCACCCTGTAGTTGTCCTCCTTAACGATGCAGTCGGCAGGTTACAAAAATAGTCAGTGTTAGATTTGCAAAGGGTGCATACACTTGCTGTAATACCGCACACAGACATATTACATATTGTTGGAAACTCTTTTTCTATAAAACTGTGGAAAAACTAGGAAAAAAACTTAAAATAAATTATTTTGGAAATATCGATGGCATCTTATTATTTTTTTTATATGTTATAGACAACTGCACGGCCAATTAAATATTTTTTTTTCCAAATAGTAAAAAAACTTCGAAATTTTTAATCAAAAAAGATCTTCGATGAAAATTCGACTGTTTTTACATATCAAGCTCTCCTGAGCTAATTTCTGCGTAGGATCTATTTCGTTTTTGGAGTCTAGTTACGAAGATTTCGGTCAACAATAAAAATAAACAATATATATAAAAAACCCGCGAGCGAAATTATTGACAAACGTCGAATGTGACAAATTTGTTAAAAAATTGCACATTTTCAGAGACTGCTGACGGATCAGAATTTTACTTTAAATGTATTTGCCAAAACCTTGTCTTTCAGAAAAATTTAAAAATGTGTACAGGTTTCTTTGGAAGAAAAACTAAAGATAATACTAAAAGAATGATGGTATCTTTTCGAGAAAATATTGCGTTTTTACAGGTTGAAAAATTCCAACTTTGAGAAGTCGGCATTTCCAAACGGTTTGAGATAACATAAAAATGTTTACATTGTATTCTTTACTGAAGCATTCCCAATTTAGTAGTGTTTCCAGAAATACTTGACAATACCAAGTGTACGCAGGGATTCGTCAACCTGATCGCTACAGCCGAGTCTTGGTATTCCTATTTTTCGTCTTCCTTCGAGTTCGGTTTCGAAAACCCTCCTTGCTGGTTCGTCTTCATTCATTCTACCTAGACAGCGCAATCACGTTATTTTGATCTGCTTAAATACGTCAATGTCGGGATATAGCTCATACAGCTCATGGTTCAAGCGTCGCCGATAGCTCGCGTTGTGCGTAGTATTTTTCTCTCGAAGGATCCTACAGATGTTTCTCCTGATTGCGATAAGACCCAGGTTACTGCCCCATGAAGAAAGACAGGTTGAATGAGAGTCTGGTACAGCTGGACTTTTGTTACTCGAGAGAGGGCTTTATCTCTAAAGTGCTTGCTTAGCCCAAAATAACTTCTATTCGCAAGCACAATTCTCCGCTTGATCTCAAGGCTGACGTTGTTTTTGTTTACGGCAGATCCGAGCTATATAAATTCGTCCACTACCTCGAAGTTATAACGGTTATCAACGTTCACGCTTTTGTCTAATCGCGTGGAGGCCCTGCTCGTTGAAACCATTATTTTTGTCTTGTCCTCAGTTAGTGGCAGACACACTTTTGCTGACTCATTCTCAATTCTCGAAAACACCGCAGTAACTTATTTCATTGTGCGCCCAATGATATCTACATCATCAGCATACGCGAGCAACATGCCACTTTTCTTGCTGATGGTTTTATTCATGTTGACTGCAGCTTTTCTCATAATGATCTCCATTAAGATGTTAAAGAGATCGCATGATAGCGCCTCGCCTTGTCTGAGGCCTCGCTTAGTTTCGAAATGTTCGGTAAGACCCTTACCAATATTCACTGCGGATTTGGTGTTCGCCAAGTTCATCTTGCAAAGGCGTATCAGTTTTGCAGGAGTACCAAGCTCAGACATTGCTTGGTAGAGTATTTCACGTATCGAGCTATCGAAGGCCGCCTTAAAATCGACAAATATATGATAGGTGTCGATTTCTTTTCATGGGTCTTCTCCGGGATTTGTTGTCTTTGTTGTTCTTAAGCCGGGCAATAGCTGTAAGGAGAGAGCTGTCTTGGTTAGAAGAGTGGGCAATCTACGTCATCGTCAAAATTGTGATCGATTGTCTCATCGTCATTGTATATCTCAAGTACCAGTAGCGAAGAGAAATTGACTTTCCATACCTCCAACATGTTTTGCACATCGGCGATCGGGGATGGGCTCTGTGCCAAAAGTTGCGAGAGTTTCCTTGAGTAGGCTGTAGCTACCTCGGGTAATTGCTGCTTTCCGATGTCCAGCTTCCTCTGCGTCTGGTTTCGAACGATTTTCAATTTGGGTCTCCGTTCTTTTATCAGGGCATACCCAAGTAGTCTTGTGGATGTCGTTATGCTGGAATCTTGTATCACTAATGACCATGTTTTTTCATGCGGCAAGGTCAATCAGTCTCACACCGTTGTCGGAACTGTCAATATGTAGACTGAAATTGCCAATAGTTGGATGAAGCAAATTTTCCCTGCCTACTTTGGCATTAAAATCTCCTAGTACAATCTTAATGTCATGGCCAGGGCAGCGCTCATACGTTTCCTCTAGGCGCTCGTAGAATATGTCTTTAGCATCATCATCTTTCTCTGCTGTCGGAACATGCACACAAATTAGGGAATCATAAAAATATTTCGCTTTTATGCGGATTGTGGCTATCACAGGATTGAACCTAGAGACTAGATGTCGCAGTCTTTTGCCAACTACAAATCCGCAACCAAATTCATGTTTTTTTTCATGGAAACTGTAGTATATATCGCAGTTTCTTTTTCTTGTGCAGCCATGTCCTGTCCATCGCATTTCATGGATAGCTTAAATGTCAGCCTTATAACCTTCGAGGACATCGCCCAATTGGATATTTGCACCGGATCTATATAGCGCTTACATTCCAAGTTCATGTTCGTAAATCGTGGTCCTTATAACGTTTGCAGGGGTTGTCAACAAATAGGCGTTGGTATTGTTTTCTTTTCCGTTTATGTATATTCACTGCCATGATGAATGGTGCGGGTTTTTGGATTTTACCCTACTTCCATGATATTTGATTGCAGCTGGCCATTATGGGTCAGACGCTGACCAGGAATCAATATGTCGAAACTGGGTTTTCTTCTAAGGACAAAAGAATTCGTCCGATAGCTTGATGAGTTTCAGTGACATCAGTCACCTACTAAACCTGAGATGTATCAGTGATCGTACTCATACCAATCAGGCTGCTCATTTGTTTCGACTTCTCAGTCTATCTAGCTAACGGAGGTTTCCGATAAAGCCATTGTCCAGGACATAATGCGTGTGAGTAGTGAGCTGCTTGGACTGCCCAATGAAGGAATTCTTTTTGTGACCACTGCCAAGTGAATGGCTATCAGAAACTTTCCACCGCCACGGACAATCCCATGTTCTCCAGAAATATTTATTTCCCTCAAATCGCCAAATTATTAACAAAAAACTGAAAAAAGTCCATGAAAAAATTTGTTTAAAAACTTTGATAGATATTCCTCAAATTCCAAATTTAGGAAGCCCGCATTTCCAAACGATAACTTAAAATTACTTAAAAATTTTGACAGTGTATTCTTTATTGAAGTGTTCCCAATTTTGTGGTGTTTTCGGAAATATTCGTTCCCCTCAAACACTTAGCATATTTTTTGTTTGTGTTGCATAGTAGATTCTCAAAAGTAAAAAATCTTTGTAATCGGGGTATAAGTGTAGAATTACCAGGCTTTGAATGTTTCAACAGCACCAAATTGGTTAACTTTGACACCCTGTAGCATGAACTGTGTTCATGCAGGGTGCCTCTGAATGCAACATTCTAAACGCATGACTCCTCCTCTACAAATGTCTAGTATATTCTAAAATGATCAGAACAATACTTGTGATGTTATTATCGTTTATTTTCCAAATGGAAGAAGATCCAAATTTATCGATTCGCCGTCTGTAGCAGGAATTGGGAATCTGTCCGTCCACAACGTGGAAAATCGCGCAAAGATCTTTGCCTACACTCGTGTAAGATCCAGCTGGCGAAGGAATTAAAGCCACGAGATCATCGTATACGTCGTTCTTTCGCCAATTGGGCTCTAGATCAGTTGGAAACTGAACCGATGGTTTATCACAAAATTGTGTTCAGCGATGATGGCATCATCGGACCCTATTTAACGTTACACTCAATGGAGATCTTTACCGCATCATGATCCATGATGTTTTGTTTGAAAATATGGATGACATTGATCTGGTTGAGATATGGTTTCAACAGGGTGGCGCTACGTGCCATACGGAGACCGCAACCATCGATTTATTTAAATCAAAATTTGGCGATAAGCTGATTTCGAGAAATGTACCTGTGAATTGGTCTCCTAGTGCGTGTGATTTGACATCTCTCGATTACTTCCTTGGGGCTACGTGAAATCACTGGTTTATGCTGATAAACCAGCAACAATTGAGCAACAAATACAGCCAGCAATGCTCGAAAAAGATACCCAAAATTGGACGTCCAGAATGCGCTTCGTCATGAACATCTGCGGTGATCATATGCACGAAATCATTTTCAAATGTTAATGTCATGTATTGATCTTTCGAATAAATTTTTTTTGATGTGTTAACATCTATACCCATGGGTAGGCAATCTCTGCCTGAAAATAAGTATGATGGAATTGATGTAGCAGCAGCGAGCAAACAAGCAGGTCGTCGTCGCCAAAGAGTATTGAATAGTATAGAGAACTCATGGAACGAATTGTATGACTCAGAAGCACTGGCGACATCTGGCGAATGATTCGAAACGTATTGCTCTCTTTTTGCCATAACTTGGTCCATTCATAATTTTGATGTGAAACATGCCTTTTGAAACATTTGTGCTTTTTGTATTGTTTTATGGAAAACATTGTTGAAAAGGTGCATTTATATTGACTCGTTTATGCTTTTTTACTCACTCTCGACAAGAGAGCGGAAAAGAGTGCAATAAGTTCTCTATACTATTCAATACTTTTTGTCGTCGCTCTGTTTAAGACAAAACAAAAACAATTATTTCAGTGAGCTAAGTATTGCTGTATGTATTTTAATAATATTACATCTAATGGTAAAACAGATGTAAGAAAAAAGAAAGGGAAAAAAGGATTTCAAACCACAACAAAACAATTTTAAACTAAATTTTGTGTATAATGGAAGTAAGTACATTTCGTATAATGGCTTTTGGAATAGACTGCATTCTGGGCATCGTATAAACCTTGATCAATACTTATTAAATGACTTTATTAATGTTTAGAAGAGTTAGAATTTTTTTTTAATTTTCCGATGTAATATTTACTAATGTGTTCATAGAAATTGAACAAGTACCGTGTAACAGAAAGGCGTTAACACATTGCCCATGAGTTCGAACACTCATTGATTTGTTTTTGAATAAAAATTTATATTTTATTATATTTGTTACAATTTTGATTTCTATCACGTTTAAAAAACACCCTATACAAATTTTACTACTATTGAGATTAATATGTGATAAAGACAATATATGGCTCCACTTACTTGGTTTTAAAAACCCGCGTAAACTCCTTCGACGAGTCGCATACTACGGGCGACACTATCGAGTAATTAGATATAAAAAACGCTTTTTAAAAAACCCTTCGGAACCTGTGTTAAGTTGTAGTTCCCAATCAGTGAGTGTAAAACTACAAAAGCGTGCAGCTGACTGATTGTGAGAATCTCTCCCCTGTCCCTTCATGGAATATAATGGGAAAATATTTGGTTTTATTTACTTTAACTTTATCGTAATCATATATCTGTAGTAATGACAGAAGACTATGCCATCATCATCAAACAAATCGCAGTGCCCTCACATTGTAGTCGACCTTACATACTCCGTAATTACAATTTGTGATCAATTTTCTGGTTTGATTGTGCAAGTCAATTAAATAAACGCTGGGCTCCATATAAATGCGAGTAGAAAACCAAGAACCAACTAAATGAGCTTGCGTACAATTAACGGGGTTTTCAACAGAGACGCTACAAAAGTAAATCGATAGGGACAGCAAACGACGCCATATTTTTTCCCGTTCTTTTGACATTTCTCTTCAGTAAGGTTTGCCATTTCATCATGGAAAGATATACGAGCCAACAACGAGTCGAAATTATTAAAATTTACTACCGAAATTTGGAGTCAGTGGCATCAACTTTAAGAGGCCTCAACAATCAGCGATGAGGCTCATTTCTGGCTGAATGGCTTCGTCAATAAGCAAAATATGCGTTATTGGTCAGACAGCAATCCACACGTAATCCATGAGTCATCATTTGCATCCCGAAAAAATTACGGTTTGGTGCGGTTTATGGGCCGGCGGCGCACAGTGGTAAAAATTAGCAATCTAGCTGGACATTGCTCATAACTTCTACAGATGTAGTCGGAATCACTTGAAAATTTCTAAGTGTCTTTATAATACTGCTGCCGCTCCTTCCAAAGACTGGTGCTCTTATCCTATGTGACACAGCGTCTGTTGCAACGGTCGATTTGGACGCCTAGCTACGGCATCGATTACTCATCAAAAAATATATGTTTAGTATCGTTCGTTAGGTTTTTTGGTACTCTAACCCCCGTTTTCAGGTAGCTCCGTTAAGATTTAACTACCCGTTAGCAAAATGTGGATTTCAGGTAGCTTAGTTAGGGTTCTACCTAAACAAGGACGGAAAGCGGAATTTCATTTACAATAACTGACATGCCATTTTGTTTTTCCGCTCGCTGTCCCGAAACACGCACAAAAATAAATTGAACTATTTATACAATAATATAACACCAAAAATATATTAAAGGCATTGTTTATGGCCAGTTTATTTTTTATTTTCTTTTTACTTCCTTATTTTGTTTAAATCTGTTTTTTTTCTTACTGTTTTTGTGCGTTTTCTTTTTTGCTGCAAAGTTCATTTGTTCCGTTCTGTCAAAGTTGAAACTTTCAAAGTTTCCGTCAACGGTATTTCGGGAGCTCTCATAAGAATACATGCAACCAAAATCTATTGTGAATGAAATTCCGTTTTCCGTCCTTGTTTAGGTAGAACCCTTACACTTTAACTGAAAAATTATGATTTAAATTTAACTGCATGTTTTTCTTGAGTTAAATATTTAACTGACAGAAAACTGACAAATTAATAAAAATCCAAATAAATGATTTCAAGTTTGTAATGAATTTGAATTTTTTCATACATTTGTCTGTACATATTTTTCACATTTATTTGTTTATTTACAAAGCTATACTTAAAGCTAAAGATAAGAATAGAGTGCTGAATCGATAGGGTTGAAACTTCTGTCTATTATTTGCTTTTCTAAATTTCCGTCTTCGTCATCATCTTCGGAGTCTGCCTGCAGTTGCCCATCTTCCACATAACGCTGCTTATAGTTGGAATGGCCGGAACTACCATCGCAACCCCACTTGCAATACAATGTCAAATCAGTAGAAACATTGCTTGTATTCAGAACTTCTTCCAAATACAAAGCCAACCGCCTACTTGTATGGTCTAGAAGACCCTGTAATGTGACTTGTGCTGATATTTCTGATATGGTTATAGACTCATCAGATGGGTAACATTGCTGCTTTGCCGCCAAAATCAAGGGGTATGATGGATAAATTGGAGCTGATCGATTTTTAGCTCCAGTTTGCACAATTGAATAAGAACATTTGGAAAAACGTGACTGAATAAATAGAGCAAGTGCTTCTTCGGGAGTATAACGTTTTGGAGACGAAAATTGAGTTGTGTATGCTTTTTTTACTGCAGTAGCCATAGAAAAGCTCCTCGTAGGAATAATTGTCCAACAAATCCTGAATTCGGCCCTTTTTCTGTTTTTCACCTAAATCTCCAAATGGTTTGCTGTTACACGCCCTACTACTACTTGGGTTATGGGAAAGCATATCTGACTCCACTACACTCCCTTTAAGCCACGCGGAATTTTTTTTCAAAAAATTATGACGACTGCATCGACTTTGCACCCAACGCGAACGCATGTGTATTAAAAAACTGTCAACTTTTTTCATTACTAAATCCATAGTGACATTATCAGTAACGCCATCCAAAATTAATTGCTGGTTGACGTGACGTTTGACTTCGGACTTTTTTTGTTTTTCGTCATCGTGGGCCATCCAAACATCGAAGAGAGCGCTTTTGAGAAGGGGCATTTTTCTGAAAAAAATTAATATTTTAGTCCTATGGAATCGGACGGTTATAAATCTACTTTTTTCATACTCTGTACATCTAATACTTCAAATTCGTAAAAATGGAAGATGGAGAATCTTGGAGAAAAAAAGTTACATAATTTCAAAAAAATAAGTAACTTTTTGTTATTCTAAAGAATAATTTAAAACCTTTCATAATCTCGTAACTGCGTAAATATGTTGTACTTACCTCTACAAAGAGCACTCAGAAGAAAAAAATTTAAAACCGGTACTTTGAACGCTGGCAGAGCGATTATTTAAAAGGTCTGAACTTGTACAGAACTAAGAGACTACTGTTGCTTTATAATGAGTGACATGTTTGAGCACTTGTTATTACATAGAATCTCTTTCTCACTCCATTTTCTATTATGTCAACCGTCCATGATAACAGTACAAAGTCCATTTTTTAGATATATTGTTTTCAAATTCTTGCCGAATGTCCACCTAGATTGATCGATTTTACCACTGTGCGGCGTCATTGGGCCGTACTTATTCCGTGATGATCAAGACCGGCACATTACTGTGAATGCGAATCGCTACCGTTCAATGATAACCGAATATTTTTGGCCCCAATTGGATAATATGGACTTGGAGGACATGTGGTTCCAACAGGACGGCGCCACAAGCCACACAGCGAATGCCACAATCAATTTATTGGAAACCAAGTTTGGTGAACGTGTTATCTCACGAAATGGCCCAGTCGATTGGCCGCTTCGGTCGAGCGATTTGACGCCGTTAGATTATTTCCTGTGGGGCTACGTCAAGTCTATGCCAACAAGCCAGCGACAATTGATGAACTTCGTACGAATATCTAACGTGAAATTGCAGCAGTATCGGCCGATTTATGCTTGAAAACCGCCGAAAATTGGGTTCAGCGTCTGGACTTCTGCAAGCGTGCCCGTGGTGGCCATGCAACAGAAATCGAGTTCCATACATAATGGCATCGAACGTACTTTCACAGGAATAAAGAACTTCATTGGTATCTAAAACCGGTTTTTGTTTTATTTAAAAAATCTTTTGTAGCGCTGTTATTGAAAAACCCGTTACTTCCTAAGGGAAGACTCAACAAGACTTCAACGTCAGCAATCCCTTGCAAGGGGGGACAAATGTTAAGTCTTAAGTAAATTCTGTGTTTTTTATAGACAACAATACAAGTCGAAAAACAAAATTTTTCATACGTCCAACAATTTTTCATATGACCGCAACTGAAAGTATGACGTTTATGCTTTTAAAAGGAAATAATTGGATAAGTATTAATTTCATTTGTTTTATAAATATTGATAAATCGATCTCAAGTATTGTAATTACATTGACATCAAAATCGGGGAAACCCTACTTAGGTTGTTATCTCAGAAAACTACTGAATTATATTTGTGAAAGCGTATAATGCCTTGTTCACGCTGCCGCGAAATTGAAGTCTTTCGCAATTTGGGCTGAAATTGAGTTGAAATTGCTCAATTTCGCATACATTTTGACAACTACGAAATTGAGATATTTACAACAATTTCGTTGAAATTGACCTGAAATTGTCGTATACAACGCTGTTTTTACTCAACAAAATTAACTTAGTACTCTTTTTTGCATATATGCAAGGAGAACTAAGCCGACAGAGAATTTTCCGGTGTGTCGCCGTCGTTTTTGAAGTTCACGCCGCCGTCATTAACGGATGCTTAGACTTAAAATCTAGGCCGATATTACCGCCTAAGCCGCTTTTAAAGGCCCGAATTACTAAAAAAATATCTAATTGTTTTACACAACCAACGAGATGAGCCTAAAAGTAACGTCTGCCGAAAAATCACGTTTAATAAAAACTCAGTTCCGCCGCCGATTCAATTTTTAGTTGCTCCAACGCCGTCGATAGTTATGGGTCGGCTTCGTTCACCGAACACGTGGTTACTAAAATTACAACAAAAAACAAAACAATTGTATGCCGCCTTATTCATTAAATTGAAATTTTAACTTTTCATCTACATATAGTATTCAAAATGAACTAAAAATGGTGGTGAATCAGTGCATCATGTTAAAGTTCACGTACGATTAATTTATTTTATTGTTTTCATTCATTTCCTAGCAAAATTTTGGTCATTGTGCCCGGGGACTAAAATTTTACTAATGTTAATGTTTGTAAACAAACAGTTGTCATTTTTCAACGAAATTGCTCAATTGCCAGTGTGAACGATTTCAATTTCGTTCGACAATTTCAACCCGAAATTGTCAATTTCGTGACAGCGTGAATAAGGCATAATCCAAATTAGAGAATTCAGAAAACCGAATGCCGTTTACCGTTTTGTTTGATAACACTGTGCGACACCAAAAAAAATGACGGATTCTGGTAGAAAAGTCTAAAAAAAATAGACGTGTATCGGCGTTTTGCAAGATCTGATCAGAATTTTTTTTTAGGGCTGGTCAAAGTTTCCGCCCCTCGGAACTTTCCTGAAACATATCGGCATGCAAGATTGTATGTTCCTTACTTCTGAGGTACAAAGTATGTTCAGAAGTTTTATAGAAAAGATTCAGATAAACATTTTTGTGGAACAAATTAACCCTCTAGCTGTCATGTATAACCATAATTTTTACTTTTTTTTTTGAAAACTCGCAAAAAACTGCTCGAAATAACGGGGGGCGTGGTCAAAATGTTCTACAAAAATTATCGCCATAAAATGTCATTATATATGTCTGAACACTCCAAAACACAAATCTTAGCCCAAGTGCTAGATAAAAGATGAATTATGATAAAATTCAGTATATTATGTGGACTATTTTTAATGGAAACAGCAAAATGACTAAATTCATTATTAACCCTTAGAAATACATTTGAAATATATGAAAACCCCATAAAAATTATTCTTTTTTGCCAGTCTAGTATGATAATTGCATTACAAAAACGCAAACATTTTCTAAACGCCTTATGAACCCATCCTAAAATTTGTACATCTTTTAGAAAAAAGTATGCGCAATTTTTTAAAAATAAAATTAAGAAAATTAATAAATACGTTTCCAGAATATTCATGGACAAAGGACATTTTCTAAATTTTCATGTCCTTGGCCTACAAAGACCTGCCATTTCTATTTTTTATTCCTAAAAAGGAGGTCAAAATCTATCAGGTTATATCAAGATCGTAACAATCTGATGTCGCATTCGAAAGTTATTATAACATGAACACAGCTATCTCTTTACAAAAACACTGCAGATAGCCAACTTTAGGCAGCTATAAAACATGAACCCTGTGGAGTTTCGACCTAACCCAAACGTCATTGTAACGACAGAAACGAGTAGAATATATGTTTCATCGAAATCGAAGGGGGTCGGGTCAAGGTCTGTGTCGTGAAATATTGGAATTACCCTCAAACTTTAATTGAAATGCCTTCTAATAACGGGTGTTTTTTTTTAGCTGCATGACAACTGTCGATAACTATGGTTTCACAGCTAAGAATGTCAAAATGTGTTTCCATTTCTGTTCAATAAGGTTTGGAAAGTCATCATGAATCGTTTAAGTCCTACCAGGGGGTTTCTATGGTACAGCTGATAGAAAAGGTGCTAGGGAAATGATGTAGAAAGAAAGACCAGAGAAGACATAGAGATTATAGACCATGCAGCAAATTAAGTTTGAATAGTGTTTGATTGATACTAATAACAGCTAAATTATTTTTACATCGAACGAAAATGCGCATTCCCTTTCATTTCTGTCCGTATTATGTCCAACCAAAGAGTAGATTACAAAAGCAACTCGAAGTCGATCAAGAGACTGTGAATAGAGGGATAATGGCTCTTGTCTATTCCTCTATGGTCCTACTCAGTTCTTGCGAAATTTTCGTAAGAAATTTTGTCAGTTATCTCTATAAAGCTGCGTTTATACAGCCCTCGAAATCTAGAGTTTTCTGATTCCGGACCAAATCTAGTCAAAATCTATTAGATTTCCTTATAGAGGAATTTAGGGTAGAGTATTTTATTCTCTCATCTTTCATTTCACACTCTTCGTCGTAGGTTTGTGCAAATTAGAGAAATTCGATGAAACTTAACTTACAGCAGGTGGAGTTACAAGAACTGTTGACTTAACTTTTTCATTTCGTTTTCGTATAGTACAGTGAGATTAGAATGTATTTTGCACGTTTTTGTTTACTTTTATCTTTGGTATATATTTGCATTGTATTTAACACAATTATTTTGCCACAAAAATACGAAATGCAGTTGTTGTTTATTTGTTGGACGTTGTGTACTATTACCTCTATCTGGTATTATTGACCCCATGCTCTCCACCATCCAATGTTCACTTGCAACCATACCTATGACGTTAAAAATTTTAAAATTACTCTATCCTAAATTCCTCTATGGATTTCCCATACAATTTGACAATTGCAAAATCTAGTCATTTTCCTCGATTTTTTGAAAATCGGATGATAATCAACATATTTTTAAATTCAAAACTGAAAAAAGTACTTCGTTCACCAACACTATCGCTGATTTGTCAAAATCTAAAAAAAAGTCAAATATCACAACTAAATGGGTCTGTAACTATTAATGAGAATACAGGACATTAAATTATCACTAAATTAATAAAAAAATCAGTTGTGACATAATCTAAATTCTATTGTGACAAACTCTAATTCGTCTATGACTACCTCTAATTTGGTTGTGACAACCTCTAATGTGGTTGTGACAACGTCTAATGTGATTATGAAATCCCCTAAGTTGGCTGTGACAACCTCTGTGTCAGCTGTGATGACCTCTAGTGTGGTTGTGATAACTTCTAAATTCGTTTACAGCTAATTCGGCTACCTCAACCCAATTTTTGTGTGAGTGTGTAGGGTATCTTTCGTTAGCTAGTATTAAAGGTTTAGCTCTAAAAATAAGCAAGGAAAGTCGTCCCGAATTCAGGCATACTATATCCACTCTTTCGTCTCCTGTAATGTTTCAGCGTACTGGCAGCAGGATTAGGGGTTTTATGAGGGGTCAGGATAGAGGGGTTTTATGTTTCTCATTCTCATTTCGTATTTTCATTGTCAATATAATGGTGGTGGAAGGCAAACCCAGCCCAACATGGTTTTGCATTTTACATACTGCCAGGATGATTATGATTCAGCCGCCCATTACGGAACAAACGCGGACCAAAATGCAGTGTGTCGAAACTGGATTTTTGTTTCTTCAGTTTTGATCCGTCTTCCGTCTTCAAAGGAGAAAGTAGTATGTCCGCTAGTTTGAAGAGTTACTGTGACAGGGTCACCTATTTAACCTGAGACGCATTAGTGATCGCATAAACCATCAGGCTGCTCATTCGTTTCGCCTTATCACTCTAGATAGCTAACGAAGGGTTCCGACAAAGCCATTGCCAGGGACATACGAGTACTTCGAGGAAGTAGAGAGCTGCGTAGACTGACCTAAAAAATAAATGGTTTCCCATTACATCTCATGAAGGAATTGTGGAGAGCTTCTCACAACCAATGAGCTGTGCACTTTCGCCGAAAGAAATTTTCGCAAGCACAATTCTCCGATTGATCTCAAGGCTGACGTTGCTGTTTTTGTTCACGCAGATCCGAGGTATATAAATTCGTCTACCACCTCGAAATTATAACGGTTATCAACGTTCACGCTTTGGTCTAATCGCGTGGAAGCCCTGCTGGTTGAAACCATTAATTTTGTCTTGTCCTCATTTACCGCCAGACAAACTTTTCCTGACTCCTTCTCAATTCTTGAAAACACCGCCGTATCTTCTCTAACTCTACGTCCAATGATATCTATATCATCAGCATACGCGAGCCGCATATGAATTTTGCTGCTGATGATTTTATTCATGTTGACAGCAGCTTTTCTCAGAATAATCTCTATTAAGATGTTAAAGAGATCGCACGATAGGGTGTCACCTTGTCTGAGGCCTCGCTTAGTTTCAAAAGGTTCGGTAAGATCCTTACCAACTTTCACTGCGGATTTGGTGTTCGTCAGGGTCATCCTGCAAAGGCGTATGAGTTTTGCAGGAATACCAAGCTAAGACATTGCTTCGTAGAGTTTCCCCCGAATCGGGCTATCGAAGGCCGCCTTATAATCGACAAATAGATGATAGGTGTCGATTTGTTTTTCGTGGGTCTTCTCCAGGATTTGGCGTAGCGTGAAAATCTGGTGAAAGTAATATTAATGAATGGGAAATGATAAAGGGTCTAATATCATACGAGCTATGAATCTGCTAAAATTTCCCGCATATAACTGTAATACCATTAAGTCACGTTCTTATATCAAATTTGACTCACGAAAAATCAAAAGAAAATGTTCCATCTTATATAATGAATGTAAACACCAATATTGGAAGTATCAACGAATTTAGATCATCCATATAAAGTTTAGTTTTTTAGCACATCCGACCAAAAATATTTACTTATTTTAGTTATGAAGATAATTTTCAACTGTTCGGGAAAAGAACCTTCTAGTTCTCCATTAATGAAAAATAGAAGAGACACGTGTCAACGTTCCGTAAAAGCTTTTCTAATTCACGGGCAAAAAACGTATCATCTCAGATTCAAAAAGATATGGAGCATTTTTTTAATGAAAGCCACAGCGATCTTAAAGAGGATCCGCTGGAACAGAGGGATTTAGATCTTTGACAAATTCTGAAGCAAAATAATTATTAGCCGAATACGAGAAGGAAAGAAGAATTCACATTACAGATGACCCGTTGTTGTGGTGGAAGAGAAATTGTTTCAAATACAAACATTTAATTCCCATAGTGTGTCAATTTCTGGCCACACCACCTGGAAGTGTTCCCAGTGAACAATTATTTAGTGGAGCTGGGTTAAATTATAATCCGCTTCGCACCAATCCTAAAAGCGACAAGGCGGCAAAATTACTCTTTTTAAAATACAACTTGAACCGCCTGGACTTCGAATATTAAATTGTCTAAATTAATTGTCTTTTAACATAAAGTAGAATTCACATTTGTTTTTAAAGGTTTTATTTATAAAAAACAGGATCTATCTGTACACGTACCTTTAAACATACCATTAGAAGAATTACATTTTGTGGTATCTTTTTTAAGGTTTTGAATAGTTTTTATTGCTTAATTTTAATACATAACGGGTTTTTCAATAAGAGCGCTACAAAAGTTTTTTTCAGTAAAACAAAACCGGTTTTAGATACCAATGAAATTCTTTATTACTGTGAAAGTATGTTCGATGGCATTATGTATGGAACTCGATTTCTTTTGCATGGCCACCACGGGCACGCTTGCAGAAGTCCAGACGCTGAACCCAATTTTCGACGGTTTTCAAGCATAAATCGGCCGATACTGCTGCAATTTCACGTTCGATATTCGTACGAAGTTCATCAATCGTCGCTGGCTTGTTGGCATAGACCATAGACTTGACGTAGCCCCACAGGAAATAATCTAACGACGTCAAATCGCACGACCGAGGCGGCCAATCGACTGGGCCATTTCGTGAGATAACACGTTCACCAAAGTTGGTTTCCAATAAACTGATTGTGGCATTGGAAGTGCGGCTTGTGGCGCCGTCCTGTTGGAACCACATGTCCTCCAAGTCCATATTATCCAATTGGGGCCAAAAATATTCGGTTATCATTGAATGGTAGCGATTCGCATTCACAGTAATGTGCCTTGATCATCACGGAAGAGTACGGTCCAATGATGCCGCCGGCCCATAAACCGCACCAAACCGTAATTTTTTCGGGATGCAATGATGACTCATGGATTACGTGTGGATTGCTGTCTGACCAATAACGCATATTTTGCTTATTGACGAAGCCATTCAGCCAGAAATGAGGCTCATCGCTGATTGTTGAGGCCTCTTTAAGTTGAGGCCACTGACTCCAAATTTCGGTAGTAAATTTTAATAATTTCGACTCGTTGTTGGCTCGTACATCTTTACATGATGAAATGGCAAACCTTACTGAAGAGAAATGTCAAAAGAGCGGGAAAAAATATGGCGTCGTTTGCTGTCCCTATCGATTTACTTTTGTAGCGCCTCTGTTGAAAAACCCATTTTATTTAAATCTACTTAATTTAAATAAAACAACGATCTCTTTTTATACACGAGCTAATTTGAACCTAAGTAAGTATTATTCGCATTCGCATTCGCAAAAAAATTTTATTCGCTATCGCATTCGCATACATCCTTAATTTTTATTTACTATCCCTTTGGCAACATACTCAGACAACTTGTTGTTTTCAGTTTCGGATCTCGGTTCATCGGTTTCGGTTTTAACGTCTCTATCACTATAAATTCGCCTTCACGTCAATGCGAAAGAGAAACAGAATATAAGAACAGCACTCAATTTATCTAGTGCGATTCTTAACATATCGCTTAACGTATTTCAACTTCTTATGCGATTTTCCTCGCCACATTAAATTCATTGCAGAGCAAAAGCTAAGTACATACTACGTGATATAACTATACGTACTTAGGTACACACATACCTTGAGAAATACCTTATGCGTTCTATATCATATTGATTACTATTAATAATAAATTATATGTTTATGAATCGGAAAGTTGTGTGAGAACCTTTATATTGCAGTCAACACTTCTGGTCTTACCCCATTTACTAGTAGTGGTTGGTAATTATCTGTGCTAACTTTGTCTTCATCACAGTTTGTGGTTAGTACTTACTCGTTGAAATGTGTACTCGCCCCGCATTTATGTAGGTCATCAGCAACTATCAATTTGCCACAAGAATTAAAAAAAACACTTCAAAATTGAATGCGTATTTAAATACATTTATGGTTGGCAATAAAGAGATATGGAATTACACTGCTCTACAAAATATGTATGGCAACAATATAGAAAAATATTGATAAGATATCTGTTAAAATACAACTAAGACAGAAAAAACTAAAACCACTTTCAATATAGAGGAATATTCTCGTCAGTTTTGTTTTCAAATGTTATTCTGAAATTTAGGATAAGTTAAACTTCTAAATCTAGAAAACCATACACTGAAAAGAAAAGATTTTATGGAGCCAACGTATACATTCATCACCACAGCGTAAATATTCTCCAGCAGCTACGAGAAAATCGTCGAATGTACGAATGCATTCATTGCTGCAATGAATCTTTTACGTTGTGGCGATGAATTGTGCATGCTAGCTCACTTGTGATTAAGTCATCGTGTTGATGATATTTGTTTGGTGCAGAAGAAGGTAGAGAATCAATTTATTTACCTCGGATGTGCCGTGCACAGAAGCAATAACGTCAGCCTGGGAATGAGAATTGTGTTAGCAAACAGGTGTTATTTCAGAGATAAGACCCTCTCTCGAGAATCGAATATCCACTATATCAAACTCTCATACAACCAGTAGTGCTTGATAAAGCAGAATCTTGAGTTATATCGCATGCTGATGAAACATAACTGGGAGTCTTTGAGAGAAAAATGCTCAGAAAAAAATATAGTTCAGTCACGACTGGACAAATTTCACCAGCGTATTCTTTGGCTCATTTCATGAAACTATGTCCATCTACGACCATTCCCGAAAATGCAAGGGGGCGAAATGGCAGCGGTTTGAAAATTTTCGGATTGGTGGTCGGAGGATACTAGGGTAAAATTGCTAAGTTCTGAACCAATGGTCGGATTTTTTTGTTTTTGGGCTTGTTGGAAAGAGACCTTTCAGAATCATTAAAATAAATAAATAAAATTGAAATTAACATCTATCGACACGGGTAGGGCAATCTATCAAAGTAACCACATGCAAACAACACACAGCGTTAACATTACATACGTGGTTGTTGCACAACAATAGTCTACGCCTGAAAATAAGTATGATGGTATTCTCATCAAATATAGTGGTAACATATGGTGGATAGCCCCTAAACCCACAATAGGGCTTATGCCAAGGGCACCCGTCGTAAACATCATTGTCATTCTCTATCCTAACCTATGAAATTGCTCTGTCCAGGCAACCATTCTGGTGCCACCTACTGCTATTAAGAGCGAGGTCGGAAATTGTGGCTATATGTATCACTAATATGATGTATGGTTGGCCAGCAGACGTTAACATCTTTGGAAACAATGTACATTTCTTCATATGCTGTCAAAAGTCTGTAATACGTTTTTGTAACAATTCACAAATTACGTCACTTCCCAGTTGGCCGACCTTTCATAAACCTGTTAAAGTTCCCACTTGAAAGATGGGAAACAAGACGGAATATTCAAAATTCACCCAAGCCAAACGTTTCTAAAACGCCATCATATACAAAGAGAATCTACATAGAGATGGAGCCACTAATTGTCATTGCATAACGAACTAATTTCCTTTTAATTGTGGCCAAAGATTCGCATCAGACCGTGATAATGAACAGTTAAAAACATGTGCTAAGTAAAAACGGTAATGCCAAATGCCAAGACCACTATTGGTTGCTGTTGCTGCTGACATGTGGTCCGAAGAAGACCTGAACGACTAACTAACACTTAAGATGCTTCTGTTGACCAACAAAGAATTCCAATATCTTAGTAGGCAAAGCCACAACCAGGTTCACAAAAAAAAAGATAAACAAGAAGAGCGAAACAAACAGAAGATACTCCAAACATATAAATTGTAACCATGGAACATGTAGCGATGAGTCTCATCATTTCCGGTTGTCATATCACAATTATTATCTGTGACACTATACAACACGGCTGGCTGTGCAGCAGTCACTTACTCAGTTGCAATTCTCCAAATACATCTCAAATGCAAATGCATTCAGTCTGGAATCACAGTTGGATTCACGTCCGTCCATGCATCTGGTCCGCGTCTTAGAACCGGTTGAAACTAATTAAGAAATTATTGGAAAATATTAGACTGGCATAATGTTTAAATAAACAAACATGAATCTAATTAAGATTATTTACATATCAATGTGAGAAGGATGAGGAATTGTGAAGCATTAGAGTGACTGCAAGTCCTGCACTCTCTGTGGCAATATGCTGCACCATGTGGATAATAGTGGATAACAGGTGTTAGAGAGCACCTTTGATTTTTAGTTCAGGCCATTTTTACACGACTGCCGCAGATCTTTTAACAACAATGTGGCCCAGAGGAAGAGGAAGATGAAGAGGCAAAGGTTGAAGAAGATGAAGAGGAAGATAAATAGAAAGACGAAGAGGAAGATGAAGAGTAAAGGAAGAGGAGAAGGAAGAGTAGGAATCCACTAATCACCTTGTCTGCATGTGTTCAGCACTAGCCGGCAGTAGGGCACAGATATGCGTTGACACGATCTTGAGCTTCTTGGATTAAACTATGGTTCTCTGGTAGGGTTGGTTCTCTATGGTAGGGTTCTCTCTGGTAGGGTTAGCGCTTAAGTTCGTCAACGCGTGGTATCACAGTTGATTAAATTGTTTAATTGAGTCGTTCATTGCCTGCCATCAACTCCTACCATAACCTGAGTTAGGTTGAAAATTATGAGTTGATGTATGGAAATTTGGGTTTAAATATTAACAAGAGCAATAGATCGGTTTGATTTGCGTTATACATTCTCCCCAAGGATATATAATTTTTCAATAGGTATTGTGTTATGGCAGAGATGTTGGAGTCTTAAACTAGCGAAAGTGTGGCGTAGGAATAGTTTTTCATAATTCAATGTCCTGCTCATACGCCCAGTATTAATTTGTATCGTCAGAGTAGAGTGCTCAGTTAGGACACCCGCGATTGGACTAAGTTGGAGTTTGGCCAGCTTCATTAAAAAATATTCTCATCCGGGTCGATACACAAGATCAACGAGGCCCACTGGTTGGAGCCAATCCCAAGCCAAATCCCGCGGTGCGACCGAGTTCACGTGATCCCAGACTGTCAATTATGGAGTAGTTTTTATTTCTTCCGTTCACTCAAATATCGGTCGTCACCTCACCATTTGTTACAATTGATAGCCGCTTTTCTATCAGTGAAGATCTTCAAACTTCTGTATGAACTATCTATGTTTCAACTTCTGACACATTCTGTTTGAGCATTGAGCTCTGTGTGAAAAAAGCGTAATGAGCAGTAATATGAAAGTACTGATTAATACTGTGGTCCTCGATTAAGAGTCACATTCCTGTTTTCCCATCCGTCCTATATCCATTGATATTTGCTTCCATCGACTTCGAAAATTTCCGCCCATGACTCACTCCATGGGATAGTTTTGTAGCGGTCTACACCAGTGTTGCCAGAATCTATCAAAACAAATATGCTAAAAAAGTACAATTTGCAAAAACTGAAATAATGAAAAATTGCAGTACTGACTACTGATGTGTATTCTTCGAGTATACACATTTTATTAGAGTTGGTTCAACCAACATTATCCTCTTAGTCCGCTAAAAAAGTTGTTGTTGTTCTAAACATGCTACAGATCAATAATTTTCTTTAAATTTTTAATATAAATGTTTCTAATGAAATTGCTACTAAAAGGTCTAGACTAGGTTTTGCAATTACGGAATTTTTTTTATATCAATTCACATATGTACATATTTGACATCCAGCCCCTTTATGATTCTAGAAACATTACAATTCTTGGTTGAAAGTAAGCGTTAGTTTGGAGTTTCATTTTATTGAACGACCAAAACAGCCACATATTATGGAAAAATTCAGTTTATCGACGAAAATTATAAAAATTATGGGAGAAAAACCAAAGCTTGCAAAGATTTTGCAAAAAGTGCTAAAAAACATTTAGCACATTTTTTCCAAAAATAAATGCAGACGCCAGAAAAAAATGCTAGAATTGCTGGTCCGCTCTAAACATTTTCTCAGAAATGTGGTGGGATATCTCTTCCGTTAGCGAGAATTCCATAAGCATTTACATAATGTATTGCTGACAGGTTCTGATATTCTCCCCGACTTATTCTTGTATTGCCCGTTATGGCATCGCCCCAATTTAATTTTTTTAACCTCAATGGGATTCATCAGTATGCATTCTACTGACATGACATAGCCAGCGTAAGATATTATTTTGATTCGCTTAACGACGTCGATGTTTGTACAGTTCATACGGTTTGCGTCGATACCTACCGTTGTCTATTATATTCCATATAATTTCCACGAATCAAAAATCGAGGACCTCGGATTCTGCGCCATAAATAAAGACATGAGAATCTGATATACAATTTATCGCTTAGCCCGAAATAGCACATTAGTCCGCTTCATTTCAAGGCCGACGTTATTGTTTTTGTTAACGGCAGATTCAAGGTAAATAAATTCAAATACATTTCATTCTTCACACTCTGCTCCAAACGAGTGCAGACTCTGTTCGCTGATTCCTAGTTCTCATTTACTGAAAGCCCCAATTCCTTCTCGATTCTCGAAAATGTCGCAGTAACTTCTCGCCAAGTCCTTACTTACTTTACATACTTACTTATCCGGTCTCGAACAAACCCGGGGGGTCGGGACCTTACAAAACGAAGATTATGTTAGTTCGATCAGTTCGATCTTTTGTCTTATCTTTCCCGTTGGCAAACCCTCAAGCGGAGTCTTGGTCTTCCTATGTTTCGTATTCCTTCGAGTTCGGTCTCAAAAATCCTTCGTGTTAGTTCATCTTCATCCATTCTACTGACATGGCCTACCCAGCGCAATCACGGTTTTTTGATACGCTTAACGACACAGAAAAAAAAGACGACTGTGAAATTTTAACAAAAATATTAGTACGTGAAAAATCTCAGCAGTCAATTACATTTTCCATTGCTATACTGACAAATTACTCAAATATTGAAATGAAAATCGATAAATGGTACCAACAAAAAAATGCATAAGAAATACCCCAATATTTAACGAAGCAAATACGATACGAACAACCACATAACTTCAGTTAGAGATAAGTTTGTACAGGCAGTCGGTGGCATAACGGGCTAGACGCTGCCCGAAACGACACTGTGTCAAAAACATCGAAACGGTCTACCAATGGATGTGAGTTCGAATCCTACCGCGGCTGTTTAATTTTTTTTTTAAATAAACAAAATTTCTAAAAATACTTTGGATCGAAGACAAAACGAAAACTGAGATACAATTTAGTTTGTTAATATGTCAAATTCTTCATCGACTGAAAGCGAAAATATTTTTGATAAATAACGTACAAATATTTTCGTAGAAGGGTGAAATTTTGCATCGATTGGAAAATAATATTTTTCCAATAAACAACCTACAAATATTCAATTAATATTTTGTTTGAATTTTCGAATTTTTTAATTGAATTGAAAAATAATTTCTTTCTGTGTAAAGGTATTTTCGACATAGCCGTTGTAGCTGCCCTGCCCTCGATTACTTACCTATTTCTCGCTTATCGAATACGAACAAAGCTCTACGATGCCATATCCGGTCCGATAAACTGGGATTTCGGCAAAACTTTGGATGTCTGCAAAACTGAGCCTCCTCTGCAGAATGACGCTGACCAACACCAAATCAGCAGTGAAAGTGGGGAAAGACCTCACCGAACCATTCTGTACCAAGCGAGGACTGAGACAATGCGAAACACTTTAGTGCAATCTCTTAAACATCTTAATGGAGATAATATTGAGAAAAGCTGTAGTAAATATGAACAGGACCATCAACACGAAAAGCCATATGTTGCTGGCGTACGCTGACGACGTAGACATCATTGGACGAAAATTGCAAGAGGTTAATGCCTTATATTCAAGAAACGAAATAGAATCAGCGAAGGTGGGGTTTGCTGTTAATGAGGGCAAGACAAAATTCCGGACTTGAATGTCGACAACCGATTTAATTTTGAAGTGGTAGATGAATTTATCTACCTTATATCCGCCGTGAACAAGGAAACAACGTCAGCCTGGGGATAAATAGGATAATTGTGCTTACTAATAGATGCTGCGACATTTGGGCTCAGTAAGCGGTTTAAGAACAAATCCCTTTCTCGACAGCCAAAAGTCCTGGCATATGGTTCCGAAACTTGTGTGATATCTCAAGCGGATGAAAAAACATCTGGGAGTATTCGAGAGATATGGTCCTGTTAAAGAAAACGGCTAGTACCAACGTCGTTGGAACCAAGAGCTATATAACTTGTATTCTGACGTGGACATAGCCAGGTGAATCAAATTTCGATGAAAATAAGACAGCGCGAAAGGTTTTCAATAACGTAACTGATGGCAGCAAGAAAACAGGACAGCCGAGACAGTTTTACCAACTGGCGAGAAAAGGTGAAGGAAGAACCACTTGGAGAAATATGTTAAAATTTGTTTAATTTAGTTGTTTGTTTAATTAGTATGTGTAAGGCATCTGACCTCATGAGGTTGTAACAAAATTCTACCACATTTATGCAGAATGGTCAGAAGTGGGAGTAAGGGCCAGCCAGTAAATGTCATTTACCTGATATGATATTCTTGTGTATATTTTATGAATCAATGACCCTTTGTTTTCTATACAAGTTAGTTTTGCGTGAATTTTGGGACACCCGGTTTTATTTGGCAGCAGCAAAAGCAGTTTCTATACTGAGTCCAGAGCCAACCAAAATAAATAAGTACCAAAGTTCGATACTAACATGTATTGCCAAAATAGTGTCTCATTAATTACATATGTACATATTGTACCGCGACGTATCGTCCAACTTTTCCACGATACAGTATTTTTTACTTATTTTCTTTTAATAAATAATTTATCACTTAGCGCCATCTATCATGGGCCTACCTCAGTCACATCCAACTCCAAGCAGCAGAAGCAACAGCAGAACTAAGCAACATGACAAATTAAAGAAGAAATTATAAATTAAATAATCAAATACCTGCGTTGAATCTCTAACATTTTACTTGTGTAATTCTTCACAGTCGCCGGTTGGTTTGTACTCGAAAACATGAGTTAAATGCAATTTATTCAGACTCTGCTACCTACCTACCTGTCCAGTTGAATGAGTACGAGTACGACTACGAGTTCATTCTTTGTTGGGTATCATCATATTGCTCGGCACGCAAACGCAGAATGTGTGAAAAATTTTGTAGAATTTGAAAAACAAAAATGACTCCAACTTCAAAGGAATGCATTTGCGCATGCTCAGAAGTGAAGGTTTGCAATTGTGAGCCGTAGTTGCGTATACATATACAGTGGGGGAAATGTGTACTGATACAAAATTTGTATGGCAAATTTGGACGTTGCTTGCCCATCCAGTAGAAATGCTAAATACGGAAATACTAAAGTGAAACAAAAAAAAATACATAAAACGTTTGTTTTTGGTGACGACCCCCCACCACACAACCATAGATTTACATAGTATACGAGATGACGACGAGGTAGTTGGCAATTTCATCGAGTTCGAGTTGCTGTTGTATATTTCACTTTGGTTGGACATAAAACGGACAGAAATAAAAAAGAATGTATATTTTTGATCGATGCTACCAACATAAAATATAATTTAGCTGTCATGAGTATCAATCAAGCACTATTTAAACTTAATTTGCTGCATGATTTGCTTCTGGTTGCTTATCGCTCACTCGCCTATCCACTCTGTTTTGTATCAACTTCCTACTTCATAGTCGATCAGCTGTGTCATACATACCCTCATAGAGTAATAAGAGTTTACATTACTCTCTTCGATGCCTCATCATGACGACGAGATAGTAGGCCATTTCACATAGTTTTATTTGCTGCTGTATTTTACCAATTTTACACTTTCGTTGGACATAAAATGGTCAGAAATCTAAGGGAATGCGTATTTTCGTTCAATGCAAATAACAAACAACATAATTTAGCTATCACTGGGATCAACACTATTTAAAATTAGTTCCCGTCTTCTTTGGTCTCGCATTCTCCATCATTTTCCTAGTACCTTTACGATCAGCTGTGTCATAGAAACCCCCTGATAACCTCTGACGAGACACGTCAACTCGCTCATCTAACGTTTCACTTTGTACTTCTTCCGAGAGGAATCGAGCGCCTGCCAGCTGTTTTGCTGTAATATTGAAAATCCTCCATTTTATATTTTTTGGGTTCACGATGTTCATATATTTATATTATTTATATCAAACCTCAGCGACAGAATTCTTCGCTTGACATTAAAACTTCCAATTTCAAGACGTTCGATTCTCTTCAGTCAAAAACGTAAGAGTGACTTGGTGGATGTCTAGTAGGTCAATCTATGCCCGCAAGCGTTATAATAACTACAGAGCAATGGAAAAGAGTTTCTATGCCTCTCTTCGTGTTCTCTTAATGTCGACTAGGTAGTAGGCCTTTTCATCGAGTTCGAGTTGATTTGGTAATTTACTCTTTGGTTGGCATAATACCGACGGAAATAAAAGGGAATGCGTATTTTCGTTCGATGCAAACTTTTAATCAGAGTTTGTTGCATAGTCTATAATCTGTATGTTTTCTTTGGTCTCTCATTCTACATCATTTCCCAAGTACTTTTTAGATCCGCTGTGCCATAAAAACCCAAAAACGATCTACAAGTAGACAGGCAAAATTGCTCTTCACTCAAATGCCAACAAACACAACGAGTGAAACCCTAGTCATTCTCTGTTCTCTCTCTTACTCTCTTCATTGAACAGCTTTTTGATAGTGTTATTGTATATAACTATACAAATTCCAACCATGTTAAAGTAAAATTATATAAACTATGGAAAAAGTATGAAATAAACAAGATATGACACGTGAGAGAAATACCTTTGAGTGAATTTGTAGCACTTTTTGATTGACTTTTACCAGGGTTGCCAAATTGCTCACATCTTCTGGTCGTCTAATTCTAGATCGTCTTTGAGAAACCCCCTGATAATAACCACGACAAAGACGATGGAGAATTAGACGACTAGTAAATGTGCGCAATTTGGCAACCAAAAAGTGCTAGCAATTCACTGAAACGCATTTCTCTCTCGCGTACTTTTTTCAGACTTTTTGCATAGTTTATATAATTTTACTTTAACATTGATGGAATTTGTATAGTTATATACAATACGCTTATCAAAAAACTGCTAGAGTATTGACATATTCAATGAGAGAGTAAGAGAGAGACCTAGGGTTCCATTCGTTTTGTTTGTTGGCATTCGAGTGAAGAGAAATTTTGACTGTCTATTTGTACATCGTTTTTGACCATGATTTACGGATATTCTCCTGCAATTTATGACATTATAAGTATACAGATCCTGTGCCAGTTATAGAGCAAATTGGAATAGAGAATTCAATTCTCTCAATAAATTTAACTTCATATGTTTGGTTGCATGTTAATGTTGGATGTTTCAAGGCAAGGCTTCAATAATACCAGATAGAGGCATTGGTATAAAACCTCCAACAAAGCAACAACAACCGCATTTCGTGTTTCTGTGGCAAAATAGTGGTGTAAAATACAACACAAATGTATACCAACGATAAAAGTAAAAAAAAAGTGAAAAATACATGCAAAATACATTTATGTACATACAAAATACATACACCAAAACGACATGAAAAAGTTAAGTCAGCAGATCTTGTAAATCCACCTAGTGTATTTTCGACGAATATCTCTCAGTTGCACAAACATATGACGAAGAGTGTGAAATGAAGCGTCAGGTGAGAGAAAATATTTCTCTATTCTAATTTGCTCTATATACAGTATACAACTAACAAATGCCCTCCCTCGAAAGTTCTAACGCTGATATTATTGCTATTTAAGAAATGCGTTGGACAGAACATGGTTGTCCAAGGAAGAACAACTGTGAAATCGAATACAGCTGCCATGAAAGAAAGCATTAATTTGGTGGCGGATTTGTAGTGGCCAAAACCCTACTATCTTCATAAAAACGAAATACTTTTACATTTCTTTAGTGCCCAGATGTAATATAAACCCGATGAGACCACGGACATGAACACCTAGAAGAGACCTACATTTACCCGCTGCCCTGACCATGATATTAACCCTAGTGAGATTATGTACGTCCCTGAGACGTATGACAAATAAGCATTTATTTATTTCTTTAATTTTAAGAGGAATACTGTTAGTCCGTTTTGCAGTTTAAAATTTGAGGACTTTTCTTTAGATAGCATTTTTGATAGAGCAAGACTTAATCTTATTAATTTGAAACGAATTTTGTTTTAAAACATTTTGGAACCTTTACTAATTAGACCTCAAACTAGCTTACGTCTTTAAGACGTATGGTTATCTTTTATGTATAAAAAATAAGGTTATCTTTCTAGGGTTAAGATTGTTCTGTGTGTTTTTAATGTCAAAATTGACAGAGAAAAAGTCTTTTGAGCCATCGTTGGTAAATTCAGTCCACTGAGCACTGAGACTGTCAGAATTCGCCACTGCAAAAAAATGTGGTTGTCAGTAGTACGAGACTCCAACATAAAGACGTCCATAAGGTTACTTGGATATCCCCTGATCTACAGACGAAGAATCAGATTGATCACCTGGTACTCTACCAGTGAAATGGGCGTACATGTGATTCGAGGTTGCAATATCGGTTCGAATTGCTACCTTGTTGCAGAAAGTTTCGCACAAGGTTAATCAGAGTGAAGGGCATACGAAATCAGACATATATGTATATACAAACCTGGACATCGGAAAGCTGCTATTACCAGGGAAACTACGACCTATGCAGATAAGATCTCTCAGTTGCTGGCGCAGAACGTATGCCCGCCCCAAGGTCCTAAAGCGCAGTGAAATTGTTTTTTTTTGTTTAGTGTTTATTTAATTCAAATGTATATGTCTTATACTACAAATAAACAAATAGTTTTACTATATATGTAACGGGTTTTTCAATAAGAACGCTACAAAAGTTTTTTTTAAATAAAACAAAACCGGTTTTAGATACCAATGAAATTCTTTATTCCTGTGAAAGTACGTTCGATGCCATTTTGTATGGAACTCGATTTCTTTTGCATGGCCACCACGGGCACGCTTGCAGAAGTCCAGACGCTGAACCCAATTTTCGACGGTTTTCAAGCATAAATCGGCCGATACTGCTGCAATTTCACGTTCGATATTCGTACGAAGTTCATCAATCGTCGCTGGCTTGTTGGCATAGACCATAGACTTGACGTAGCCCCACAGGAAATAATCTAACGGCGTCAAATCGCACGACCGAGGCGGCCAATCGACTGGGCCATTTCGTGAGATAACACGTTCACCAAACTTGGTTTCCAATAAATTGATTGTGGCATTCGCTGTGTGGTTTGTGGCGCCATCCTGTTGGAACCACATATCCTCCAAGTCCATATTGTCCAATTGGGGCCAAAAATATTCGGTTATCATTGAACGGTAGCGATTCGCATTCACAGTAATGTGCCGGTCTTGATCATCACGGAAGAAGTACGGCCCAATGACGCCGCCGGCCCATAAACCTCACCAAACCGTAATTTTTTCGGGATGCAATGATGACTCATGGATTACGTGTGGATTGCTGTCTGACCAATAACGCATATTTTGCTTATTGACGAAGCCATTCAGCCAGAAATGAGCCTCATCGCTGAAGATGATTCTCTGATGAAAATCCGAATCATTTTCAAGTTGTTGCTCAGCCCAATTCACGAACATACGAGAGCTTATGGTGGTCAAGCGGCTTCAGTTCTTGCGTCAATTTGATCTTGTAAGGATGTAGGCCAAGTTCTTTACGCAAAATTCGCCACAACGACGTCACAGAGATGCCCAACGCTTGAGAAAGACGTGTGAGAGACACATTTGGGCTTTCTTGAACTGAAGCCTCAGCGGCAGCAATATTCTCGACACTACGGGCACTTCTTTGTCTCCCTGGCACGGGAACATTTTGTACTGTGCCTGTGGATTCAAATTTTTCCACTAGACGCTCAATTGTTGATCTGGTAGGACGATTATGACGACCATAAATTGGACGTAGCGCTCTTAAAGTTGAGGCCACTGACTCCAAATTTCGGTTGTAAATTTTAATAATTTCGACTCGTTGTTGGCTCGTATATATTTCCATCATGAAATGGAAAACCTTACTGAAGAGAAATGTTAAAAGAGCGGGAAAAAATATGGCGTCGTTTGCTGTCCCTATCGATTTATTTTTGTAGCGTCCCTGTTGAAAAACCCTTTATTTAATAATGAGGAATGCACTGTTCCGGACACTCAAGCATATTTCTTATACTTATTCTACACTAATTCATTTTACGAATTGAAGTTTAGTTCATTGTTTATAATGCCTAGGTATAATGAGTTGTAATGAAAAAATATGAAAAAACATTGCTTAGATTTTTAAATTTTTTGTTAGATAAAAGACGTCAAAAGCAGTTAAAATAGAAAGGAATCATGGAGTTAGCCACCAAAATTTTTGAATTTTAGTAAGATCATACCTATCTTTTACAGTTATTTTTGCATCAAATCTAATATCATTGTTAGTTATTAAATTATAGTCAACCGCTTTTACATTCACTCTTCTGTAGAGATGATAAAATATCGGTACACCCATACTATGCTGAATATACCCCATTTTGTCCAGATATAAGAATGCTTCTGGAGGAACAAACCCAGTTTCTAGCGTTTTATGTATATACAATTCATTGGCATAATAAGGTGCCATGATTAAGTTATTAATATTACAACCAGTGCTTTTAGCAATGTGATTTCTAATTATTTTAATAACATAATTGTCTATTCTATTAATATTTACAGAGCTGTATAATACATTGTTTGAAATATATTTAGTGAAGTTGCTGCTAGGTGATCTATACAGGGAGGTACATGATCGTAAACATTTTCTTTCGAAGTTTTTCCATGTATGATGGTGAAATGTTAAACCAGGCAGGGGCGCCATAACATATCACAGGACGAACCATTGTGGTGTACATTAATATTTTTACATTTTCATTAAAATTCTGTGAAAAAAATACTGTTTTATATGCAAACATCGCATTTTGTGCTTTTCTGATCTGGTTATTTACATGCGAATTGAAATACAAAAATTTGCCTAGGTGAATACCTAAATATTTTACCACGTTTTTCACAGGTATAACATTATTATTTATTGACGACTGAATACCAAACTCTTTCCAATTCTTCCTAACATTCCAATTACATTTACCAACTGGGGGTCGGAAAAGAATCGATTCGCATTTACCAGTGTTGATTTTCACTACGGGCACTTCTTTGTCTCCCTGGCACGGGAACATTTTGTACTGTGCCTGTGGATTCAAATTTTTCCACTAGACGCTCAATTGTTGATCTGGTAGGACGATTATGACGACCATAAATTGGACGTAGCGCTCTTAAAGTTGAGGCCACTGACTCCAAATTTCGGTTGTAAATTTTAATAATTTCGACTCGTTGTTGGCTCGTATATATTTCCATCATGAAATGGAAAACCTTACTGAAGAGAAATGTTAAAAGAGCGGGAAAAAATATGGCGTCGTTTGCTGTCCCTATCGATTTATTTTTGTAGCGTCCCTGTTGAAAAACCCTTTATTTAATAATGAGGAATGCACTGTTCCGGACACTCAAGCATATTTCTTATACTTATTCTACACTAATTCATTTTACGAATTGAAGTTTAGTTCATTGTTTATAATGCATAGGTATAATGAGTTGTAATGAAAAAATATGAAAAAACATTGCTTAGATTTTTAAATTTTTTGTTAGATAAAAGACGTCAAAAGCAGTTAAAATAGAAAGGAATCATGGAGTTAGCCACCAAAATTTTTGAATTTTAGTAAGATCATACCTATCTTTTACAGTTATTTTTGCATCAAATCTAATATCATTGTTAGTTATTAAATTATAGTCAACCGCTTTTACATTCACTCTTCTGTAGAGATGATAAAATATCGGTACACCCATACTATGCTGAATATACCCCATTTTGTCCAGATATAAGAATGCTTCTGGAGGAACAAACCCAGTTTCTAGCGTTTTATGTATATACAATTCATTGGCATAATAAGGTGCCATGATTAAGTTATTAATATTACAACCAGTGCTTTTAGCAATGTGATTTCTAATTATTTTAATAACATAATTGTCTATTCTATTAATATTTACAGAGCTGTATAATACATTGTTTGAAATATATTTAGTGAAGTTGCTGCTAGGTGATCTATACAGGGAGGTACATGATCGTAAACATTTTCTTTCGAAGTTTTTCCATGTATGATGGTGAAATGTTAAACCAGGCAGGGGCGCCATAACATATCACAGGACGAACCATTGTGGTGTACATTAATATTTTTACATTTTCATTAAAATTCTGTGAAAAAAATACTGTTTTATATGCAAACATCGCATTTTGTGCTTTTCTGATCTGGTTATTTACATGCGAATTGAAATACAAAAATTTGCCTAGGTGAATACCTAAATATTTTACCACGTTTTTCACAGGTATAACATTATTATTTATTGACGACTGAATACCAAACTCTTTCCAATTCTTCCTAACATTCCAATTACATTTACCAACTGGGGGTCGGAAAAGAATCGATTCGCATTTACCAGTGTTGATTTTCATGTTCCAATCAACAGTATAGTTTTCAACGATTTTAATTTTCTCTTGCAAATTCCTATTAATTTGATCTATTTTTTCATCGGCATGGTAAATTATTATATCATCAGCAAAACCTATGCTACAGTCTAAATTATCTAGTAATTCATGGATATATAGATTAAATAGTATTGGGGCATTCACTGTTCCCTGTTGAAGACCATTTGTATTTCCCACTCTGTGAAACTGCTGCCGAGACCGTGCTTGATTATGAAATACCGTTGAAAGACAAGCTATGGTACGATGAAGTGTGTCGTCTGGCTCGAAATGAAAAGAACGCTGCACGCATGGTTGCAATGCAAGCCGTAACGGATCGGTTGGTCATGCTTCCCAAATACTTGCAATATTTATCTGGGATACTGAAGAATGAATGAATTCTGAAACTTCTACCCTAAGGTCAACAGTCGCACCAACGGCCATGGATCAGTGCCCCTTCTGTAGAGCCAAAGACGATAATCTAACCGCATATGTACAGAGCATGTTGTGGTATGGAAAAGTGTTTTCCCTGTGTACTTTCCCAGGAGAATACAGTTCAGATGAGGGAGTTGAGCAAATAGAGTACGCTGGACGCTGGTGTTGTATATTGATCAAGACGAGGCCAGATAAGCTAAAAACATAATCTTAAAAACAACAAAACCGCAAGTGCTGGTGGACTACTAGCACAGCTATTCAAGGCCGGCGACGATGAGCTGACAATGTGTATGCGCCAGCTCATATGCAAAATCTGGTTAGATTAATGCATGTCGGGCGATTGATCTCTCAGCGAACGGTGTCCTGATCTGTATTTAGACTGTACATATGTGGAAGTTATCGTTGAAAGGGCCTTTTATCCATTATCCCCTCAAGCGTAATGTCCGAAAGACTAAAGCCATTTACTGGAAGTCTGATCGAACGATACCAGGAAAATCCACAACCGACCAGGTATTCACATTACGCAAACTCCAGGAGAAACCTCAAAAAAAGTAAATCAACATCGAATACGGCATTTACATCGACGAAGATTAGCGCATTTCGAAGATTAACTCTGTTAACCCACGCTAACCCAGAAGATTACTCATAAAATTTTAATCTGTCAAAAATTAAGTTTAATTGTTAATCTCAAATTAAACTGGTATACAATTTGATGCAACTCTGCTTATTACTAAAAAAATTCAACCAAACAAACACAAAACACAACTGTTTGACAGACGGAAGCCGAACGAATATTTACCGACGTGTAGCCGCCACCAAAATTTTTTGTGGAGCTCAGGCCGCCGCCGACGATTTTGACCCTCGTCGGTTTAAAATATGTTCCGATTTGACTGACTGGCCCGATTTGACCGACTGATCCAATTTTAAAGGCTAACTTATTTCAAAAACATTCCAAATTTCTGGCAAAACCATGAGCTGCCAATTTAAGTTTTCTTTCTGTTGTGCCACCGTCTTCGATAATTTGGTCGCGGCACGAAGTTACTCTAAATAGTCTAAGCACAAAGTTGACACCTGTAACGTCAATTTATTCTCAAATTGGGTGGTGTAAACGGCAAAGATTAGAGAACAAGGCTATCGCTAACCTGGTCGCTATATACAGCGGTCTATATGTGACATAACATTTTTTTTTTAAATTATAAGGCTGCATTTGATAACTCGATACGGGGAAAGCTTGAGCTTGGTATTCCTGCTAAACTGTCGAAAAAAAATAAATGGCTTCCCATTACATCCCATGAAGAAATCGGGGAGAACTTCTCACAACCTGATTAGGACCTACAGTTTTACACCGGTCCCGAACGGTATTTGTGAGAAGCTTTTTCATGACTAAGTACTCGATAGTATCGCCATCACTAATCGGGTTGACCGTCGTCGAAAGAAATGTAAGGTGGTCAGAGCAGGGATCGAACCCACGTTCTCATGTACAACAGCCGCGCACACTAAACATTGCACCACCGACGGCCACATACATATAAATGAATTATCTAAAGAAAAGTGACGCAATATTTAGGAAAACTTTTAAAATGTGAATTCAAATGTTTATTATTATGTGTTCTCGTCGGAATCTGAATAGGAGCTTCACCTATAGTTCCTGCTGCCTCTAAAAGAGTTTCCCTGCTGATGACAGAATCGTCGCGTTGATAGAAATTGTCAAGAGTTTATTTTCGCGGGAAGATTACTTTGTTAATGCTTACTTGACCTTTAACTAAAAATTAAAAACTTAATCAATTTATGCGTTCTTTTTTTATTGTATACTAATTGCTTCTCGATAACGAGTGAGTTCGATAACGATTATCATGATCCAAAAATTCAACATTTCAAACCACAAACCATAACAGCCTAACTCGAGTTAGGACAAAATTAAAAAAAAATTGAGAAGTCAACGTGCTTCAATAAGGAACTCTTTTTTTTTGCTAAGAAGTAAGTAAAATAATTCGCTTCCTTGTTATCTGTAACAAAGTTATCACAACAACTCCGACTCCTGATTTCCAGTAAAGATACTAAACTTTCAACTGCTCTCCCTGAAAAATGTTAGAATCGACTTAGGCTATTATGACTTGTGACCACAGATATCACCCCTTGTCGCTGCATAATTTTGTGAACCCAAATAGCTAACAAGCTGCCCAGGCCAGGCTTCATTCAGCGGAAGTTACTTTTGCACATCCCATAACCTTTGCAAGCAATAAACTCTGAACTTTAACGATGGACCAGAATATCCCAAAATTCCTGGTTCTTCTTAAGTTGCAACTATTTAATAGTCTGTTCAGGGATATTTTTCTTCATATATAATTTTGCATCAATATTTTTTTGACAGCCTGTAGAAATGTATTATTGTGATACCAAGTAAGTCGAGCATAATAATACCAGCTAATTTTCTGGAAATCGCACAGAACGTCTGCTAAGAAAATATGATGACAATGTGCAATACATATGTAAGTAAGCACATAAATAAACTTACATATATGTACTTACATATATTATACTAAGAAAGATAACAGATATGTAAATGTACGCATTCTTCTCTAAGGTAATCTAATACAGCATTCGCACTGGCATCGATTTGCTTGATTTTACCCCTATTGTTGATTTTAATCAGAAATCAAGAAAATTTGCTTCATTTCCCATACGTTTTGAGAGACGACAAATCGGGTATTTTTTCTTAATTGTCAAGGATTCAGGAAAAAAAATGATTGATTTGCTTTATGCAACGCTGTTTTATCTCACCAAAAACTAGACAGTCAAAAGTTCTCTTCACTCAAATGCCAACAAACAAAACGAGTGAAACCCTAGTACTTCTCTACTCTCTCTCTTACTCTCTTCATTGAATATTTCAATACACGAGCAGATTCTTGATAGTTTTATTGTATATAACTATACAAATTCCAACCATGTTGAAGTAAAATTACATAAACTTTGCAAAAAGTATGAAATAATCAAGATATGACGCGTGAGAGAAATGCCCTTGAGTGTATTTCTAGCACTTTTTGGTTCTCTTTTACCATGGTTGCCAAGTTGCGCACATCTTCTGGTCGTCTAATTATCTCACACTATGAACGAATAGTACGTTTGTTTACAACCATTTCAATCACGGCGTATCGATGTGGAGGTACCACTAGAATACCCGACTTTGTAATTTATCGCATTTCTTGGGTACAATTTATTTTCTCAAAACATATTTTTTTGCACATTTTTTAAATTATATTCCTGGAATACACTTGTGCTGAATTTGATTGTGGAAAAATACCAGACAAAGCAAAATGCCTATTGTTGTCGGCTTGGTGTGTTTGTTGTCGTAGTAACACTACCTCGTCAATACGCCTTGACTTTCAATACAATCAGGAAAACCCCACAATTCGAACACTTCAGATTTTGTTAGGACATTTGATACGAAATCAGGAAAATATTTTGCAGTACGAATGAGCTAAAAGGTACTTTGAATTTATGCAGTTACGTCGGGAAAATACTTTAAACTTATATTTCTATAACATCCAATGAAGGACGTGGAGAGAGCTTCACACAATCAGTAAGCTGTACTTTTTATGTTTTAAACCTACCGGGACCTACATTTTTACACCCATTCCAAATGGGGGGTTGAGAAGAGTTTTCACGGTTAATGACGTCATAGAGTCGCCATTACTAACCACGAATATGATTTTTTCCAAGGAATCCTAATATAGCAACATTCGACGAGCCTGGCATCTTGTGGAAGACTATGAATATTCCCAAGAGCGTGACACATATATTGTAAAGATCATATAACGGTCAGAGTGAGGAAGACCATAGAGAAATATACAGTTTCTATCCCTCTCTTTAAGTTCTCTCGATGACGACGAGGTAGTAGGCCATTTCATCGAGTTCGAGTGGCTGTTGAATTTTTCTCTTTGGATGGACATAAAATGGGCAGAAATAAAAGGGAAAGAGGATTTTCGTTCGATGCAATCAACATAAAAGATAAATGCATTAGAATCTATCAAACACAATTTAAACTTAGTTTGCTACATGGTTTGCTTCTGGTTGTTTATCGCTCTCTCGCCTATCCATTCTGTTTTCTCTAAATTTCTTACAACATAGATGACTGATTTGAAATCAATAAAAAAAGTACATCGGGATAAAAAAGGCAGCACATTTTTGTTATTAAAAAATCATAAAGTTCAGTACAGAAAAATAAAATTGTAAGTTAAGAAATAAAACAAAATCAGTACTTAACAGTAACAATTTATAAATTATAGAAAAAAACGAACAAACTAAGAGACCACAAATATTTATTTTTTAAAAACAAGTCAGGTAGGTGTTTCACATTTTATTTTTAAAAGTAAAAAAACCAACCCGTAAAAAACATAGTTTTTGACTATAAATTCTTTATACAATATGACCACGCACCTTTGTCCAATCCCGCCCATATTTGGAGCAGATCTTAGAATATGTACACTTAACCAATATACCCAATTTTGTTCAATTACGTTTAACCGGAGCAGAAATAATGGGTTTTTAATTTGTGATTTGTATTGGAGGTACCACGCCAATTTGTCCACTCCCGCCCGCCCATATTTCATTTTTGTCGTCGCCATTAGTTTGCCTGCGAAGTTTCAGCTCGTTCGGATCACGGGAAAAGGGTTAAAAATCAATCCAAAGTTTTTTCGGCATAAATACGTGCATACAGACAGGTGAAGTTAATATAAAGAATTTAAAAAGAGTGTAATCTGTTCTATATTAAAATTTTTTAATACTGAATATAATCTTCTTGTTTTAATTATTTAATAAGCTAAGATATTATTTTACAACTGTTTGAACGAAATACAAATATTTATAGTTTTTGTGGACTTGATTAACTATTCCGTTTTTACGTAAAATTAGTTTTTTAATTCGTTTTCTAAATTTTGAATTAGAAGTTTATTTAGTTCGTTTCTCCAAAAATTAAACATCAAACTGAATATTCTTTCACATGCCGCATAGAACGAGGAATTAAAAACACAAATATACAGATTTTTCCGAAATTTGGAAATGACCCACTTCTAGGATCTCTTTCCATTTTTCTTCAACGAATTTTTGTTTTGGAATATTTTCAGAAAAATCTTTTAAGGATATAAATTCGTCGAAGAATTGATCCAAGCCAGTGTATTTGATTAAATATAATTCAATTATGCCATGAATGAAATGAAATGTTTGAATTAAGGTTAGAAATGGAAAGTTTTTCAAATTTGTTATTTTAGTAAAACGATATTCTATGTAAATACTTATATACGATTTTTGGTATGAATAAGAAGTAACATTATCGTATTTATTGTTGGCATAACAAAAAAAGTACAAAAAGAAGTGCAGAGGTTAAAAAGAAGTACTTTTGCGTACTTCTTTCGGTGCTATGCAGTCAGAAGTACAATTAGTAAAAAAAAGTAAGCGTACTGCTGAAAACAGTACGTCTGGCAACCCTAATCAGCTGTGTCATGGACACACCCTGGAAGGACGTATTGGTTTCTTCGGTGAAGAGCTACGTATATTCTCAAAATTTTACCTTCCCAATAAAACTTTTCCCGAATACTTCGGAAAGTATACAGAGCTTGTGTATGTGTCAAAAATGACACCTCCATACATCTTCGCATACTTTGTATATAGAGTGCATATCCAGTTACGAAGATGACAAATTTGTGTTCGTCTCTAGTTCAGCGTCATACACGAAGCTTAATAGTTTTGATTCCATTTCATGATAATTTTGATTGCATATTATACTTGTTAGCATACATTGTTTATCGAAAACGTGAACTGTGTTTATTCGTAATAAACCGTTAGATTGTGTTGATTGTGTACTGTTCTCTCACCTATCCACTCTGTTTTCTACCAATTTCCTACTACGTAGTCGATCAGCTGTGTCATGGATACCTCCTGGAAGGACGTATTGGTCTCTTTGGTGAAGAGCTACGTATAAATATACTCAAAAGTTTACCTTGCCAATAAAACTTTTCCCGAATACTTCGGAAAGTATACAGAGATTAGTGGTATTCATGCAAACAAGAAAACCTAGAACTTTTGCTCTGCGTAAGTTTTCCCGAAGCGTTTCATGAGGCACCAAATAAAGTTGCTGTGTATCTATGCAGCAATTGTCAAAAAAAGGCTGATAAAGTAAATAAACAAAGTAAAATTAAAAGTATATGCTTTACCTATTCCATTATTTTATTTTTTTCACATAAATCAAATACCCACACTTTTTTTCAATACAAAAATATTGACATTGAAATGTCAAAAGTTTTCACGTTTCTTTTTCCAGGTTTGCTCAGCAAATTTGCCTCGATAACTTTCCACTTTTGAGCAAGTCGCTTTGTATGGGAAATTTGTTTGTTTTGACGTTTGCTGTGCAAGTTTACGATGTTTTCGAGTTTACGAGGTTCTTTCGAGCTTTCATGAAGACCGCTATTGTGTATGAGTCAAAAATGACACCTCCATACATCTTCGCATACTTTGTATATAGAGTGCATACGTAGTTACGAAGATGACAATTTGTGTTCGTCTCTAGTTCAACGTCATACATCTTCACTTACTATATTTACTGAAAAAGAGTGCATTTACGAAGCTTAGACCCCTTTCACACTCGGCAAGTTACTTGCGCAAGTCTCTTGCCCAAGTCTTGGTTTGTTGATGACAGAGGTAAGGTCGGGATAGGGGAATAAATTTTGAGTACAGACTTGCTTGTACTCGGAAAGTTGAAAAACTGACTTGCGCAAGTAACTTGCCGAGTGTGAAAGGGGTCTTAACAGTTTTGATTCCATTTCATGATAATTTTGATTGCATATTATTCTTGTTAGCATACATTGTTTATCGAAAACGTGAACTGTGATAATGTGTTTATTCGTAATAAACCGTTAGATTGTGTACTGTTCTATTCTCAGTATTTCTAGTATGTGTAGGCGTGCGCACGTGTTTTATAAAAATATGTAAATAAAATATAAATTTTCATGTACATAAATATTAAAATTATTAATAACAAATCGAAAACTTATATTTTTTTTTGATTAATTTGAGTGGTTCTATATGCCTGGAATACATGGTATATACAGTGGTATGGGAGTTGTACACAGTTCTTTATATTTTCTCTGCAGAATTGAGGACTACACTACAAAAGTTTCTATATACAATTTAATTAAACTGTAGGTACTGATTGTATACCATTCTGCCGTACATTTTCATCAGAATTGAAATTATAAACATTACAATAAACAATGTAGGTAAAGGTTGTACAGTGGCTCAAAATTAAAATGGGACACCTATTAATATTACTTATGTTCCCTATATTCTACTGAACTAACAACCTGAAGAAAACAAATTTATATAACGTTTTAATGCTAATGCGATGACTTTATTGAAAATATAAACAGAAGTCATTTTCATTAGTACAAAAAGTAAGAAACAAAAAAAGTAAAGTAATTCATAGTATTATAGTATTATGATATGAAGATTCCCAGGACCAGCTGCCGAAATTGCACCCCATACCATTACTGACCCTGACCCATGCTTCACAGTCGGTCGTAAATTTCTTTTGCGCAGCTCTTCCTTCGGCTTTCTCCATACGTATGACTGCCCATCTGACCGGAAAATATTAAATTTACTTTCATCAGTAAAAATCACTTTGCTTCAAAACGAAAAATCTTTTCCTCTGTTCTCTTTTGCAAATGATAGTCGTTTCAGCTTGTTGACTTTACTGATATGAGGCTTCTTCCTAGCTACTCGACCGTTGTATTGATGCTTTCATAAAATATTTCTTATGGTTTCGGGATTACCATTTTTCCCCAAAAATATTTCTGTTTCAGCCGCCAGTTTAGGTGCGCTAAGATGTGGACGTTTCTTTATTTGCTGTAAGAGCCAACGCTCGTCTGAATCCGATAATATTTTTCGCTTGTTCGGTTTCCCAATGTTTTCAAAATTTTCTGAGTTTTTATATCTTTAAATAATATTAAACACTGTAGATTTTGGTCGGTTTACTATTTCCGCGATAGCTCGCACAGATTTTCCAGACTTTGAGTGGGTAATTATTAATCTCCTCAGCTCTGGCGATGTTTGGGAACGACGTGGCGCCATGATGGATATTTATAACACAACCATGGTAGAAATATAATGGTAGATGCAGTACGACAACAAATACAACAAGCCAAAAACAACAGGCATTTTGTTTTTGCTCAGTGTCTGTGTTGTGTCAAGTCAGCTGATAGAAAAATGATGAACATGTAAACAAATTTGCAAAAAGTGACATTTAGAAAATGATTGAGTGTTATTTGATATATTTAAAGTGTTTAAGTGGGAAAATTAAAACGTTTCTATGTAATTTTTGCAGAGAAATATTTCAAAAACAGCAGTTGCTGGCGAACGGGGGTTGCAGACAAACAAATGTAAACAAACTTTGACATAAGAGAAAAACTTACTCACACTCAGCCCAGAAAAAAGTTCAAATCAGCTGGGCTAGTGCTTCTACCATTTCTTTGTACCATGAACACAACTGACTGAAATATTCTATATACAGTTCTCTTAAAAGTGCCAGTCAAAAAAAAAAAACATTTGGTACCGTTATCTAAAGCTAAACTGAAAATGGTTGCCATCTGTCCCATTATTACTTTGAGGGTCGTGATCTGTATTATTGTGAATGAATGCTTATAAATTTATTTCAATTGAATATAAGGCAGCAATTATTTCCTTAAATAATAAACACTAACGTGGCAATATGAAATCATAAAAATAAAGTAAAAATTCCGTTACCATATTTTAAAAATAATATATATTTTATCATATCAGATTTTTTTTAGTATATCAGATGCAGGGCAACGAAAAATCGCCCATAGAAAAATCGCCCAAACAAATTTATGAAATTTGCCCAAAAACACATACATACATACAAATGTGGGCGAAATTTCATATGAAATATCGCCCAGAAAAAGTGGGTCTTATTTCATAAATTGTGGGCAATATTTCATTTTCATTACGAAAAATCGCCTAAAATACGTTTGTGAAAAATTACCCATTTGCATGTTTTTTTCATAAAATTAAATATGAAAACAGACCCATTGTGGGCGATATTTCATAACTGTAGATACGGAAAATAGCCCAAAAATAATCCGAAATAATTCCGAAATTTGTGGCGATTTTTCGTTTTCTTATTTTAAGTAAAACTGATGTTGCAAATGAAGCGAGACTACACGAAACCGTTACTTATCATCTAAACGCTCTTAGCAACCACCATTTTGTATTGTTTACGTTTAGCTGGTTCTGCAACTGTGATCATTTCATTACAAAGTATACAATTGTTTCATCTCTTGAAATTAAAACATAAATATTACAAATACGTTTTTTAATGAAATCTTGGCTTTTTCGGACAACAAAATATTGCATTTTTTATTGAAATTTTTGAAAATTATTTTTTTTTTCTTTGCTACAACACAATATGAATTGACTTTCCGTTACCGGCGCTCGCTAAAACAAAATATGAAAAATTATTTCTACAAAATCGCGCGATTAGTTTTCGTCTGCGGCGCTTCAATACAATATGAAAACTTATTTGAAAAGAACGGCGTGATATTTTGGAAATGACCTTTAGTCAGCGGCGCTACTTAAAACAAAATGTAAAAAGCATTTCGCAAAAAATCGCGCTATTTTTCGACTGCGGCGCCTACTTAAACACAATATAAAATTCTTTTAAAGAAGAATAGCATGATTTTTTAAAAGTGACTTTACAATAGCGGCGCTGGCTAAAACAAAACATGAAAAATTATTCCGAAAAAATCGTGCGATTTTCGAGAAATTATTTTTTGCCTGCGGCGCTTGCACCAATGCAGTATGAAGCAATTGTTTCTCCAAAATTGTGCGATTTTTTGAATGCAGTTCTTACTTAAACACAATATAAAATTCTTTTTAAAAAGAATAGCAAGTTTTTTTAGAAGTGACTACTCTAGCGGTGCTCGATAAAACAAAACATGAAAAATTATTTCAAAAACATCGCGCGATTTTGGAGAAATAAATTGTTCGCCTGCAATGTACTATGAAACAATTATTTCTCCAAAATCGCGCGATTTTTTGACTGCAGCGCTTATTTAAACACAATAGAAAATGGCTATAAATGATGCTCCTGGTTGAAAAACCGGTCAAGTCCAACACAAATAAATTTCCGTGATATTTGACCAGTGTACATTTTGGACGATTTTCTACCATCCTACAAAGTTTGGAACTTAAAAATTTTTTTTTCTATTTAAATTCTCCATTATTTAGTTTATTTTCAGTACCTGGATATCAAAATCGGCTAAGTCCTGGCGCTTGGCTTCGAAACCGGCCAAGTCCTGGCGCTTGTTTTCAAAAATGGCCAAGTCCATAAACTTGATTCCCAATACTTCAAATCACCTGTTTACATTGTAGATCTGACTGACGGTGAAAATTAGTTTCAGATGTCAAACCGAACAGCTGTTATGCATATGTATCACCTCCCCCGCCAAATAATGTGGAACTATTTTTCTTTGTTCTTTACTCGAATTTTTTAAAACGGTGGCACCACTCTCATTTCTTTATAAATGACTTTATCACTGTGTTGAAAGTAGGTTTACATTTTGCATTACGAAACAACAAAGTTAAAATACTTTTTTGAACACGTATGTATGTTGACTCATAAAGTAACTATGGTATAGAGAAGAAAATTTACTCATGGAGTGGAATGCCAACAAAGAAAACGAGTGAAGCGCGTCGCTTCTCTGCTCTCTCTCTCTTACTCTCCTCGTTGAATTTTTCAATACACGAGCAGTTTTCTGATGATGTTATTGTATCTACCTATAAAAATTCCAACCATATTTAAATAAAATTACATAAAGTGTGTAAAAAGTATGAAATAATCAAGTTGTGACGCGGGAAAGAAATGCGTTTGATTGAATCGCGTCGACTTTTTTGGTTCTCTTCTACTAGGGTTGCCAAATTGCGGTGGTTTTTTCTTCTCTACTTGAACATCCTTTTTGGTTGACTCAATAAGTGTTGTTTCAAAATTTATTTTAACAAAAATAAAAACTCATTTCTTATTGAGTAGTAATATTAATTTTTATTCGAAAATTTAATTTTTTTTGTTCTGATAAAAATTGGTTGAGTGCAGTACTTTGGAATCAAAATTAGCTAAGTCCAGCAACTTGGTGTCAAAACTGGCCAAGTCATTTTTTTTCAAACATTAGTTTTGATTTTTCTGTAGAAAAAGTCGCCAAGTCCATGTTCTGGGTATCAATACTGGCTAAGTCCAAACTTGTTTTCTTCATAACACAGACAAAATAAGACAAAAAAAAAACGGATTCAATGTGTTTTGAGATGTCTTCTATAAGGCTATCGAGAGGGCTATTAGTTGGATTTACTTGACGAACAAAGACAGCAGTACTCGTTTTTTGTTAATTTTGCAAAAGCGTGAAAATTGGACTTGTCCGGTTTTGCAACTAGGCGCCTCAAATGGCTGAGGTTTAATCTTTATCAAATATTGAAGTTTTGGACTCCTACATGTATTTCTTATTTCATTCTCACTATGATTTTGGGCTATTTTTCTTATGAAAATTTGGCCGATTTTTCTCATTTTTTTCGGTCATTTTGGATTTATTTTAGGGGTAAATTTCATATGCCATTTTGGGCTATTGTTTTTCTTATTTTTCATATTCTATTATTTTAAAAATTGGGCAATTTTTCATAAAATTGTTGGGTCATTTTTCTTTTGGGCGATATTTCACTAAGATTGTTTGTAAACATTTCCATATACATTGTATGGGTTTTTCAATAAGAGCGCTACAAAAGTACGTTCGATGCTATTATGTATGGAACTCGATTTCTTTTGCATGGCCACCACGGGCACACTTGCAGAAGTCCAGACGCTGAACCCAATATTCGACGGTTTTCAAGCATAAATCGGCCGATACTGCTGCAATTTCACGTTCGATATTCGTACGAAGTTCATCAATCGTCGCTGGCTTGTTTGGCATAGACCATAGACTTGACGTAGCCCCACAGGAAATAATCTAACGGCGTCAAATCGCACGACCGAGGCGGCCAATCGACTGGGCCATTTCGTGAGATAACACGTTCACCAAACTTTGTTTCCAATAAATTGATTGTGGCATTCGCTGTGCGGTTTGTGGCGCCATCCTGTTGGAACCACATATCCTCCAAGTCCATATTGTCCAATTGGGGCCAAAAATATTCGGTTATCATTGAACGGTAGCGATTCGCATTCACAGCAATGTGCCGGTCTTGATCATCACGGAAGAAGTACGGCCCAATGACGCCGCCGGCTCATAAACCGCACCAAACCATAATTTTTTCGGATGCAATGATGACTCATGGATTACGTGTGGATTGCTGTCTGTCCAATAACGCATATTTTGCTTATTGACGAAGCCATTCAGACAGAAATGAAATTCAGAAATTGGACGTAGCGCTCTTAAAGTTGAGGTGAGTAAATTTTAATAATTTCTACTCGTTGTTGGCTCGTATATCTTTCCATGATGAAATGGCAAACCTTACTGAAGAGAAATGTCAAAAGAGCGGAAAAAAATATGGCGTCGTTTGCTGTCCCTATCGATTTACGTTGGTAGCGCCTCTGTTGAAAAACCCGTTATGTGCGTTGAGGTTAAATTAGTTTACGATAATAGTTACACCGGATGTTAGCATTCCCAGAGCACGCATTGTCACCAGAAATGATTATACCCTCACCCATAGGATAGGGGTATATATCATTTAATACGAAAAAAAATGTAACGCCTCGAAGGAGCCATTTTAGGGCCTTAGTATCTTTGGACGAAATTTGTTTTAGGACATTTTAAGACGATTGAGCCATGTCCGTCTGTCTGTCTGGCTGGCTGGTCAACACGATAACTGCCGTACAGCTTTACAGATCACAATGAAATTTTGTCAGTGTCTATTATTTGTCAATATTGAGTTTGGGATTGAAAATGGGCGGTTTAACCACGCTCCTTCTGGTACCTCCCATACAAATCGACACTTTTAGCACAAAATCACAGTTCTTTCAAACCTTTTTTCTGGTAGATGTGATTAGCTTCAACGCTCATACCGGTTAATAGTCTGTAAATGCCTACTTAACTGGATGAAATGGGCGTGATTGTCACGCCCATTCTGGTACCTCCCATACAAAACAGGGTGATCGTGTGGGTTGTCAATCCGATAAATCGCGTGAAACACTTCCGACCGTAATGAAATTATGTGTAAGGCTTCACGTTATTAAAGGCCAATCACCAATCAAAAAAAGGGTGATTTTGCCACGCCCATTTTGGTACCTCCCATTCAAAAGTTATTTGGCCGTCTGTTTGTTCGGCACGAGAAGTCCCGCAAAACCGAACCAATCTTTATGAAAGTTGGTACTAGTCAATATTTAGTCAAATAAAACTCTCCTAAGAAAATGAGCTGTTTTGCCACCCCACTCTGGTACGTCCCATATCAAAATTGGGCGGATGACCGGTTGATCGACACGATAACTATCGTAAACTCCAGTCGATCTTAATAAAATTCAGTTCTAGGCAATATTTTGCTGTAATTAATAACTGAATATTATGCCACGCCCAGTTTCGTACCTCCCATACAAAAGTTGGACGTATTTCCGGTTTGCCGACTCCATATCTCCAATAAATCATAACCGATCTTAATAAAATTTGGTACTGATAAAAATTATAATACATATAAATATTGGGAGGGAAAAAAATTTCCCAAAACCCCTTAGCGTCGTAACTAATTTGGGTATTCAATAATATTTAGCGCAATACCAATCTGCTATTGAATATGGTCTCTTTTGAGTATTGGCGTTTTTTAACAGAACTTATCTACATCATTACATTCTTTTAAATATCTGCCTTTTCGTGTTTTTAAACTTTGTAGTGAATTCATTCACACAATTCTTCACATTTCAGTGAACTTTAAGTTGTATTTTAATGCTGAAATGAATTACATTTTACGAGTTTGTCTTCTAATAAATATTTACTCAGACCATAACAAATCAGATATTTTTTGCTTTAATCCCACGTATGACAGATTGGCAAAGAACCCGAACAGAGTTGTAATACAAATAAGACAGTTTGAAACCAAATAATAGTAACCAACATAATTTGTTAAAACGACAGGGGATCATTAATCATTATGACAGAGACAACATAGTTGACACTAATTGAGTTAAATGGGAAATATTTCAAATATACAATACAGCTAAGTAGGAATCTGAAGTAGTTCTTGTTGGCGCTGTCAAATTCGTTGCGATAAATAACTGACTTTGTATTCGTTACGAATAGTTTAAGGTAACCTTTATTTCGGTCACAACTATACGCCGTAAGAAGGCGTCAAGGGAAGGCCTTGACATGCAGTATTGAGACCACCCAACATACATAATGTACGATCAGATTTTAAAATTTCAAATAAAACGTTGACGTGAGATTTCGTATCAAAAACACTTTCAAAATCGTTTTCGGCTTCATTTCTTAATCAACTTTATGCCTGTAGGTCCAAATCAAATAAAATATTCCGATACCAGTGAACAAGACATCACAAATGTCACGTAGATGGTAACTTGATACGATGCCACCAAGACGAATGTCTAGAAATCAGAATCCCCACTTTAAATAGACACTTCCTTAACCTCAAATACAAGTATCGTTAGGCTTAAATTTCAATTTATTATCATATCTCTCCCTGGTCGCGGTGTTGTGGTCGGTTTCCTCTATTAAATGGCAAACAATTAAGAAACCATAAATTTCTATGTTTCTTTGCTTGTTTATCGACACTATCTGATGATGACTTTTTTTGAGACTTATGACTAACTCTCATGGAAGGCGGCTGGCAACAAGATTCTCTGTCTAGCTATTTACACAACGCACAGTGAATCGTTCTCGTATAAAAAGTGGAAAAAATAAAAGGACTTGTAGCAGGAAATTGAACTTGGGTATAATCTATTGGTAAATTCTGTCGTCCTGATTCCAAATCTGATATCAAAATTTCCATATCGAGCACCCTACTTTGTGGACGAGGCAGATTAACACCATAATGGTATTTGAAACAAAACAATACATTACGTTTAATAAGGGTTTTTCAACAGAGACGCTACAAAAGTAAATCGATAGGGACAGCAAACGACGCCATATTTTTTCATGCTCTTTTGACATTTATCTTCAGTAAGGTTTGCCATTTCATCATGGAAAGATATACGAGCCAACAACGAGTCGAAATTATTAAAATTTACTACCGAAATTTGGAGTCGGTGGCCTCAACTTTAAGAGCGCTACGTCCAATTTATGGTCGTCATAATCGTCCTACCAGATCAACAATTGAGCGTCTAGTGGAAAAATTTGAATCCACAGCACAGTACAAAATGTTCCCGTGCCAGTGAGACAAAGAAGTGCCCGTAGTGTCGAGAATATTGCTGCCGCTGAGGCTTCAGTTCAAGAAAGCCTAAATGTGTCTCTCACACGTCGTTCTCACGAGTTGGGCAGACAGACAATCCACACGTAATCCAAGAGTCATTATTGCATCCCGAAAAAATTACGGTTTGGTGCGGTTTGTGGGCCGGCGGCGTCATTGGGCCGTCCTACTTCCGTGATGATCAAGACCGGCACATTACTGTGAATGCGAATCGCTATCGTTCAATGATAACCGAATATTTTTGGCCCCAATTGGATAATATGGACTTGGAGGACATGTGGTTCCAACAGGACGGCGCCACAAGGCACACAGCGAATGCCACAATCAATTTATTGGAAACCAAGTTTGGTGAACGTGTTATCTCACGAAATGGCCCAGTCGATTGGCCGCCTCGGTCGTGCGATTTGACGCCGTTAGATTATTACCTGTGGGGTTATGGTCTATGCCAACAAGCCAGCGACGATTGATGAACTTCGTACGAATATCGAACGTGAAATTGCAGCAGTATCGGCCGATTTATGCTTGAAAACCGTCGAAAATTGGGTTCAGCGTCTGGACTTCTGCAAGCGTGCCCGTGGTGGCCATGTAAAAGAAATCGAGTTCCATACATAATGGCATCGAACGTATAAAGAATTTCATTGGTATCTAAAACCGGTTTTATTTTATTTAAAAAAACTTTTGTAGCGCTCTTATTGAAAAACCCGATATATAATGGAGAATTGTTTTGGCATTGCATGCACAGAATATTCATACATTTATATTGAAAAAAATTCCAGCTTGATTGCCTAATTTTACTTACGCCTAAAAACATGCTGTCGCATCCACATACCAACTCCCCATGAATCACAGTGGGGGATTCTCGAAAAAAATGGAAATAATGCAGTCGTTTCTAAACGGCTGGTGCAATCAAGATGAAATTTCACAAGAAAATAGCCGATACGTCATGTTATATAAATTAGTACAGAACTTAGCCAAGAATCCCACTGGAGCTACACATGGCATCACAAATTTGACTACCTCGACCAACAAAAAAATTTGAACCCTTGTACAGCTTTGAATTTTGTTTTTATTGGAAACATTTTTTACATGTTTGCAGCGCTACTAAAGGCCTACGAAAATCTATCAAATACTTCTTTAAAAAAAATCAATGAGTGTTCGAACTTACGGGCGATATGTTAACACCGTTTTGTTACACGGTACCTGTTCGATTTCTATGAATACATTAGTAATTTTTACATTGGAAAATAAAAAATGCATTTGATGTACATGGACGTTCTCGTTGCGATTGCTCTTGTGGCTGCTCTTGCATTTGTTGAACTAATGAATCCTGAATCGTTTTTACTATAAATTTGAATTTTAACAGAAAAATATAATGCATCATATAAACGTTCACTGAAAAAGAAAGAATTTATTGACAAAGCTTCAAATATATTGATGCAGATTGAAGTATATTGATATGATTATATACTGAAATATTGCAAAAAATATAATATAATAATGAAAGCATCAATATACTTTATTGTGTTTGAAAAAAATCAAGCTCTTTTAAACATTAATAAATTCATTTAATAAGTATTGATCAAGGTTCATATGATGCCCAGAATGCAGTCGATTCCAAAAGCCATTATACGAAATGTACTTGCCTCCATTGTCCATAAAAGTTAGTTTAAAATTATTTTAATTGTTTTTGTTTTGTCATAAACAGAGCGACGACAAAAAGTATTGAATAGTATAGATAACTTATTGCACTCTTTTTCCGCTCTCATGTAGAGAGTCTGAGTAAAAGAGCATAAGCGAGTCTTATTCTCTTTATAGCATATTTCAGTATAAACGCACCATTTCGACAATGTTATTACATAAAACAATACAGAAAGCATAAATGTGTCAAAAGGTATCAATGTGTCATATTAAAATTATGAATGGAATGGAAAATTATGAATGGAAGTTATGACAAAAAGAGAGTAATACATTTTGAATCAAGCGCCAAATGTCGCCAATGCTTATGAATCATACAATTCGTTCTATGTGTTCTCTATAATATTCAATACTCTTTGGCGGCGACATAGATAAATAAAAACCATAGAGGGTACATGCTGCAAAGACGATCTAGAATTAGATGTCCAGAAGATGTACGCAATATGGCAACCCTGGTGAAAGAGAATCAAAAACTGCTAGAAATTTACTCAAACGCACTTCTCTCGCGCGTCATATCTTGATTATTTCATACTTTTTGCATAGTTTATGTAATTTTGCTTCAACATGGTTGGAATTTGTATAGTTATATACCATAACACTATCAAAAGGCTGCTCGTGTATTGAAATATTCAATGAGGAGAGTAAGAGAGAGAGAACAGAGAATGACTAGGGTTTCACACGTTGTGTTTCTTGGTTTCACACGTTGTGTTTCATGGCATTTGAGTGAAGAGAAATTTTGATTGTCTACTTGTATACCAGTTTTGCATCCTGTTGTTTAAATTGAAAAATAAAATGTAAATAATAGAAAATTCGCTTTTGATATTTGTGTGCAATACAAAAGGCAAAAAGCATGGTTATATAGTTTTTCAAATGTTTTGCTTCCAGGGAAATTTGCCCATACCCACCTTTCCGGCACCATCTAGAAAATTTCCGTTTACTTTCAAATCCACCACTTATCGCACCATTTATGGTTTTTATTTATCTATGGCGACGACGACCTGCTTGTTTGTTCGCTGCCACTATATCAATATCATCATACTTATTTTCAGACAGATACTATTGTTATACAAACACCACGTATGTGATGCTAACGCTGTGTGTTGTTTGTATGTGTTCACTTTGATAGATTACCCTAGTCGTGCCTATAGATGTTAACACATCAAAAAAATATACATACTTTTCCGTCGCAGATGCACCTCAACGTTTGGATAATTATCGTTACACATAATTAGTCCAATGGGCCTAATTGTATATGACAATGATCGTCCGAACAGTACTGATATGTCGATAAAGCTGGGTCATAGAACATTTGTTCAAAAAACCTAAAATTTCCTAGCAATATACTCAGTGCGACATACATGTATATTACTTTACATATCTTTTCAACGAATACATATCACATTTTTAAACTTCTAGTGTATTCTTACTAAAGTATACTAAGTATTTCAAATATTGTTTGACTGCTGGCAATTCTGTTTATAAAGTAATTTATATGTGGAAATTTGTGGCTTTGATAGGCATTGCCTCATAGTACTTTCAAATTCATAAACCTGTACTGTATAAAATATTTGAAAACCGTAACTACCAGATATAAAGGAAATGCTTTGAAAATAAGTACAAAATTGCCAATGGTATTGAAATTTTGTTGAATTTGCATTTCGAAAGGTACGATAATTCAAATAAAATTACAAATTATAATTGTCATATAATTAATTTGCCCATGTATGGAATTTTATAAGGAGTTAAATTTTAGTCCTCATGAAGAATTGTGACTATGAGTGTCTGGTGCAACCAATTTGAACAGATACGATCCTTGTCGAAACTCTAGGTCGAACCTTAATGCCAATAGCTACAGTATCAATAGTTTTCTACTTCCGAAGTGAGGAACCCCGATGATAAGGCCTACTTGTGATAATCCGAAGCCCGACAAAATTGTGTACGAGCCCCATTGTAGTCCATCGGCTAGGGCGAATGGCGACCTAGATGTGTCTCTGGATTTTACCGGATTATTAGGATATATACAGCCATTGCCGTTCGTCTTGTACAGTGAGTGATTCCGTATGTATGTAGGCAGTTACTATGTTAGAATGTGCAGTGTGATTGTTTGAATTTTTCCTGAATGTGGTTTCTACGACCTTAGTATAATTTTGCTAGGCATTATATTTTTTCAGGCTACGCACTTTCGTGTTCACTGTTTGTACACTTGCGAATACTTGTTATACTTTTGTGCATACTTTTTATAGTTTTGGTCTCGTATATATACTTTTTGACTTTTGTGTACACCCCTTGTACCTTTGTAGTATTATGTAGACATTTTGTTAATTTTTTTTAGGCTATTGTACTTTAAAGTACAGTTTTTTTTTACTTTTGTGAGTCGTCTGTGTTTCTGTTTTGGTGTATCATCATCAAGAGTTTTGCTTATGTTTAAATTTGTAGAATTTTTTCACTGGGACGATACACTGTGCAACATTAACGATGGTTGTGGGTAAGAAGCGATAACAACGCTTTGCAACTAACTATCGAGTGATATTTCAATAATTTTATCTGTGAAAATGTTGAGTCACGTTTTGCTGGATATTTTATATTTTTGTGCAACTTAAATGGGCGAATGTTGGGACATTTGCTGGGAAAATTAAAGGTATCAATTCCAATAAATTAGAGTGACTGAGTCTAGGTATTTGTTTCTTCTGGTTGAATGCCCAATAACATGAACAACATTCATCAAGTTGACCAAAGGGATTGATTGCCTTTGTCTTGTTATAACGTCCCAAATAATACTTCAAATTTAGATAAAGATATCTAAAAATCCGATGTTATAAAGAAATTATAAAATCAGATTCGGATTCTGCGTACCTCAATTATTTCGTCTCTCAGCAATTATGGCGTGGCATATGATAAATATCCTTACAAAAATTTAAAAAAAAACAAAATATTGAAATAAAATAAAATAAGATAAAGAATATAAATTGAAAAACATTTTTATTTTTTATTTATGTGGACCTTGAGCCGGAAAAATTAGAAATACAATAACAATGAAAATAAGGTCGAGAAATAACATCTATAAATTTTAAATATTATTGAATTTGTAGAATTAAGTGACACGATATGTATTTCAAAATATTAAACGTCTTCCGACCGATGATTCGGGGATTTGTTGGTTTCTCAAAGTCGATGCCCATGAGAAATAGAAGGAAGTATATTTGGCGCACGATGGTGAACAAATAAAAAATAAAACTACACGTTAAAAAATCTGTCTTTTTTTGTTGTTTGGATGCAAATATAACGTGTTTGTAGCTTGTCGCAAATAAACTATACTTGTGCCCAAACACATTGTGTTTGCTACTCAATATAACAAATTGAGAAATGAAAGTGTCTTCCGACCAACCATCGGTAATCACAGTCTATATGATACTACTTCCGATAATGGAATAAGACTGATAGACTTCGCCGCTGCAAAGAAAATGGTAGTTACTAGCACACGATTCCAACATAAGAACATACATACGGAGTCTTGATTATCTCCTGATCAGAGAACGGATAACCAGATTGATTACTTGGTAATAGATGGCAGACATTCTTCTAGTGTAATGGTTGACGTGTGATTCGAAGTGTCAATATCCACTCGGATCATTACCTGGTGACTGCGATAGTTCGTACAAGACTGTGCAGGGCAAAAAACGTACGAAGCCGAACACAGGAAAAGCTAGATATCGATGATCTGCAAATTCCGGAGATATCAAAGGCCTATCAACAAAAGTTCATTCTCCTTCTAGAGCAGAATACTCCCCCTCCCTAGGACCCAGAAACGCAGAGAAAGCATATCTCCATTATTTGGAAACCGCGGGAAGAACTGAACTTATTTATCGAAAACCGCAGAAGGATAAGCCATAGTACGACGAAGAACATCGCATTGCAACTGATGCAAAAGACGCTGCACGTATGGTAACGAAACAGTCAGTTACAACGCGTGCTGCGAATGATCGGTACAAGAGGCTGAGAAGGGAGGAAACCCAACCAACCAAATATATGGAAATATCCAAGGTTAATAATGAATCCCGAAAATTTTTCCAGAGGGTAAGAAGATCGTATAACGAGCCGAATAATTGACTGCCCTCCTGCAAGGAATGGGAGTCTGAAAGGGAATGAGAATGGGAATCTGGTGACAGATAATCAGTATGTGCTTAAAATGTGGAGACACCACTTTTCAGCACTACTCGACTCAGATTCTTCCATTAAAGATCAGGAAGTAATGATGGTGGATGACAGTGTAGACTGTATGCCCTCCTCACAGCCAAGGCGAGATTTGAACGGCAATCTCCTGGCTTAAGAATAATAAACCGCTGGTGTGGGTGGCGAAGGACTGCTAGCCCACATGCATAAACTTATATGCGGTGTATGGTTGGGGGAATCTATGCCCCACGATTGGAGTCTCAGTGCATTATGTCCTGTATTCAAAAAGGGTGATCCGTGTGTCTGTTCCAACTATCGCGGTATCAGTCGTTTATCCACCGCTTATATGGTCTTGTCGAGCGCAGTATGTGAAAGACTAAAGCCAATTGTTGATAACTTGATTGGACCATATCAGTGTGTTTTTAGACCAGGCAAGTCCACGACTGACCAAATATTCACGGTACGCCAAATTCCCTGGAAAAGACCCACGAAAAGCAAATCGATACATACCACCTTTTTGTCGATTACAAAGCTGATTTCGATAGCCCCATATAGGGAAAATTCTACGAAGCTATATCTGAACTTGGGATTCTGGCAAAACTGATCCGCCTCTGTAGAATGACGCTGACCAACACCAAATCAGCAGTGAAGGAGGGGAAAGACCTCACCGAACCATCCTATACCAAGCGAGGACTGAGACAAGGCGACACACTTTCGTGTCATCTCTTCAACATCTTAATGGTGAAAATAATGAGAAGAGCTGCAGTAAATACGAGCAAGACCATCAACACGAAAAGCCATATGTTGCTGGCTACATAGACATCATTGGGCGAAATTTGCGAGAGGTTCAAGAACTGAAAAAGAATCAGCAAAGGTGGGTCTTGCTGTTAATGAGGGCAAGACAAAACTGATGGTGTCAACGACTAGAGAAACCTCTCGACTTGGTCCGCACTTGAACGTTCACAACCGATTTAATTTTGAAGTGGTAGATGAATTTATCTACCTTGGATCCGCCGTGAACAAGGACAACGACATCTGCCTGGAGATAGATAGGAGAATTGTGCTTGCAAATGGATGCTCTTTTGGGCTCAGCAAGCAGTTTGGAAACAAAGTCATCTCTCGACGGACAAAGGTCCAGCTATACCAGACTCTCATTTTACCTGTCTTGACATATGGCTCCGAAACTTGGGTCATATCGCAAGCGGATGGAAAACACCTGGGAGTATTCGAGAGAAAACTTCTCCGTAAAATATGTATGGTCGTGTTAAAAAAAAACAGTCAGTACCGACTTCGTTCTACCCAAGAGCTACACCATCTGTATTCTGACGTGGACATAGCTACGCGACTCAAATTAGGTCAATTGCTTTGGCTAGGCCATGTTATCAGAATGGACGAAGATGCGCCAGCGCGAACGGTTTTCGATAACGTACCCGATGGAAGCAGGGACAGAGGACGACCAAGACTCCGCTGGAAAGACCAGGCCGTAGAATCCCTCCGTATCCTTGGTGTTTCCAACAGGCGAGGAAAGGCGAAGGATAGAGCCAGTTGGAATAATATGTTGAAATTTGTTTAATTTGTTTGTTTAATTAATATGTGCAAGGCATACGATCTCATGAGGCTGTAAAATAGTCAATAAACAATATTTTCTATAAGAAAATATCATAAAGTATAAAATAGTATTTTGTGTTATAAAGCTTCTGCGTGGACGGCTTGCGGCTGGACTTTGGGATTTTCTCCGCTGGGGTAGGTCCAACACCGACTTCACGGCTTCGGCATAGTATTTTTGTGATATAAAACTTCAGTGTTTTCATTCTGTTGAAAAATGTATTCCAAAACTTTCAACGTAGATACCTCCTGTCTATGAGGTGTTAATACTTTGTATTAGCAAGGAAATAACACAATAACAAACAAGTGGGGTTAAATATTTTTTTTTAAAATGAGCCCCCAATGGTTTAATATAACGAAATATATTTATAGAGTTTAAAAAGCAATTTTTAATGATATCCATTGACCCAGATCCGATTATATTGACCTGAAATGTCAGTGATTAAATAGTCAAGCTGAAGGCCTATGCCTCAAGAAGTTAGACCGAGCGGTAGAAAAAAAAACTTTTTGAATTCAGCGCAGCATACTTTGTCGGGGGTGTTGATCAGAAATGAGTGTTCGAACTCACGGGTGATGTATTAACACATTTTTGTTACACGGTACCTGTTCGATTTCTATGAACACATTAGTAAATGTTTCATTGGAAAATAAAAAACAGCGTTCAATCATATGATGACGCTACATTTAATTAATATTAATACTTAAAATTATTTAAAGACCAGTGCAAGTACATGTGTCATTATTTTCTTGCTTAATACTTTTTGTTTTATTCCCACAAAAAACAGAGAATGTACATACGCTACACAAGTTCACACAATTTTCGTTGCTCTCTTGTTATCTCATTTTTATATACGTATAACCACGTCATTATTCTCTTTGCCCTGGGAGTGCTCCGCACCAAAAAAATACAACTATTCGCTGCCGCTACATCTGTGTGTGTTTTTTTTTCGCAGTCTGACAATCTGTGTTTCTCAGTCGGGCAAATCTGTGTTCTATATATGGGCGGGTCACCCTTATCATTTAGGGCTATGAAAAATAGATGTTGGCCGATTCTGAGACCTACCCGATATGCACACAAAATTTCATACAAATCGGTCCAGTCGTTTCGGAGGAGTTTAACGCCAAACAATCTGTGATCGCAGCCGGACAAACTGTGTTTGGATGTGTTCACTTTGTGACTCAAGTCTCTATCCGCGCCTATAGATGTTAACACATCAAAAAATCAATAAATAACACCAGTGTTTATTTCAAGATGTTACAAACGGAATGACAAAAGTGACTATACACTGATCTTATGATGGAGGGTGCAAAAATCTAAAAGAGTTGTATGACATTAGAGAAAAATTTAATCTTTACACTCAACAGACCATTATTGGTAACGAAAGGAAACCAGCATAACGCCATCATCCCCATCCTCACATTCATCTACGTTCTTTGGGGCCAATGCTCAAGTACGAGCAGTCTTTGGGCAAACGACTCACACATGTACGTGCATACATATGTTTGCATACTATGTTCAAGTTTCCAAAATTGTTTATGGTGATAAGCTCAGCTTGGCTACAAACTGCGATTATCTCCATGTTTGGCGTTTCTTCCCGGTTTATCTATCATCGTTGCGTTCTTGTGTGAGCGCAGTCATGCGTAAAGGTACGTCGCCACGTACCCTCGTCCGTCATAAGGCCAACATATCTAGATAAGAATTTTTCTGGATTCTAATAAGTCGTTGTTGTTATTCGTTGTCTAATGTTGGCGAAATGTTTCTCAACGTATTTTTAGTATGAAAACCGGAGTTAGAATGTTCATGTATGGATAGATGTGTGAGAAACACCGTTAATAATAGAAACACCTCTTGCTATGAAACCCAGCATCGGTAGTTATGTGGTGGAACAAGGCATTTTTATTGGTGTTGGTATAGGAAGTTAGATAGAAGACCTTTTAGATAATTTGACACTAGTGATGCCTATCGGGATAACGGTTTGCAAATTTCGTGATTGGCGATTGTCAAATTTCCATCCCCGGATTCCAGATTCGGCATTTTTTGGGACTTATCGGGATTTCCAATTTTACAATTAACCCAAGTCAAAGATGACAGAAGCCCCTAGCGGCTGAATTATAAGTGTTGGATTTGAAAGTCAAGGGAAGTTTTATAGATGGCGCAGAACTGGTGGTAATGGGAAAATTTCCCTGAAAACAAAAACTATTGAAAAACTATTGTACCATGCGCTTTTTCATTTTGTATAGTGCAAAATTAAAAAAGCACTATGCCTTTCTATAATGTATATTTTATTTTCCAATTCAAGCAACAGAATTGAAATAAAATAAATCCGAGTGAAAAATGGTCGGACGGAGACATCTTTTGCTATCTGGAGAAAATTGTGTATATTAAAATGCGCCATCTAGTGTAGTTCTATTATCTTTGCTTAAGTCTCACATTCGTCCAAATTTCATAGTAAAGCCCCGTATTCAGTTCTTGCGAAATTTTTGTAAGAAATTTTGTCATTTGTCTCTAAACGGAAAATTTTGTTACAGAGAGTTACCACATATCTCTGATTTACCTTGCAAATATTTCATTAATAATTAATTTTTGGACTCCATTTTATTTTTAACGCATGTGGTATTACTTTTGTGTACTAAAATAATCGAAATGTCAAAATTCCGGTTCCAAAGAATTATCAAACAATTGTTTTCGTACGAAATAAGTTTAGCGAAACAACCCTGTACATGATTTCGGCTACGAAATTTTCGCAAAGAGCTGAGTACCACGCAAATGAAAAGTGAGCGGAATTTTCGGTTCATGAAATTTTCGTTATTTTTTATACACGCACTTCTTATGGCAACGAAAATTTCATAAAAATTTAATATCGGGATTTGCATGGTACATAGACAATATTTGTATCGACAATATTTGCAATATTGACCGACGCTCTACTAACAAACCTCACTAGTATAACAACTCTGTTTTACTATTGTATGGGTTACTACATGTGGACGACACACCTCAAGGAGGGGTCTTGATTCTATAGTTCTACTAGCTGACCCGGCAGACATTGTCCTGCAAATTTTGTTCAAATACCGTTAGCAGAAGCAGAAATAATGGATTTTTAATTTGTGGTTTGTATGGGAGGTACCACGCCCCTTTGTCCAATTGGACCGAATAGTAAATATAAACCAACCAGGGCTCCACCCAAACGCATACAAAAAAATTTATTCAAATCGGTCCAGAAGTTTAGGAGGAGTTCAGTCACAAACACAAGTGCAGTAGAATTATATATATAAAGAAGATGGACCCTTGCTCTGAAAGGAATACTGGTTACTCTTAAATTGTTGGTTTTACGGACAATATGGCAATAGCTACACAGGAAAAAATAATATTTCAATTCAATTAAAAAATTCAAACAAAATATTAATTGAAAATCCTGTGATAAAAAAAAATCACATATCAGCTACCATATTTGTAGATTGTTCATTGGAAAAATATAATTTTTTCAATCGATGGAAAATTTCACCCATCTACCAAAATATTTGTACGTTATTTATCAAAAATTTTTTCGTTTTCAGTCAATGAAGAATTTGACATATTAACAAACTAAATTATATCTCAGTTTTCGTTTTGTCTTCGATCCGAAGTATTTTTAGAAATTTTGTTTATTTAAAAAAAAATTAAACAGCCGCGGTAGGATTCGAACTCACATCCACTGGAAGATCGTTTCGATGTTTGTGACACAGCGTCGTTACGGGCAGCGTATAGCCCGTTACGCCACCGACTGCCTGTACAAACTTATCTCTAACTGAAGTTATGTGGTTGTTCGTATCGTATTTACTTCGTTAAATATTGGGGTTTTCCTTATGAATTGTTTTGTTGGTACCATTTATCGACTTTCATTTCAATATTTGAGTAATTTGTCAGTATATCAATGGAAAATGTAATTGACTGCTGAGATTTTTCACGTACCAATTTTTTTTGTTAAAATTTTACGGTCGTCTTTTTTTCTGTGTATAAGAGGCAAGTATCTCAGTACCCCGGGAGACGTTCTCCAAGTTAGCTTATGGACTTTGGGCGGATGATAATGGGCTAGATGGAAGCCCAGCCAATACTGAGCTGTCGTTTTTACCCGAAAGTATACAATTTCCATCACGTTGAGTGTATCTGAAATTAAGCTTGCAGAGTGTGCTAAATAGCTGGGAGTTATTTTGGACAACAGCTTAGTTTAAGAACCAACATAGAGCCGTTTACACCTGCAAGAGAGCTACAGGTTGTTAACGGAGACTTTGTCAGAGAATTGTTCACTGGATCTATACAGCGTGATATGCTCCATGGGGTTATCGTGTGGTGGCAGGTGCTTGAGAAGCCCAACAATTGCGGATTACTGACTAGGTTTCAGAAAATGGCGACGATGTGTATTACTGGTGATCTAAGCACCACTTGCACTGATGCACTGAATGTAAAGTTATATTTATTTGCGGTGGAAAATACAGGGTGATCCAAATACAGAATATTATTAAAAATTAAATCAAATGAACTAAACTTAATTTCTTTTGGTTAATAGTGGATTTATTAGAATTAACAAATATTCGCATTATTTATGGAACACGATTTCATTGAGTAGTTCATCCTGTCAGTCCAATTTCCCAAGATTTTGGTGATGATTTCTGGTTCTATCTCACGAAAAGCTCGGGAGATATTAGTCGTAAGGGTGTGGACCGTTTCTGAAATATTCGCATATCATCGGTTTTTAACGGCACCCCACAGGAAAAAGGTCTAAAGTGGTCATATCGCAGTTTCGAGGAGGCTAATTGACATCGCCAAGACTTAGGCCCAATTGATCAACGATATTAAACTCTGAATTCATTTTGTAGGTTAATAGTTGATTGCTGTTTAAACAGCCAAAGTCGGGCATTTAAACTATGATCAAGTGACCATATGATTTTGACAGAAAACAACAAGAAAAACAAACACAAAAATTATTCAATTGTTAATCTGACCAATTATAATCACCGTCCTAGTTGAAATAATAATAAAACATATCATTTAACTCGTACTGCGGTTAGAACGTTATTTCTGCTCAAATATTCTCCAATTTCATTAAATATTTTGTATTTTATCACTTCACTTTTGTTTTGCAAATGGCGTCAGTTTGATGCATTGTAACGATTAGCCGATAAATGTAAGAATACAGCATAGTAAAAATACCAAGTAGTCGCAGTAGATACAATAACAATTGTGGACAACAACAACAGGCATTTTGTTTCTGTTTAGGCTCTCCTCATGTCAAAATCAACACATACGTATACCAACAAATAAATGTAAACAGAAACAAAGCCTTTGAATCTGACAGAAGCGGCCAACTAAACAACGAGAAAAAATTGAAATCAGCTGTCTACCGAGTTTACCTTCTCATTCTACCATGGAATACAGGTTATTTTTCGTAGCATTTGCCACTGTTGCCACATTATTTGACAAAGGACTGCAAAACTCTCGTATTTAAAGTCAGATCAAACATAAATCAAAATCAACTGATTACCAATTTACAGTCCGTAAACAAGGCTGTGTAGCGTAGTTGCCTGAAATGGCGCGTGCTGCAGCATTTGCGAAAACAAGGGCCAATGATGTCACCACTCCAAAATCCGCACGAAACTGTCACTCTCTGTGGATGCATTGGCTTCTCGTCAATGACTGGAGGATTGTCCGATTCCCAGATGCGTCAAATTTGATTGTTGACATAGCCGCTGAGATAAAAATGCGCCTCATCAGAAAAATGTTTTTCCCCCTCAAATTCCATGTCCGATTGGAGCTTCTATAAGGCAAAGTGGAAGGTCGTTTGTCTTCAATTGCCGAATCAATTGGATCATGTAGGTGAATGAGCCGAGATCTTTATGCAAAAGTCTCTGCATGCTAGTGCGCGATATGCCGAGTTATTGAGATCGATGGCGAGTGGGTGTTATTGGATTGAGTTGCAACACTTTCGGCCACAGAAGACACTTTATCATTGGTACGGACAGTCATGAGTGATGTCCACTAGCAATTTAGTCTCACGAACTTTTTGCACAAACTTGCGCACAGCCCGCGCGGTGGGTGTTTCATTTTAACCAAAACTTCTTTTCAACAACAGTTTCACAGTTTGGCCAACACAGCACTCAGTTTATAATATTTCCCAACTTTGTCCAAGTGTACTGCCATAGACTAATACTTCTTTCACCAAATTTATGATATTTGGCCTGGTGTGATATTTGCGTTCGATGTTGAAAAGAATTGCTATACTAATACCAGATAGAGGCAATGGTTCAAAACAACGAACAAAATAACAACAACGGCATTTCGTTTTGTGTGTTAAAATTATTGTGTTAAATACAACACAAATGTATGCTAACAATACCAGTCTTATTGAGTTGAAGTGAAGTTTAAACCTCATTTAAATTTTACAGTTTTTCACCAAAACGACATGAAAAATTAAAGCAAGAAGTTATTGTAATTCCACCTGGTGTATGCCACTTTTCGTCAAACATCTCTCTATCACACCGACTGCATCAAGAATAGTGTGAAAGGAAACGTCAGATGAGCCAAATATTCTCTCTAGTATGAGATTACTCTATGGTACTGATACTGACTGACAGTCAATTGGGCTGTATTTTTTATTCCATTAAGCTAATGCCACTTATGATTTTGATCCACACTAGTGAGTGGAGAAAATGCGATACGGCAAATCGTTTGTAGCCAGTGCCAACAAACACATGGTAGCAGCAGATGTTGTTGTGTTGTTGTCTAGACAAATCCATATATACCAACAACAATACCAGAATACAAAAAAGTATAAAAACAAAATACATATGATTTTGAGAAGTGAAACGAAAAATTACATGGACAAAATTTCAACACCTATTTAAACAACTATACCTGATAGATAATTCTACCATGATCAATATGGATAACCATCCCTGCAGTTTCAAAAGTAGTTAGTGGCTCTATGTAGTCAGTTATTTCGTTAGCGAAAAGCCTGACTAGCTACTTGAGTGGCTACAGGTAATGTTAGAGTTCGCCTTTTGATTATTATAAGTATGAAAACAAGCAAAACAAAAACAATGCACTGAACCGTTATCCCGCTATGATTTGTTGGTTGCTTGGATATTTGTTTGTGCTGACGTCAGTTGCTATTAAACGTTCGAAGAAGCATCATCGTGACAGCGTATGTGAAAAAAGTAAATTTTAATATTTAGAAAGGTAAAATGAAAAAAGAAAGAAAGGGAACAAATTGTGGAAAAGTTTGAAAATGTAGAACAAGAATGTGGTGAAGATAATGAAAAAGATTTATTCATAACATTAATTCATTATGGTCCGACGAATTCATCAAGCGGATTGTACTGGCCAAGTAGTTAGTACAATGTTGTTAGATATTTCGTCAATTTCATGTAACTAGCGGTCTGCATGGTAGATGGTAGTGCAGAGGGTAGCCACTGACTACCGTCAATGGCATCCCCATGTTAAATTCGTCAGTGTAAAGCATTGCTGGTAGTCTGGCGGGTAGTTAATGGTAATTATTGGTAGTTAGGGAAATAACTAAAAATTCGTTAGCTACGTCGACTGCAGGGATAGTCCAATACATACATAGATACTTTTATTCTCTCATCTAACGTTTCATTTCAAACTCTTCGTCGTAGGTTTGTGGAAATGAGAGCAATTAAATTAAAAATTAACTTACACCAGGTGGAGTTACAAAATCTGTTCACTTAACTTTTTCCTGTCGTTTTGGTGTAGAACTGAACAATTTAAATGTATTTTGCACTTTTTTGTTGACTTTTATCGTTGGTATACATTTGTATTGTATTTAACACAACTAGTTTGCCACAAAAACACGAAATTCTGTTGTTGTTCCTTTGTTGAACGTTGTTTACTATTGCCTCTATCTAGTATTATTGAACCCATGTTTTCCAAAATCCAATGTTTACTTTCCATCGTACCTATGACGTTTAATTTATTGAGCGAATAAAATTATCTATGTGTGTATTGGTCTATGTGTATAACATTTACCGAGCGTTGTTGTGAACCGATGAGACAGCTGTTCAAGTTAGTACTTGGAGAACAAATAGAGAATGTGCTATCAAAGAAGACTCGTTGATAGGGACTGGGTTGCGTGGTGTGATTTTCAAACTTATGCTGCCGAGTGTCAAGCCAAAAGTACAAAACACATCAACTGGGAGTAAATTTTGCCAACTAAATCGATTAAAAAAAAGGGTATTCAGTGAAAAAAATCAAAATGAAATGAAGTGTTAGAGTAAAGTTATTTGTGTAGATCCCAATTAACACGAAAATTGTTAAAATTAAAGATTGCTCTCATTCTCTATATGTTTTCCTCGTAGGTCTCGGAACTCGTTAGTGCAAAAAGCAACTACTGCACACTCTTATAGTATTACTCGGTGGTTGTGAACAATTTAATTCCAATTTTGTTTTCAATCGGAAATACAATGGTATCTTGGTTATATTAATTACAATTATTTAACTGTTATTAAAATTATGAATTCATTTTGAAATTTAAAAAAAAGTATTGAAATCTTTCCTAGAACTTATTCAAGCTATAAAATTAGGTTTGAAAATATACATTGCATTGCTTAATCCAATAATTTCATCAATATTTGCAAATCGTATCTCTTTTTGTTTAATTTGCGAATTTAATTTTGTTTAAATTCTGAATCGGATTACCCACGTCGAATACCCGGTTTTCGGTTTATTCGAAAAAACCGTTTTTTAAAAAACCGGCACCGGTCCGGTCCATTGTAAACCTGTTAACCTGTTTCGGTTTTGGGAACGTAGACGGAGTGTTATAATGAGATAAGGAGTGAGGAGAGGCAAATCTTTAGACGGTAGAACGCCAGTGGAAATTTTGCGAGGGGGAGAAATCCTAAACTTAGAAGAAAATTAACGAAGCCCGAAAGTTTTATCAGGGAATTAAATGCCTAACCTACTGCCCTAACACATGTCTGCCGTCCTCTGAAGAAGAGCATGGAAATATTATGACAGATAAGCGGACTGTGTTGAGGATGGGGAGAGAACATTTCCCAAAAGATTTAAACGCGGACTGGGGCTGTTTACGATCGCACGCTGAAAAATCTGTCTTTTTGTTGCTGTTTGGATGCAAATATAACGTGTTTGTAGCTTGTCGCAAATATACTATACTTGTTGGTTGGTTGGTTTCCGTGGTTGCTAAAGATACTATTTAGTGTCTTGAGACACCGTTTTGCATACCACATCACTCCGGAAGGTCCAAAGTACCGTGTCTATATCAAGCCTGTTAGTCGGAGATACCTCATTAGATCCCCTAGATCTATCTCGTGTATCTCAGTGAGGTTATGCAGGAAGGGACGGCCCATAGTCTTCAGGCGTCTATTTATCGGAGCCGGACAACTGCAGAGGAGATGCTCCTCCGTCTCCTCCTCTTCTGCGTCATCGCAGGCACGGCAGTGGTCATTATATGGCAGCTTCAACCGTCTTGCGTTATTACCGATTGGCCAGTGCCCGGTCAGCACGCCATTTAGCCTGGATATGTCTCCCCGATTATGGCTGATCAGGGAGTTAGGCCGGTAAATGTTATATTCTGGTCATGTGTTTCTGGATATGCGGCACGTTTCCGTCCTATCCCATCTGGTCTTCGCTCGTTCAAGATAATGCAGGAAAATACCTCTTTTGACCAACCCTATAGGTGTTTCGATTGACACCATATGGAGTTCGGTGGAAGAGGATCCTGCCCTAGCTCTGCCTTTTCGTTCCCTCAGGAGACTCTTATGGCCTGGTATCCAAGTAAGAACCACATTGGCCAACCGACCTAGCTCGACAAGTTTTCCCTACATTCACTAACGAATTTAGATGCAGTGTTGTAAGATTTGAGTGATAGGAGAGCCGCTTGGCTATCTACAAATTTTCCAATGCGCTCTGTTCGTCGCTGTAGTATAAGAGCGGCACAGGCTTCTTTGATGGCCAGTATTTCCGCTTGGAAAACGCTGCACTTGTCTGGGAGTTTGAATGCTAAATTGAGGCCTGCCTCTTCGGAGAAAACACCCGAGCCGGTACCACATTCCATTTTGGATCCGTCCGTAAATACTTTGGTGTCAAAACCTGTAAGTGGTTCCCCTTTATCCACACTATTATCTTGCGAAACCTGACATCAAATAGCATACCGAACGTCAATTAGGGGGTGCAGTAATCTGTGGTTATATTGAGTTCTCTAGGGATTGTCTGGAGTATACTCACATGTCCATATGCGTTGCTCTTCCAGAGTTCAAGAGCGTTTAATCGGGTGGCACTTCAGGCCGCACTAACGGTGATGTGAAGGTCGATTGGTATAATATGAAGCACTGCATTAAGGGCCTCAGCTGGACACGTCCTTATTGCCCTTTTAATGCCGATGCAAGCTGATTTCTGTACTCTATACAATAGTTTAATGGTGGACGTCTTCCCTGAGACAGGCCACCATACCATTGCTCCATAGGAGAGTATTGGTCTGATTATGCTAGTGTACAACCATAGCACCATTTTCGGTCGGAGACCCCACCGGTTTCCGAACATTTTCCGACAAGCGTAGTACGCAACGGTTGCCTTCAAGCGGTGCTCTATGTTACGCTTCCAGGAAAGTTTAGGATCTATCATCACGCCCAAGTACTTGGCGTGAGTTAACAGTGGAATCTTTATTACACTTAGTCGAGGAGGATTAAACTTTGGTATCTTGGTCTTCGTGGTAAAAATCATGACCTCAGTTTTCCCTGGATTCACTCCAAGACCACTCCCAGTGGCCCAATCGTTAAGTGATTTCAAGGCCCCATTCATGATTTCGCTCAACACCGATGGGAACAAACCAGACACCATTATTACCACGTCATCCGCATACGCCACGGTTTTGATCCTCATATTGTCCAGTTTCAGTAGTATTTTGTTGATCACGAGTAACCAACGTAGGGGAGAGATGACTCCACCCTGGGGAGTTCCCCTATTCACTCGCTTTGATGACTCGCTGTTTCCCAGAGAGGCGTTGATAATTCTGCTCTGTAGCATTTTCACTATCCAACTTTTGAAGAACGTTTCCACGCGTAGATCTTCAAGTGATTCTTCTATAGCCGCTGAGCTCACGTTAGTGAAAGCACCCTCTATATCCAAGAAGGCAGCGAGGGTATATTGTTTGTGTTCCAAGGACCTCTCAATAGTTCTGACAACTTAAACTTGTACTCAAACACATTGTGTTTGCTATTCAATATAACATGTTTGAGACACAACGATTAATAGGCTACAATTTATGTTTTTGAGACCCAAATGTGGCTTTTTTTGGTGAAACCCGCTAAAAACAAGAACGAAGCAGATAACAAAGAGACAAAAACAAGTCAGCAGATCTTCAATTCATGAAAACAATGCTTGCAAACATGTACATGTTTCCTGCAATATGTTGCTGGGCCCATTATTTTTCAGCGTGCGGTGGCGTAGAGCTCATAAGATGAATGCTTATGGGCAGGATGTGGTTAGATGGAACAAGCACGATGATTGGGCAGTGTTACATTTTTTAGTAATTACATCCAATTGTATGCTTTAGACTTGGAAAATCTGCAACTGACGAAATATTTCGATTTCTGGAAACGCCCCACGAAAAGCAAATCGACATTTCTGAAATCGTCAAAAAAATATAGGGCTGTGCATATTTTTGAACAAAAGTACCACTTGGTCAGCACTTCCAGCAAAATTTTGTATCCATATTTTTTTTCTAATTTGTTTCTCTTACATCTCATTCCACGTTACAAATATATTTTCAAAACACATTACTATAGTTGGACTGTAGAGATCATTGAATCAAAACAATTAATTTTTCGCCAACTTTGGGCTCATCTCTATAGTTAACTAAAATGTTTGTGTAAAATCGACATAATTGGTAATAATTGACATAATTGGTAACAGATCCTCCGTCTGTTACCAATTATGTCAAGTCTACGATGCAATTTTAGCGAATTTTCTCTACAAATCCCATGTTTGCTACCACTGTGCGCCTCAGCTTGGGTATGTTATGAATTTGAAAAAGGGCGCGGAGTATATAACTCGCTATAAGTCTCTCTATAGATTAAATGTCTAAGAAATATTATCATTGATAGATATTCAACGGCCGTCGCACAGTGGCGCGATTTGAGTTTTTTCGTTGCAAAAATCATATCTTTTGAACCGAATAAGATAATTGAGCAATTTAAACGGCATATGATAGATAACTGTTCAGCTTATGAAATAAGTGTTTGGCAAGGGTGCTAGGCTTTACAGGTGCTTACTTCTTCTGGGTTATCAAATTTAAAATTTGTAGAAAAATTATTTTTTACATTTGTCGATTGTTTGTATTTTTTTTAGGGCTTTATGTTTTAAAATTATTACCCAACAAATTAAAAAAAAAATAATTTTTTTTAAAGACATTTTTTCAATTTTCTGTAAAATATTCATCACAATTCGTAACAGAAGGTATATCTAAAAGACTAATCATTTCTAAAGTATAATTATTTTCTAACTCTATTCGTCACTTCACATGCCGCAGGGTAGAAATAAGTGGATCGGAAGATGCTGCCAACATGTTGAAGAGGTCCTCATTTTGCCTTACACTTGATGTTTTGAATGTGTTCTGCAATCTATATTTTTTAAAAAATTTGTTAAGAGACTCCTGTGCTTCTTCAGAAAGCTCTCCAATTGGCAAAGATTGGTACACAATTATATCTTTGCTATGCGCCAATATTTTATGGACGGTCGGGATCAACTTCTCTGTGGATACATTTCTGCTAAAAGAGATGCAGTTTTCGATGCATATTCTCCATACTTTGTAGAATTAACACTTTCTTTGCAGTTTAAAACATTCAAGATGGTTCCCAATCTTTTCACGATTTGATTGCCAATTCCAGTGATTCTAGATACTGCCTCATCTTTTTCAAAAAATCTCCTAGAAGTGTTTCCATCGTTTGAATTACCGTATCCACACTTTGGACAGTCTACTTTTAGTACAACTTGTTTAAAAAAAGCATCCTGTATGTGCTTCTTTCTGATCTTTTCCTTATCCTTAATTGATGTATTTTCGTCGATGTTATCATCTTGTTGTGGTAGGGTATACGCCAGTTTTAGCAAGAACTACATACGTGCAATGGTGACATTCCATATTCGTAATTCTCCTCGTTTGTAGAATCATTTAAATTACCGAAGTTCTTCTGACTCTTTTTGCAAATCGGGCATGACAATGTTGAGATTGTTCCTGTCAGTTCGTTTACGACTTTTCCGTCAACCATGGTCAGGTGGAACTCGTAACTACATTCGATTCCTTTGCAAACTGAAACATTATTGGTTGGCAATAATGTATTGATGACGCTCGTGGATTTTTCCAGTGTAGGAAAACATCCGATTTTAGCCGCAAAGCAACAACAGATACCATAAACATATTTCCGTCACATATTGTAGCGTCATCGGAAGATATCCTTTGCTTATAAACGCTTTGTCCGAATGATCCATCGCAGCCCCATTTGCTGATCAATGTCAGTTTCTCAGGAAGAATTTCCACCTCGTTTTCAGGAAGACTTTCCAACAACCGTTTTGTTGTATGGCCCATAAGATCCTGCAGATTGGCTTTCGCAGAGATTTCCGTAAACTCCGTATGCAGTGGTCGTGAATTTATTTTGGCTTGCGAAATATGCTTGTATCCGGGTAAATCGTCAGCCCCGTGTCACATTAAAGATACCCGTAGTTTCTCATATTTCTTTTTGGAAAGTTCTAACCATACTTCGGAACCATACTTTTTAATATGTGCGTTTGTGGGATTGGGAATACTTTCCTTAATCCTTTTTAGTAGCAGTGGGCTTGCATCAGAAACAGATTTTGTAATCTGTGACCCAACTCTTTCACTATCCTTTGTATATTTAATAGGCAGCGCGTCCGATAAATGCTTCGTGGTCAAGTCATTGGTGGCATCGGCAAGTTTCCTCTTTCTTGTGAAAATTTAACACTCCTCCATACTTTATTTTTGGCCTTCCTTTTGCTCCTCTGGTTGACGTGGTGGGTTTATCTACTGCCAATATAGCCAGGATGGTGTCTTCATTAAGCCAGTCCTCGTATTTGGAGTTGAAGTTGTGAATGGTTCGATTGCCTTAATTTTTTTGCCTTAATTTTTGCATATATCATATAAAGATTATTTTTTATACTTTTGCTTCTCTGAATATTTCCGTATAAGCTATGGAGTTCTCCTAAAGCAGCTTCCGCGAAAAACGTTGGTGTGGTTGACTTTCTAAACAGTTCAAATAAATTTAAATTGTTCAACGCCATGTTTTCAGTACTTGTTGCGCCAACTTTCAGTCGTAGACTAATGCAGGCATTATGCTTATTCTGCAATATATAGGCTAATGCTACCATGCGTAAAAATGCACCTGTTACCTGCGTACATACGGGTTTAGACTGAATTATGCAATTTTGAAATTATGCACGTGTCCAAATAAGATTTGTGGCTACCTGTAGGGACCATAAGTCAATATTGTTCTTGACCATTTGTACGCCAAAGTAATTTTTAACTGAGATGCGTACCTGCTAATTTCAATGAGTAGTTTTTTGTGCATCCTGTGTCTGTAACAGACTAATGGGGCCAGACTTTGCCAGAGGCTCTCAGGTATACAACCGACTTAAAATGCAATTTTCAAACCATTAGATCAAACTAACTGTCAGTCAAAACATGTAAGACATGCACGCCATACAATTTCTGCAACCATGTCTTTTTAACCTTTTTTACCTGTAGAAGCCAAAAGGGCACTTACGGGCAGATAAAACCTTTCGAATTATGTAAAGGAATAATCAAAGAACATATTTTGAAAATATGGCAGAGGAAAAAAATATACATTTTTTTTATTTCCCGTCAAAGTTGAAAAATAGTGAAAAAAGGGATAGTTTTTAAATAGAAACACAAACACAAAGCAAAGAGTAAATTTTTTTTATTATTATACATTTAATAAATACATCAATCAATTAGGAAAAAAAAGATGACTCGTTACCTAGTTATCTTGATATTACACCTGAAATCGCACCAAATTATCTAAAAATGGTGTATTTTTTGAAAACCGAAAATCGGTCAACTTTGGACGGTTATGTCCTCTAAACTAAAAATCTGATAAAAAATTTTGACTTTTGCAACCTCGTTTGCTCTACGGGCGCAACTGTGCTTCGGTGGTGCAATGTTAGTGCATGTTCTCCTGGGTTCGATCCCAGCTCTTACCACCTTCAATTTCTTTTGGCGTCTGTTCGGAACCGATGAAAAACTGTAGGTCCCAATCAGTGAGTATAAAAGCTAGAAAGCGCACATCCCACTGGATTCGAGAGAGCACTTCCTAATTCCTTCATGAGAAATCATTTACTTCTTTATTTATATATTCAACAAATTTATTTTAGAGACAAAACCATTTGCTGCCAGTGCTCTTTGAATATAAATTATGTATTAATTAATTATTATATAATTTTAATCAAATAAAATAAAATAGAGTTTATTTTAAATCAGACAACTGTATCTGTATCAAAAATTAGAGACGCATTCTCTCACAGGGGATCAAATCGGTTGTTTTTTTATACGGGTTATACAATTAATAAAGATAATGACAACAGCTTTACACCGATTGAAATCGGTAACGAATTAAAAGCTTCCTCATAACCTATATCTGTCACGTCTTCAATTTTTCTCTTTATTTATTACTATTTCTTATAACGGTGTTTTCAACAGAGACGCTACAAAAGTAAATCGATAGGGACAGCAAACGACGCCATATTTTTTCCCGCTCTTTTGACATTTCTCTTCAGTAAGGTTTGCCATTTCATCATGGAAAGATATACGAGCCAACAACGAGTCGAAATTATTAAAATTTACTACCGAAATTTTTAGTCAGTGGCCTCAACTTTAAGAGCGGAAAATCATCGGAAATCATCTTCAGCGATGAGGCTCATTTCTGGCTGAATGGCTTCGTCAATAAGCAAAATATGCGTTATTGGTCAGACAGCAATCCACACTAATTGTTTGAAAAGAGGTCGTAGCAACCCTAAATTCGGCTGTTACCACCGAATTGAGGTTGCAACAACCGAATTGAGGTTGCCACAACCGGATTTCAAATTAATTCGGATGCAACAACCGAAATAGGTACCTAATAATTTAGTCGCCACAACCGAAATTCGGTTGAAGCAACCTCGTTCCATAATTGATTCGGTTGTGACAACTGAATCTTCACTCATATTCGCTCAGTCAACTAATTTTTTTAAAATTTCGGTTGAAACAACCGAATTTCAAATTAATTCGGATGCAACAACCGAAATAGGTACCTAATTCGGTTGGGGTAACCGAATCTGGTCTTAACCAACCTCAATTCGGTTGTAGTAATAGAATTTGACATCAATTCGGTTGTAACTATCGAATTTGGTTCAATTCGGTCGCAATAACCGAATCTAGCCATAATTCGGTTGCAACGACCGAATTTGGCGTCAATTCGCTTGCTGTAACCGGATTTCTCATGAATTCTGTAGGTACAACCGAATTAATTTTCAATTCGGTTTCCACAACATAATTCTATGTATTTAAAATCTGACGTTTAAAATTTTATAATCAAATATTATTTTAAAAAGTTAAGTAAAATATATTTTGTATTAAACCGTCTTATTTTGCAGATGCAATTTAAGCAGATATCTATGCGGTAGTCTGGATACAAAACGGCTTTGGACCTAGAGCAACCGATACAACATGTCAGAATTAGTGCGGTGTTCCATGATGGCCGGGACTTCAATAAAGGTTGGAAGAGGCATGTAAATTAAATGTATTATTCTACTTATATAGATTACCCCATATATATGACTTTATTTTCTCGCTTTTTAATTCATTTATAAATTTTATAAATAATTCATTTATGACAGTATCTCAATTCGGTTGAAACAACCTCTAATTCGGCTGTGACAACCTCTAATTTGCCTGTGACAACCTCTAATGAGGTTGTGCCAACCTACAATTCGTCTGTGACAACCTCTAATGAGGTTGAGTCTGTCTCAACTGAATTTTTCTGTGAGTGCATGAGTCATCATTGCATCATTGCAAAAAATTACGGTTTGGTGCGGTTTATGGGCCGGCGGCGTCATTGGTCCGTACTTCTTCCGTGATGATCAAGACCGGCACATTACTGTGAATGCGAATCGCTACCGTTCAATGATAACTGAATTTTGGCCCCAATTGGATAATATGGACTTGGAGGACATGTGGTTCCAACAGGACGGCGCCACAAGCCACACAGCGAATGCCACAATCAATTTATTGGAAACCAAGTTTGGTGAACGTGTTATCTCACGAAATGGCCCAGTCGATTGGCCGCCTCGGTCATGCGATTTGACGCCGTTAGATTATTTCCTGTGGGGCTACGTCAAGTCTATGGTCTATGCCAACAAGCCAGCGACGATTGATGAACTTCGTACGAATATCGAACGTGAAATTGCAGCAGTATCGGCCGATTTATGCTTCAAAACCGTCGAAAATTGGGTTCAGCGTCTGGACTTCTGCAAGCGTGCCCGTGGTGGCCATGCAAAAGAAATCGAGTTCCATACATAATGGCATCGAATGTACTTTCACATGAATAAAGAATTTCATTGGTATTTTTTATTTTATTTAAAAAAACTTTTGTAGCGCTCTTATTGAAAAACCCGTTAATTGGTTACGTACTTTTGCCTCACAGTGTACAATTTGTTTCTGAGTAAACGATCGCCACTTAATACCAAATAGTTATTCATAACGTATTAAAACGAATGTTCGTATGATGACGTCTTCCTAGCATTGCTAAGACTAAATACTTCAACTCCATGTTATATTAATTTACATAATTAAAGAGTGTTTTTGTCTTCTTCCCTGGTTGACTTCATGTCGTACAGAAAATGCTTCTTTCTCCATTACATAGAGTATAGAAAGCGGAGAACGAAAAACCGATTACCCGTTTTATCATCATAAACCCTCTTCCGAGACTGGGATTTTGATGTTGGTCAAACGGGGGTTTATACCTGTCTCATTGAAATGAAAACACGATTTTGAAAATAGTTTAAAAATGAGTGCAATCTTATACTAAAATTTGAGATTTCCAAATAAAAATCACTGTATAGTACGAATGCGAACCCGGATTCCTAAAACCATTGGATGATTGGGCGCTCTAAATCCACTGTTCTTGCGGAAATGTCTAGTTGAGTAATGAGTGAATGTCAAGTTTGGAGGCCTTAACCTGATTTATAATAACAATAGTAGATGAACAAATTATTTTACTCGTAGTTTGGTAACGTCATTCGTAATTTATTATGTGTTTTTAGAGCACAATTTTCGAGTGTAATACCAAGCATGAAATGCTGTAAACGCGACTGAAAGTTAAATTGATGTTTTTCACGGAAATATATGAAGTTGAGGAACCTACAAATGTAGGGTTTAGACTAGATTAGGTGTTAGTGCCAATCGATGAACGACACACTTAGACTTATTAGTCCATTGTGATACCACGAGCTAACGAGTTTAAGAGTTATCCCCACCAGACAACCATTTAGTTTGCTCCAAGAAGCTCAAAATCTCGTCTACGTGTTCGTCAGATAATTATCCCAAGTTTCTAAATAGGTAGACATCTTCCTGCCGGCTAGTGCTGGACATGTGCAAAGAAGATGTTCAGGGGATTCTTCCTCTCCTAATTGTTACAGTTTCTATAGAACTCTATAGCTCAAGGCAAAGCTTTAGTCTCGCCACATTTCTACCAATTATACAGTTTCCCGTCAAAACTGAAACAACCATTAGATAATACCTTGGGCCTGGCTAAAGACAGAAGCTTCATGGATCTGCTGGACACCTGAATTGGTGCCACATTCGGTTACTCCAACCGAATTTGGTACCATTTTCGGTTGCTGCATCCGAATTAATTCCAAATTCGGTTGTTCCAACCGAAATTTTAGAAAATTTGGTTAACAAACCAAATATAATTAAAGACTCAGCTGTCACAACCGAATCAATTACGAAACGATGTTGCTTCAACCGACTTTCAGTTGTGCCGACTAAATTCGGTCGTGACAACCTCAATTCGGTGGTAACAGCCGAATTTACGGTTACTACAACCTCTTTTCCATCAACTAGTTTTCTGGGTGTAAACAGGCACCCATATATGGTGAATATTGTACTGCTGGACCATCTCATTAAGAGATCTGCGACAGTCCTGGACAGCTGTTGAATACAGGAATATCGATTCCAGAGACTTGATGACACCCAGATTGTCCGAGAAGGCATTGCCAACATAGACTGGTGGCATATTATCACACAGCCAGTCGGTTACTTCTCTAATAGCCAAAATGTCAGCCCGATACACGCTACAATGATCAGGTAATCTACTAGGAAAGGACAACCCTAGTTCCCTAGAGTAGACGCCGTAATCTACCTGCTCATTCATATTCGAACCATCCGTGTAGTAATTTACATATCCCTCTTTAGCAGGAACTCCTTTGTTCCAGGAATTCCTTTCCTGTATGAGAGTGTGATGTTTCCGATCGAAGATTGGTTCCGCTTTCAAGTAGTTGACAAATTGAGGATTGTTGGGAGTATCTTCCAGCATGGTTCCACGACCGACTCCCATCTTTCCCCCTTGTGAGGCAGACAAGGAAGCAATCAGCCTGCGTATATATTGTTGACCGGGAATAAATATAATATTATAATCAATTCACTAGTGGGAGTGGTGCTCAGAGCACCCGTGATTCACAAAATCGCCATTCTCTGAACCCGGGTCAGTATTGCACAATAGGTGGGTTTCTCTAGGGCCTGCCACCACACGATAACCGCATAGAGCACCACCGCTGTTTAGTTCCAGTGGACAATCCTCGGACAAAGTCCCAATTTAGAACCTAAGAACTCTTGGAAAATTTATGAGGCTTTTGTCGCCTTTTTCGTGATTTCGCAATGTTGGGTCTGTAACTAAGCTTGCTATCCAAAATAGGACCTTTGTGTTTGACACACTCTGCAACGCTTTCAGAACCATTCAACGTGATAGGTTCAACGATAGGTATTTTATACCTTCGCGTAGAAAGAACCAGCTCAGTCTTGGCCGGGTTTACACCTAGCATACGTACACCTTGGAAAATGTGTCTTAGCGCACTGGGATACTTGCCCCTTATAGCTATTGCCACATCGCCTACATAAGCAACAATTTTCGCTACCGCATTTTCGAAAGTGATCAGTATTCCATTCAGTGCAAGGTTCCATAGAAGTGGAGACAAGACCCCTACTTAAGGTGTGCCTCTGTCAACATACCTCGTAGAGCTTGAGGTGTCCAAATCGGCTGTGATACGTCTCCTAGTGAGCATTTAGTATACAAGTCCCGCAATCATTGTGTCTCCAACATGTAATATTGAATTGCATACACAATGTGTTTGGACGTAAGCAACAAGTTACGAATAACAAAAAATTCAGATTTTCAGCGTGTGCCCCAGGCCACAGCTCACTCACTTTTTTAAAAGCTGCACGATAGTAATCTACCTACCGCTGACCTACCAACGCCACTAAGTTTGCTCGACTTCGGAACCAGCCGGCTTCTCGACATCATGGAGGATGTCTCGGCATATTGTACACTGAGGACAATGCGTCCACAAGATATCCTTTGAAATGATTCCATCTTCATTCCCCTGGTCGATAATCGCTATTACCAGGTTATCTTTTTCAACCTCACTAAAGTGCTTTTGGCCAAACATCCAACGGCCCACCTTAGCCCTCTTCGGCTGTGGATGCTCACAAGATGAGCAAAGCCCCTTCTCCTCTTGTTCCGATGTGGAAGCTGCTATAATATCTTGATTGTCAATAATATTACGAGCCCATTTCAAAAAGTCTCTCTGTCTAGCAGTGAGTGTCTCCTGGACGACATTTCTCCTGATAATCCTAAGAGCTTGGCGACGATCGTTAGATTTCCTTTTGGAGGGTTGCAGTTGTTACTTTCTACCTGCGACTGGTGTACCGACATGTTTGCCAGACGTCCTCTCCATAGAACTGGCAACGCCGGTCCAGACATCATGTCGCGCTGCAATTGCGTCCATAATAGTGGAATCTGCCCTATTGGTATCTGGGTGGGTGGGTTGTTTCCTGCAAACTCTAGGCTTAGCGGTCTGCCCTGTTTGCGTTATTGATTTTTATTCTCTTTGATGTTAGTCATCCATGATTCCCACCAGTATGGGGGATTTGAGATCAACCGCACCATAGCCCCCAGTATTACGGCAAGAACTTGGCTGGCCGTCTTTTACTCACTGAGGCGCCCAGGTATCGTATCAGTGAGGCACCGCTAAAATACAGCCAGATATCCCCGACTGCAAACTATCCGTAGGCACGGTACGCGTAACACCCTATATTAGGGAAGTTCGTTTAGAGTAGATCCAATACTGTGATAAAGAACCTCCCCTAACATGGACAACAGATGCTTCCTAGACTGCCACCCACTGTGTGCAGATTAGACTGGCCCTTATTTATAGAAAATTCCTTCGATTTCCGATTGCTGGGCGGAAAAAGTTTCCTTTTGATACCAAATGCTTAGCATTAAAATTTGGTAGCGATCGGAGAACGTTTGAGCCTGCCGCCCAAGACTTAAAGTTTGAAAAATCGAAATATATGGGAAAAATCAATGTTTTTATTGAAATACTTAAATTTTAATATATAAAACTAGTTTTAGTTGTTGATTTTTAATATTTAGTCGAATTGCTAATTAAATTACCATTTCAACGAGCTATATAAATCCAAAATTTAATGAAAAATATCAAAGTTAGACAATTTTATAGCCGAAAATACTAAATACAAGCAAATTTAAGTGAGTGTGGATTTCTTATGTGAAGGGAATTTCTGACGATATGACTCGACGAACTGAAATACCAATTGTTTTTGATTTTCGTCATTTGTTAAGATTCGATTGTAATCTTTCATGAATTTGACACCGCGTTCGGCAGCATCGTTTACGACGAACAAATTACGACAAAATTACAAAGCGTCTTGATAGTCATCATCTTCTTCCCATAACGATGGTTCTTTTTCCAAAAAACAGGCAGACAAACCAAATGCAGTGAAAAAATATTTTGTTTTATATGATACTAAATCGCTCAATGAACTGGAACGTAAAACTTCAACGTTTGCAATTCGACGGTTCTCCAATATGTTTACGTTCGGTTCACTTGATTGGAGACATTTGATCATTTTGCGCTTTGCTTCATCTGAAACGGAAGGATCAAAAAATGCTAAAGCAACGTTTTCTGGTGCTAGATACCACAAATGGTTTTTGATTTTTGATAGAACTATGTTGGACACTGGTGCATCTGTTTCAGAGTATGCGATCTAGTCCTTTACAAATTGTAGATCTTGATTTGGAGCTGTGATGGCATTTGGGCATCCATACCAGACTTTGACATATAGTCGAACTAGAAAAATACATACATCTCGCAGCTCGCTCTGCGAAAAAGAAATATTTTCAGGCAATAAATTGCTTTTCCCATAAACCTTGCATGGGACGTTGAACTACACGTCCGAAAATTGCCACCGTTTCCACCAAGGAATGTGACTGTGAGCTGTAGAAATTCTTTATAATCAGCGCGAATTTGATCTTTTTGTAAATTTTGATAGCAGACATGTTTGACTTCATCACAATCCTCTTCGCTTATTTTTGAACGTACAATTTCGTCGTCGAGACCGCATTTGAATGAAGTGTGATTGAGATTGTCCCAAGCTTCCGCAAATCGATTGAAGATAGGAACTTCGGGTGCACTGGTCGCTGAGTATTTCAAGTCAAAAACACTGTTCAAGACAATTTCGAAAATATGATGACGACATGGAAGTTTGATTAATTTCCGGTCTAAATATTGTTGTAAGAATACGATTGCACCATTGTTAGGACCAGTGTTTGAAGAAGTAGTGTCGAAACTCATTGCACCAACGCGATCTATGATATTCCAACTGATTAAAGCATTACGAACAGCGCCCGCAATATTCTCTCCCGTGGCGGGTTCTATAATTGCTGCACTGAGAAATTTTGCAGTGCCTTTATAACTGACGAGAATTGCGATTCGCTCAACATTTTTTTTACCAACTATTGCTTCCATTAATTTGCCATCCCAATGAACAACTAATGATTGTGCACTATTTATCTACGGAAAAAAAATATATATATAATTAAAATTAAACCAAAAGTAAAGTAAATTACGTCTTCGACGAACTCGACCTGAATCTTCTCAAATTCTTTTCACGGTGCTTTCTTCGTAAATTTTGGAGAGGCGTTCGATTGACAACATGCTCATCAACGTTGACACGCAAGGCTTCTGCCACTGCCATTATTATATGTATTGCTTTTCTATCGGAAACCTTAGCATCATCCAGAGCGGCTGAAAGATCAATTGCATACGGCCTCTTCTTTCCTCTGGTTGAGTGTCATAATCGTCCACGTACATTGTTGGATCGTTGTCGTCGGAAATATTATCGCTTTCACTAGCACTATTGTTTTCTTCAATCGCTGAATGAAATCATAAAAGAAGTTAGAAATTCATTCATTCCAATAATTGATATGTATTATACAATGCAAATTAAAAATATTTACCAATATCTACGTTTTGAGACTCATCGTGCTTTCGCTTTCGTGACTCTTCTCTTGCTCTTCGCTCCTGCGATTGCTTTTCACGGCTGAATAAATGCATATCGACTCCGGTCATGCATCCGGGGCGCCCTTTTTGTCTTTGTTTCAATAAAAATTCCCGATCCTCTTCAATGCGAATCATCTGCAACGCGTTGTTGTGAGCAATGTCGAAGAGATTGTCCAAAATTTTCGAGAAATTCTGCCTGATCTTTGTTCGCTTTCCCTTTCGACGACTTTTTAGAAACACGTCGCCATTCATTGTACAGTTTTATCAATTTATCAGCACATTTGTACAAATCACGGATCGGTAAGCGGGCTTGTAGCCAAAACAGGGATGCAGCGTTCACTGCCAATCTTGCACTTTCTTTCTGCGATAATTTGGCGAATCGAATATTATAAAAATAGACTTGCAATACTTGTCGATTGGAGGGTAATTTAGCTCCAGTTATTTGATGTGTCACATTGCCAATCAAATATATTTGACGTAATACTTTATCAGACGCACGAGTAATCACTTTTGATGTGGTTGGTTCCATTTCGGCAGAGGTTGATGGTTCGTCCGACATTATATTATCAAGCTGCAAATCAAAAATGCAATCTTGGGTACAGACAATTTAATTATTATATTAATTATTTCACTATAATTTTTGTTTTATCAACGAAATTACACTCCAGTTATATTTATTATATGAAAAGATATTAATTTTTAATTAATTAAAGGTGCAATTTTTATGATGTGTAATCACACTGTTCCCAAATGAAATAAATTATTTTCCCAGTCATGCCAAGTTTCTAAAATTGAACTCTATATACAGCTCTGTATAGAGTTGATTAAAAAACGCACCTAATGATAACTTAAATATTGAAACAAGTTAACGAAAATCTGCGGTGAATATAAAGGGCGTATTTGTTTATTCATTCCGGATAAAGAACAGATAGAAAACATTGATTTTTCCCATATATTTCGATTTTTCAAACTTTAAGTCTTGGGCGGCAGGCTCAAACGTTCTCCGATCGCTACCAAATTTTAATGCTAAGCATTTGGTATCTAAAGGAAACTTTTTCCGCCCAGCAATCGGAAATCTATTTTTAGTGGCCAGTCTAGTGCAGATGCTTCTGGATTCCTAGTCTATTTGGGTAAAAAGAATTCAATACAGTCCAATAAACTCCTCCTTATTTAGTTTCATGCTCAAAGTTCGCATATTATTATTTTTTTTAACGAAAACAATTCAAGAGCAGTTGAAGGCAATGAGGTGATTGCTCGGCGGTCTGTACTCGGCTGGCCTGGGTCGGACGGAAATCGAACGGTAGCGGTGAACAAGTTCGGGTAACAGTTGCGTTGGTGGTAGATTGGGTTGTCGGCTTCTACTTTGACATCGGCTGGCTCGGACATAAACGATGATAATAGGCTTTGGTTACAGTTGAGGTGGTTGCGGATAATGACTGACGACCTAAAATTGTCTGCTTCTACATAAACGTCGGCATTCCGATTGACCTGAAGCAAGCGGGTGTGAATGGCGACGGGTTGATAGTTTGGTGGCGGTGTATCACGAATCAGTGTGTGCAAAACTAGAAAGCGCACAGAGAAACTCTCCCCTATACCTTCATGGGATGTAATGGGAAACTATTTATTTATCAAGGATAGGCATTCGGGTGAACTATGAAAATAGGATTTTATTAGAATCGGCTACGGGAATAGTTGTCGTAGGTAATTAATTGGTTACAACAGCAGTACCGGCATTTGACGAAGGGTAGCTCAGCAGTGGTTTGGGTTACAGGTTCGGTGATTGCAGGTAAAGGTGTTGTCTCGGCTTGTTTTGCTATAAGATAATTGTAGTGACAAGGAAACAAGGACCTAGTGGAAGCAACGGAGGAATCAATGGTGCGGTGAACACGAGGGGCAAAGCCTTCGTATAAACAACGACGCAGTAATCACGAGAAGCAAAGACTTCCTACAAACGAAGGTGCGGTGTCCACGAGGAGTAAAGACTTAGTACATACAAAGGTCCTTCGAAGAAGCAAACGGGCAGAACCCACAAGGTGCAGAGCCCACGATCATCCAATCCTTCGAAGAAGCAAAGGTGCAGAACCAAGGGTGATTAAAGCGTACGTACAAACAAAGGTGCAGTACCCGCGAGGAGAACAGCTTTCGTTCAAACAACGATGCAGTACTCACGAGGGGCAAACCTTCATATAAACAAGAGTCCAGTGCACACGAGGGAAAACCGTTGGACAAGAAAGGGTAAAGTACTCACGAAGAGTAAAATCTTCGTACAAACAAGCTGCAAACCCGCCGGTGGTAAAGACTTCGTACGAACTGAGGTGCAGAACCCAGGAGGAGCAACGAGTTCGCACAAACAAGTTGCAGTACTCACGAAGAGTAGTCTTCGAAAAAAGAAAGATGCAGTACTCATGGGACAGGGAGTAAGCGTTCATGCATACAAGCAAAGTTAAAGAACTCACTAAGAGTAAAGCCTTCGCACAAACACGAGTACTCACGAAGCTGGAAAAATAGAGCTGCTAAAAACAAAGCTTCAACGCTCCTCTCTGATCAAAGCCAAAGTAAACCAAAGTTGCGCAGCTAAACGATAATGCATGAAAAACTAAAGGCGTATGTTCCTGGCCTGGACGGACCTTATCAGTGTGGTTTTAGGCCTGGAAAATCAACTATAATTATAGACTAGATATCCAATTACGATAAATCCTGGAGAAACCCCACAAAAACAAATCGACACCTACCCCCTTGTTGTAGATTATAAGGCTGCCTTCGATAACTGTACCAAGCTATGTCGGAGCTTAGCATTCCTGCTAAGCTGACAGGCCTTTGTAGAATGACACTGACCAACACCAAATCCGCAATAAAGATTGGTAAAGATCTCATCGTAGTTACCATTTAATACGAGTGGATGCCTCAAGCAGGGCGATACTCTGTCATGCGATCTCTTCAACATATTAATTGTGATCATCGTGAGTAAAGCTGCAGCCAACACGAACAAAACGATCAGCAGCAAAAGTCACATGCTGCTCGAGTATTCTGATGATTTAGACATCATTGGGCGAAATCTGCGAGAAGTTACTTTAGTATTTTCTAGAATTGAGAATGAATCAGCACAAGTGGGTTTGACAGTAAACGAGGACATGACAAAATTAATGATTTCGAAGAGCAGAACATCCACCCGATTGATTGTTGATAATTAATATTTCCAGTCCATGAACGAATTCATTTATCTAGGATCTGTCGTAAGAAGAAGCAAAAACGTCAGCCCACATATCAAACGGAAATTTTTGATTGCAAACATGTATTATTTCGGGCTAAGTAAGTACTACGGAGCTACGAAAATCTCTCGAGAAACAAAATTTAAATTCTATCAGACTCTCATATAATCCGTCGTGCTTTATGGCGCAGAACCCTGGGACATATCGCATGTTAATGAAACATCACTGGAAGTATTGAGAGAAAAATGCTCCGAAAAATACATGGTTCTATAATAGAGAACTGCGAGTATCGGAGGCGGATGAACCACGAGTTGAATATTCTGTATCCTGACATCGAAGTAGTTACGCAAAACAAACATAAAAAAACAAAGTAGTGCGTTTATGCTGGATAGGTCATGCCACTAGAATGGATTAGACTGAACCAGTGCGAAAGGTATTCGAAGACGTAATCCAAGGACCGGCGTTTTGGTCGTCGGTGGTGCAATGGTTAGTGTGCGCGCCTCTTGTACAGGATATCCTGGGTTCGATCCCTACTCCGACCACCTTAAAATTTATTTCGACGACGGTCACCTCGCTTAGTGATGGCGACACTATCGAGTACTTAGCCATAAAAAAGCTTCTCAAAATACCGTTCGGAACCGGTGTAAAACTGTAGGTACCAATCAGTGAGTATAAAACTATAAAGCGCACAGCTCACTCGTTGTGAGAAGCTCTCCCCAATTTCTTCATGGGATGTAATGGGAAACCATTTATTTTATTTTTAATCCAAGGACATCGAAAAATAGGATGATCAAGGCTTCGTTGGAACGATCACGTGGAAGATTGCCAGCGACACTATCGAGTATTTTCCCATGAAAAGCCTTCTCAAAAACATTGTTCGGAACCGGTGTAAAACTGTAGGTCCTAATAAAAAAAATTATTTCCCATTACATCCCCTGAAGGGATTGGGGAGAGCTTCTCAAAGCCAGTGAGCTGTGTGCGTTCCAGTTGTATACTCAGTGATTATGACCTGTGACTGTCGGTGGTATAATGGTTAGTGTGAGCACCTCTAGTACATGAGATCCTGAGTGAGGGCGACACTATCGAGTGTTTAACCATGAAAAGGCTTCTTAAAAATACCGTTCGGAATCGGTGTACTATTTGTAGGTCCCAATCTGTGAGTATAAAACTAGAAAGCGCACTGCTCACTGGTTGTGAGCAGCTCTCCCCAATTCTTTCATGGGATGTAATGGGAAACCATTTTTTTTGGATTAGGACCTAGAGTTTTACACCGATTCCGAACGGCGTTTTTGAGACCGCCCTCGAAAGAAATGTTAGGTGATCTGAGCAGGGATCGAACCCACGTTCTCATGTACAGTAGCCTCGCGCACTACCATTGCACAACCGATGGCCACTATGAGCATAAATACCCTCTAATTTGTCTGAATAGTCCGTCACTTCCCCCAGGTATATGCAACAGCTTTTTGCCTAGAAATATTAATATATCAAAATATATCAAAGCTTTTTGCCTGGAAATATAAATATATCAAAAGTTGGTCGGATGGGAATCTGAGTTCTGGCATGAGTTCAGAAGAAGTCTGTGTAACATATGTTTAGTTGCCTCTACAATCCACTGCATTGTCTACTCATTTTATTTGGGAGTAGATTATTTGTGGATCCACGCGACCTTACTGATTTATCAGTATTTATTGATATGATATAATGGTTCCTAAAGGACCGCACTCAAACTGATTGTAGACTATTTTCTGATGTAACGTTTTTTGTAATATCTTTCCTATATGTTAATCTTTATATGCTCTCTTGAAGGGTAACACAGTGAACCATCATGGCAATTAAGTTAACTCGATTTAGAACGACCTACTTATTGTGGCCGTCGGTGGTGCAATGGTTAGTGTGTACGACTCTTGCACATGAGCTCGTGGGGTCAATCGTTACTCTGACCAGCTTGCATTTATTTTGACGACGGTGACCTCGAATAGTGGCTGCGACACTATCGAGTAATTAGGCAGGAACAAGCTTATCTGAAAATTAAAACGTTTGGAATCGGTGTAAAAATGTATTTCCCAAGAAGAGAGCCAAAAATAGAAACACATAGGGCCACCGATTGTGAGAAGCTCTTCCCTATTCTTCCATGGGATGTAATGGGAAACATTATGTGTTTCTTTACCATAACCTCATCCAACCTGTACGAACCAGTCAGTGATTCTAACAATCACTCCCATGGAATGTAAGGGAAATTTGAGCATGTAGTATATCCTAGGTATGAGATATTTTACCAACTCTCCAATAGAGACAATACTGATTACCACACCAGAATGTCCCAGAATTAGTTTTTCTGGTTATTTGTTTGTTTTTGTTTTATTTTTACTTTCGTTCAATGAACTTTTTACAATGAACAATGAACTGTACCTCCACGTACACGTTGGGCTTATGGTGGACCCAATGTTGCTGGTGGTTGGGTTAGTTCTGGGACACCACGATTCACATGAGTTGAGGCTTTAATGACTCTTTCAAATTAAACGTATACGAGTGAATATGTCTGTGCATACATATGTATGCATGTATATGTGGTTTGAATGTTGCCTCTAAATTCATACGAATTCTCGTCAACAGTCAAATGTGACTAAGTATTATTTACATTGAAGTTATTTCTTATTTGTTTGCCTTCCCCCCTATGGACAGACTTAAAGGAGTGCTTACTCATTTGAGACACGTTTCTCTAACAACAACAACACCTTCAACAAAACTCCAAGAGAATATGTCAAGAATGAAGCTTATTTGTCAGGAAACTATAAAAATATTAATTGATTATGATTTTGGTTTGGTTGTAATATGGTTGGCAGCTTCTGGAAAAAACCATTAAATTGCTGACTATATTTACCAAATTCTCTTAAAGTGAACTGCAACAAAATGGTCCAAATGGGGCTAAAACAATTTTCCATTTCTGAATAGCGGAGACCGTTAAGACTCAAATGCAATTGTATGTATTTGATGTATTTATCCATTTATTTCTCAGCTGGTTGGTATACGTGGTTTCTAAAGACACTATTTAGCATCAATTAGTTTCTTGAGTACCGTGTCTATATTCAGCCTGTTAATCGGAGATACCTCATTAGATCCCCTAGATCTATCTCGTATATCTCAGCGAGGTTGTGCAGGAAGAGACGACCTATAGTCTGTAGGCGTCTATTCATTAGAGCCATACAAGTGCAGAGGAGATGTTCCACCGTCTCCTCCTCTTTTGCGTATTAGTAGGCAGGCACGTCAGTGGTCATTATATGGAAGCGTCAGCCGTCTTGCGTGATTACCGATTGGCCAGTGCCCGGTCAGCACGGCAATTAGCTTTGATATGTTCCTCCGATTAGGCTAATCAGGGAGTTTCTGGATATGCGGCACGTTTCCGTCATATCCCATCTGACCTTTGCTCGTTCAAGTTAATGCAGGAAAATACCTCTTTTGTCCGACCCTATAGGCGTTGCGACTCGTTCGGTGGAAGAGAATTTACTGCTCTGGCTAGTTCGTCTGCCCTTTCATTCCCTACGAGATCCTTGTGGCCTGGTATCCAAGTAAGAACCACGTTGGCCAGCCGGCCTAGTTCGACAAGTTTTTTCATACATTCACTAATGAGTTTAGATGCAGTGTTGTCAGATTTAAGTGATATATTCCAATGCGCTATGTTCTGCGTTGTAGTAGAAGTTCGGCGCAGGATTCCTTGCTGGCTAGTACCTCCACTTGGAAATCGCTGCACTTGTTTGGGAGTTTGAATGATAAATTGACCTTGCCTCTTCGGAGAAGAGACCCGAGCCGGTTCCATATTCAATTTTGGATCCGTCCGTAAATACTTTGGTGTCAAAACCTGTCAGTGGTTCCCCTTTATCCCACTCTATTCTTCTGGAAAACCTGACATCGAATAGTTTATTGAATGTCAATGAGGGGGTGCAGTAATCGGTGGTTATATTGAGTTTTCTTGGGATTATCTGGAGTATTCTCGCATATCCATATGCGTTGCTCTTCCAGATTCCTATAGCATTAAGTTGGGTAGCACTCCAGGTCGCAGTAGCTGTTATGTGAAGGTCACTTGGTATAATAGGAACCATTGCATTAAGGGCCTCAGCTGAACACGTCCTCATTGCTCCTGTTATGCCAATGCAAGCTGATCTCTGTACTCTATACTAGTACAACAGTCTCATGGTGGACGTCTTTCCCATAACAGACAACCATACCATTTCTCCGTAGGAGAGTATAGGTTTGATTATGCTAGTGTACATCCATAGCACCATTTTCGGTCGGTGTCCCATCGGCTTCCGAACATTTTTCGACAAGCGTATTACGCACCTGTTGCTTTCTGTGGGCGGTGCTCTATGTTACGCTTCACGCCCAGGTACTTGACGTGAGTTGATAGTGGAATCTCTATTACAGCCGAGGAGGATTAAACTTTGGTATCTTGGTCTTCGTGATAAAAAGCATGACCTACATTTTCCATTGATTCACTCCAAAACCACTGCCAGTGGCCCAGTCGTTAAATGATTTCAAGGCCCCATTCATGATTTCGGATGGTAGCAAACCATACACCATTATTACCACTTCATCCACATATGCCACGGTTTAGATCCACATATTGCCCAGTTGTAGTAGTATGTATTTTGTAGATCACGAGTAACCAAAGTAGGGGAAAGATGACTCCACCCTGAGGAGTTCCCCTATTCAATCGCTTTGCTGACTCGCGTTGATAATTCTGCTCTGTAGCATTGTCACTATATAAGTACAACTTTTGAGGAAAGTTTCCACGCCTAGATCTTCAAGTGATTGCACCCTCTATATCCAAGAAGGCCGCGAGGGTATATTGTTTGTATTCTAAAGACCTCTCCAATAGTTCTCTCGACTTCGTGCAAGGCTGTTTCGGTTGATCGGCGTTTTAGATATGCATGTTGGCTGAATGATATTATGGGCGATCCACCAGTTTTCGTGCGGATGTATGCGTCAATTAACCTTTCAGGCGTTTTCAGAAGAAACGATGAGAGGCTGATTGGTCTGGAATCCTTTGCGCTCTCATGACTCCATCTCTCAGCCTTGGGATTAAAAACCACTCTTACCTGGCTCCAATTCACTGGTACGTACTTAAGAGTCAGGCAAGATTGAAATATGATAGAGTGCCACGGCTTAATCATGACCTCCGCGCTTTGAAGAATTTTTGATATAATATCATCTGGGCCCGTAGATTTATATATGTTTGGACAGATTCTATCATCTATACCGTTAGTATGAGTATTGGGTTGATAATGTTCGCACCTCCTTGGCTGTGTTCTTGCAGTCCAGGAAGTGTGTTTTCAAGAGTAGCGATTCAGCTGAGCTATTTGACCATGTCCCTGCATCCCTCTTTATATAACTTTTATTGAAAGCATTTCTCAGCTAAAATCCTAAATAGTTTTAAAAACGGTATAAGTATTATAACGGGTGTTTTTTGCTGCAGGAGAACTATCGATATCGATAACTATGGTTGCACAGATGAGAATGTCAAATTATGTTGACATTTCTGTTCAGTAAGGTTTGGCAAGTCACCGTGAATCGTTTAACACTGCCACAACGCTTCCAAATTGTGGAAATTTAGGGTGGTGTTCTATAAGTCGTGAATCAGTCACTTCGCGTTACTTTTATCGTTACAGATGTTCGGTGACTACCTGATCACTTCAGCTGTCAAATTGAACACGCCACAGTTCTTCGCGTTAGTTGAAGAAATTACAAATTTAAAGAAAAATGTCGATCGAGGATAGGCAGATGGAAGTATTTTGCATTTCATTGCTTATAAGTTGTTGCCCCAATTTTGGCTGTAATGCATTCGACGGATAGAGCTCAAACTTTTTTTTTTAAATAATTCAAAATTATACTGTTTACGCACTGATATTCTTATTTACAATAATAAGATTAGAAATGGAACGTTCAAATAAGTAATGCGTTGCAAAACTGTTATAATTATATTTAAAAACTATAGACATCAGTTGCTGTTGACAATAATAAACAAAAGAACCAATACATTACAATCAATATATACCGCGAGATGGCACGTGTTTTTGAAACGATGGGGAAATTTATTGGACATTGATACCCAAAATAACATAGGTTTTATACACATTTTATGTGAATATTGTTGGTATTTGCAGTATTATAAAAAATATCAACCTTAAAATCTCTTGATCTACTGAAATAAAGCTAAATTTTTTAATCTTTCTCATTCTGAGCATTTCACTCAAGATAACATTTTCTGATCTATAATTGTATATTTTAGTTTGGCAACTCTATAAACCGCATATGCCAGTGACAGCTTTCGTAAACAAACGCAAGCGCGAAGTGATATATAAACTACCATTTTTTGACTTTGGCGTTCGCGTTGGCGTTTGCGTTTACGTTCACTTTCGGGGCTTCTAGAATACTACCCTTACTTACTGTTGGCGAAGTTCATAGAGCACTTCGTTCAATTTGCGGTCAACATAATCGGCCTAGTGAGCAAGAAATTCATGCAGTTATTGATCATCTTCGGATCGTAGGCAATCCTGAAGTCGTTAACGAATCACATTACATCCATTAAAATTTACTGGTTGGTGCGGTTTATGAAATTTTCGTTGCCATGATATGCTTAGAGGAATTATAAATGAAATATTTGCAAGGTAAATCAAAGATAGGTGGTAACTCTACGCAACAAAATTTTCCGTTTAGACATAAATGACAAAATTTCTTATGAAAATTTCGCAAGAACTGAATACACGGCTTATGGCTAGAATGTGGTTTCTACAGGGTGTCAGATATACAGTAATACGAAATGATTCTGGAAACGAGTAATAGATGGCGACGGTCGCGACCAGAGAAACAAGCCGAGGCCATATCGTCGGCGGCGGCGGCTCTGAAGTTTTTAGCCGGTCGGCGGCGGCCGTTGTGAATTTTTGTCGGCGGCGGCTCAATTTTCGGCTTGCAGTCAACAATTTTTTTGATCGTGTAAAAACAGTGTTAGTGCGAGTGTTAATTGTAATTGTTAAATAACAAAAGAATCACAATTGAAAAAAGGCACAAATAATTACATTACTGATTTAAAAGTTAAATGTAAACTTCATTCCCTTTTTAAGTTGCAGGCGATGTTTAGCGTCATTTTCGGAGATACAGCTCATACCGCGAAAGGCACAATGTTATAGGTATTTCAAATCAGTCAGTCTTGTCTTGGTTTGTGCAAATGAGAGCAATTCGAAGTTATATTAGGTGGAGGTACAAAAACGGTTGACTTAACTCTTTCATTTCGTTTTCGTATGGAACTGTGACACAACTATTTGCAACATAAATACCAAATTCGGTTGTTATTAGTTTGGTGGACGTTGTATACTGTTGCCTCAATCTGGTATTGTTGAACCCATGCTTTCAACCATCCAATGTTCACTTGCAACCATACCCATGAAAATAAAAAAATGAGAGAATAAATTACTCTATACTAAATTCCTCTCTGCCGTCTGTATCATAGAATAATACATACCATAGAAACTTTTATTCGCTCAATAAATTAGACGTCATAGGTACGATGGAAAGTAAACATTGGATGGTACATTGGATGGTGGAAAATACGGGTTCAATAATACCAGATGGTGGCAATAGTAAACAGCGATCAGCAAAGGAACAACAACCGAATTTCGTGTTTTTGTGGCAAACTAGTTGTGTTAAATACAATACACATGTTTACCAACGATAAAAGTCAACAAAAAAGTGCAAAATATATTTAAATTTTTCAGTTCTACACCAAAACGACAGAAAAAAGTTAAGTGAACATATTTTGTAACTCCACCTGGTGTAAATTAATTTCAAATTTAATTGCTCTCATTTCCACAAACCTACGATGAAGTGTGAAATGAAACGTCAGATGAGAGAATGAGTTTATCTATGTATGTGTTATTCTATGCTACAAATAATACAAAATATACATATTTTATTTTTTGTTTCAAATGATATTTTATGTTTGCGCTTTGTTTTAACTTTTAATTTTATTTTGCTTGTTGTTTTATAAGAACTTGAAGTAAATTTTTTAAATTAGTGTTAAAAAAAAGTTGTTTGTTTCCTTTTTCATTTTTTAATTTTTATTTGTAAGTATATAAAATTCGAAACAAAAATCTTTATCAGAAAATGTGAGAAAAGATTTATGGAATGAAAATTTTTAACAATATAACACTTTTTTGTCAATCAATAGAAATTTTGGGAACCAATTCACTTTACCCACATATGCCAGATTTTTTGTCCCTTTTAGGATTTTAGATTTGCCCATGGTGTGTGAAAAAGCTCATTATGTCAAAATATAATCCATTTGAGGTGTATAGTTTTATAAGATATTCTCAAGGTAAGATTTCAAGCTTGAATTTGCGGTATTATTTGTCTCTTGAACCTTTTACACCCCAGAATAATGATGATATATTTTATATTCCAAAAGTATTGGGAAAACTGCAGCCGTTGGGACGGGATTTAAAAACAAATAAAATTAGAGAACGGCGAAATCACCCATTTTGAAAAATTATTTTAAAAACATCGCGCGAATTTATTGAAATAATTTTTCAAAATATGGTTTTTTGAACTTGTGTACTTTGAACTTTGGTGTTTCCAGGGTTCATGAGACATATTGTACCATGGTTCATATTTTGCCATGAATATTCACCCAAAATGTTTGGACCAAAACTTGAAACCGCCCCACAGTGGCTGAATGAAATCGGAATAATTAGACGTTGGTTCAAAGGGGTTTACATAATCTTCCCAATGACAACCCTATCCGATAATAAACCACGAAGATATATATATATATATATATTATATTGAAAATTGGAACGACTGTATCTCGGAAACTATGTGGTTAACCCTAAAAAGATATCCTTATTTTTTTATAAATAAAAGATAACCATACGTCTTAAAGACATATGCTAGTTTGAGGAGTAATTAGTAAAGGTTCCAAAATGTTTCAAAATAAAATTCGTTTCAAATTAATAAGATTAAATCTTGCTCTATCTATAAAAATTGCTATCTAAAGAAAACCCCTCAATTTTTAAACTGCAAAACTGACGAACAGTATTCCCCTTAAAAATCATAGAAATAAATAAATGCTTATTTCTTATACGTCTCAGAGATGTACGTCATCTCACTAGGGTTAAACTGCATTTGTACTAACATTTTAAAATATCATTTAAAAACAAAAAAAGATAACTTAAACTTACGCTTTAAGAAGAATATTTTCTTCGAAGCAGTGAAAATAAAATTTATAACTCTTTAAAATGGTTCTGCCTCCAATGGCTCCATTCGGAGCCGCCCAGTAACATGGAAAAATTTTTGCATGTTCTTTCGCATATTCTTTCTGTTTTACCAATTTCTGATAAAACGCCAGGGTTTGTTCGTTCCCGAATTCTTCGTGTTGTTCGTCAGTCAGTTTCACCTTCTTTAGGTTTGTTGAAAAAATAATCAATCGATTTTTGTGCCATTGTCACTACTTTTATATGTCTGTCATTCTCGTTTTATGCCGGAACTAGGCGTCATGTTAGACAGTCTTGTACAAATCATCATAATGAGTACAACTACCAAGTATCTCGCTACCGGTGTTCTTTACTGGTTACTTAACGGCTACGAGTTAATCGGCTCATATTTTAAGCCGATTTTAGCCGATCAAATCGGCGGCGGCTTGAAGTATAAAAAAACTACCGGCGGCGGCGGCTCGTCGGCTCAAATTCGCTCGGCTTGTTACTCTGGTCGCGACGCTCGAGAAGTTAGATGCTTCAAGAGGGAGTTTGGCGATAATGTTGGCTGATATAAAATGACAGTATGTTTTCGAGATGTATTGGTTAAAAGTTTAACCGCATACAATACACGAACAGTAACAGTTTGGAAGATATTGAGTAAATAAGTAATTTAAGACTTATTGTAAAGTGTATAAGTAAAATAAAGAGACCTGAATCGGTTTATAAGGAAAAACTTGTTTTATTAACGGGAAATGAAACAGCACTAAAAAGGATAATTAGACTATTAGATAATTAACTGTTGTAAGTATCGTATGTGCTAAAGTTCTACAACAGTTGCATAACTTGCAGATATGTTCTTGCGGAGTACTAAAGGTAGATTTACATGACATGTATTTTACATATCGCATGTCACTTTTTTGGCCTGTCTGTTTTTTGTATGCTTGTCAAAATTATTTTAGAAAAACCGCTTTTAATTTGTCGTGTTTAAACGTTCACATGTAAACCATATGGCATAACCTATGTTTGTCATTAACAGCTGATGTTGTCTTGTCACAAAACAAAATAAAACACTCATTAATACTTTTATTTAGAATTGTTAATAAATTATTTACCTTTCCTTGTTGTTTATCAATTTTAATTTAATTTTACCACTCCTTAAAATTGTTCTCCTTCCACAAACGCTTTCTTGTTTGTCAAAAACAGCTGATGCGATACGGTTTTACATATAAAAATAGAACACGCCCTATTTCAAAAATTTCCATATGTATTGCATGATGCATTGTTCATATGGCATGCTTGATAGCGTTCACACGAAATGCATACATTTTTCATCTGCAAAAGTGACATGCGATATGTAAAATAGATGCCGTGTAAAAGCTGCTTAAGCGATCAGCTGATACCATTTGTTTACCATTGTAGCAGGGCGTAGTGAAGAAGGTGGTTGCACCAACATAGCTGATCGAGTTTGTTTATATTCGCCTCACAATTACAGTAATCAACAACTGAAAACCGGTCCACCGGTGGGGTAGAAGATAGAATTTTAAGCTGAAAATGTAAGATACAAAAGTTTTGGTAAAATTCTATATAAGGAGTTATGGGCCACCAAAGTTCGGATATACGGGGGGCTACTATGAATTAAATAGCGGCTAAAGGAATTTGTCTGGCAGCGGTTTTGGACAATATAAGGCAAAATAAACAAAACAAATTAAGTGATAAGATTTCGATTTTGAAAAATTATCGAAAATAGTTTTTACATTTTCAAAAAATTTAAAAAATCCAGAAATGCAAATTAAGGACTGGTCCCTGAGTCCGGCCGGATGACTCGAAATACAAAATAATCGCCCGAGAAAAACTTTGAAGCCCCAGAACTCCTAAAATAGGGATTTCCTCCAACTTTTGTATTTAAAATTTTGTGCTGAAAATCGTGTGTTCTACCCCCTTCGCCATACATTTTTTGATACGACAACAATACATAAAGTCTAAAGAATCATAAACTCATATATGGGCAACGGTTCGGCAAGGAAACGAGTATCAAGAGGAGCTTCGCATGGGGGAGTGAACTCACCGATATTATGGAATCTAGTGATGAACACAATCCTTATGGATTTTGACAAAACGGGCATCAGGATCATAGCATATGCGGATGACGTTGTGCTCTTGATCAGAGATACATTTATGTACGGTCAGCGAAATCATGGAAAGGGCACTAAAACAATTGGCTCGTTGGGCAACGGACAAGGAATGAACTAGGAGTCAACCAGACGAAAAGAGAACTAGTCCTTTTTACGAGAAAATCCAAAATTCCGAATTTAAAACTCCCAAGACGGTAAGGTACTTAAACAGTCGAAAGAAGCAAAGTACTTAGGCATTACCGTTGACTCCAAGTTATCCTGGAAAAGGAATATGGTGGAAAGGGGTAAGAAGGCGTTATGCGCCTTCTATGACTGTAGGAAAATGTTCGGACGAAAATGGGGTTTATAACCGAAAATGATATACTGGATGTATACAGCGATTATAAGATCGATACTCTTCTACGGATCAGTGGTATGGTGGGAAGCAGTAAATAAGAAGTCACACCTGGCCAAGGTGCAGAGACTCACATGCGTCGGCATTAACGGCGCCCTCAGATCTGCCCCTCAAGTGTTACTGGATGCGATACTGAATCTTCAACCGATCGATATACACATCAAATGCACCGCGGCAAAAGTGCCCCTACGGCTAAGGGAATCGGGAATGCCTGTCAAAACTACACACGGGCCTGGTGAGCATGGGTACTTTTGAATATATGAACAAGCCAACGGACTACATGGCACCGAGAATAATTCAGGACAAACAATTTAAGGTACTTATACCTAGCCGTGAACACTGGGCGGCAAATAGCGCTACTGATGCCGGTGAAATCTCAATCTTCACGGATGGATCTAAAGTGGGATCGGCAATATACTCCGAATCCCTAAATCTCAGGATTTCCACCAGACTTCCGAACAAGATGTATGCCATTAACTTTGCCGCAAAACAGATGTCGGAACGGGATTTATCTCCAGCGAAACTCAAAATCTATGTAGACAGCAGGGCAGCCCTCAAGACCTTAGCCTCAAGAATTATCAAATAACGATGTACGATGGACTGCTTCTTAGCCCTAACCCGAATTCAGGCGCGCGAAATCACCCTCTGATGGGTATCGGGTCATAGCAACATTCACGGCAACGAAATAGCAGACGAATACGCCAGAACGGGCTCCTGTGTACGGGAAGACGCTGCGACCCTGGACGTGCATATTCCGTTTATGGAACTGAAGAACCAAGTCGACGAACTGGGAGTAGCGTTAGCCAAGTCGAGATGGGAATCGGTACAGAATTATAGGATAGCTCGATTTCTTTGGCCAGTCATTGATGCAACACGTACCAAAGGACACTCAGCAATCTCACAGGAGGAATAAGTGGACACTGCGTGATAGGCCAAATGGCTGCACGTATGAAACTTCTATATGAAGACTTCTGCAGAAGTTGTTTAGATGAAGAAGAGGAGGAGTCAGTGCAGCACTTGCTTTGGTCATGTAGATGACTGCAAGAGTATCGTCTAGCCTTCCTGGGTGGCAGGCTCTTCGAAAACCTCAATGACCTAAACGCCTCGTCAAATTCGTAGAAAAATCTCGATGGTTCAGCAGAGCACAATAGAGCAACTGAGAACAATTTTTTGCGCTAGACTTTCTCCTTGAACTTACCCTCTTCTCTGCAACTAGTCCTTTCTCCTTTCAATTCTTTATTAGGGAACCACAATGGGCCGAAATTACGGCCTCGGGTGAACTCGTTATTTGTTTCTAACTCAAATGACGGGCTTCCCTTTCAACCTAACCTCACCTTACATCAACTCGAACTCCAACTAATTATGTGACCGCAAGATATCGTAAGCTGATTGAAACTAATGTATATTACTCTATGTCTAAACTGTTGTTTGTATCATAAGAATTTGCCCCCAAATTTAAGTCAAAATATTTTCATTTTACTCTCACATTTGTTCGATTTAAGCTGGTCTCATCGCATGTTGGGTGGGCGACAGTTGCTTCGTATTGCTGACACACACAATTGGTTGCATTTGTAGTCGAATGTGATAAATTGGCAATAATCTTTTCGATGCGTTTCACTTAAAATGTAGATATGTACATAAATCTGACAGAGACATGTATTTTAAGACTCCATTGATTTGCTTGCATAATTATCTGCCTACCCGAGACGAATGAATTTCCAACAAGAACCATGTTTTGCAATCTCCTGTTCCACCATATGATGCAAGATACACATAGCTGGAAGCGACCGACTGCTGCATAAACATTTAGTCTCATTGACAATATCATTCCTGGGTTCGTCCAGCCCCCACTTCAACTTGTGAATCATTTCATTTGACGGTTATTACGAATTTTTCACTTTCATTTAAAAAAAAAGAGAATAAACCAACGTTGGCGGTTACAATGACGACGTCTTTGAGGTTTATTCAACCGTAACATAAAACATTATTTTTAGGAAGAATCCCGGCAAAAGGACGGACATTCCTTCTTTTTTTTGATTTATTTACACAGGCACGACGAAGGAAGTGCAGAAAAAGGCAATGAACCAAAGTAAACAAAAATGAAATATACAACACGATAGATGGATTGGAGACGACCACAAAGGAGCCCATTCCCACTACATACCACAGTACATCACACTACACCAGACGTTGCAATATCCTGATGCGCTCCGATATGAAACGATACAAACGATGATGACATACCTGAAGGTATATGGGTACCTGTGCACATAAATACTCCTAAATACTCATGGGTGCAATCTATGCTCTTTTATTTTTAGTTTTTTCCTTTCCAACTTCTTGTGAATAAGTTTATTTTTGGGTTGTGTCTTAAGGTTACCTTGAAGTGTGGTGGTCTGCCTATCTTTCCCGGCATGCCAATATCGTCATTCCGAACATGACGTGGAAAGGTGGACGAAGGCGGAGGAGAGGGTGATAAATGTGAACAAGAGCGATGATTTAAAGTTTGATTCCTTTGTGGACGATGAGTAATGTGAACGTATGAATATGTATTGTGTTGTGCCACAGACACAACACCAGATAGAGGATACACTCGAATAATGTGTAGTCCTGTAGGTGGGAACACTTCGCTTAGTCGACGAGTGTAATCATTTAAGTGAATACGTTTATAATCAGTATCTCCCGTTTAAATCATAATGTTACCTACGATCGTTGTATCAACCAGCAATTTAAAAATTTACTTAGTGATGATTTGATATTGGACAGGTTTGGTACTTGTACCCATTTAAAAATATTGTACTAATTTTCGATACATTGAGTACATACTCGGATAAAGTATAGAATAAAATTAGTAGTATCGAATACTCATATATACTTAGGGTGTTATTCTATAAGTCGTGAATCAGTCACTTCGCGTTACTTGTGTCGCTTTGGTAGTTTATGAAACGTTACAGCTGTTCCGAGACTTCCTTGCGTTGAGTTACATATGTACGTTATTTAATGGGTAGTTCATAAAACGTAGCGCAACGTTTTTGATCACTTCAGCTGTCAACTTCAAGATGCCACAGTTCCTCGCGTTAGTTGAAGAAATTACAAATTTAAAGAAAAATTTCAATCGAGGATGGGCAGATGGAAGTATTTTGTATTTCACTGCGTATAAGTACTTACTGTATAGTTGTCAATTTTGGCTGAAATGCAGTCGACGCACAAAGCTCAAATTTTTTTAAAAAATAATTCAAAATTATATTGTGTACTCACTGAAATTCTTATTTGAAATAATAAAATTAGAAATTGGAAAGTTCGAATAAATAATGAGTTGCAAAACTATTATAATTATATTTAAAAAGTTATATGCATCAGATGATGTTAACATTTTTAAACAAAAGTACCAATACATTTTAAATACCGCCAAATGGCACCTGTTTTTGAAAAGACAACTAATTTAATATGGATTGGAAAATTTATTGGACATTGCAACCCAAACTAACATAGGTTTTTTTGCAGATTTTATGTGAATATTGTTGGTAACAATAATAGCAATCTTCAAATCCGTTAATCTATTGAAATAGAGCTAATTTTTTTAATTTTTTTCATTATGCGCATTTCCCTCAATATAACTTTTTCTAATCTATAATTTATTATTTTTTTAGTTGGGCAACTCTATAAACCTCAAATGTCAGTGATAGCTTTCGTAACCGAACGCAAGCGCGAAGTGCTGTATAAACTAACATTTTTTAGTTTTGGCGTTCGCGTTGGCTTTTGCGTGTACGTTCACTTTCGGGAATTTCAGAATACTACCCACTTATACTTCATATGGAGATTTTGTTCATAACCAAGTGGTAAATTCATATAGTATTGCCAAGAATCAAAAATTTTTAAAATTTGTATGTTGTTTTTTGGGGAAAAATTCAAAGTGACATCAACGAAATTTTTTGCTGTGCTGAAGTAAAGTTTAGGCAAAATTCATTTTCATTTCCATATTGTTATGGTGGTTTAAATTTGAAAATTTGAAATTAAATCTCAAAAATGGTGTGTTCGTTAGATAGTAGGAAACTTCTTACGTGCTTATAGGAAATACATAGCTATAAATATGTAGGGTGATTCAATAATCTGTATATTTGTTTTTATATCTGAAACACACCAAAATTTGTCGGAAAAAACCAATTGTCCGCCCAATATTTATATGGAAGGTACAACAATGGCCAAGGCAGAGTTGTTCATCTGTTTTTTTACATAGTATTATTGATCAGGACCAAATTTAGTTAAGATCGGTTTTGGTATACGGGAGATATCGAGTCGCCCAGCCCGAAAACCGCCCACCTATTCTATGGTAGGTAGAAAATGGCCCTGGACAGTAGTTAATCTTTAATTTTTAGGAAAACATTGCCGAGTTCCCAATTTCATTATGATCGTTTGTAGTCTACGAGAGTTATCGTGTCGATCAACCGGTCATCCGCCCAACTTTTGTGTGAATATGACTAAATTTTGTCTACTACCAAGTTTCATAAAGATTGTTTCGGTTTTGCGGGAGTTATCTTGCCGAACAACCAGCCGGCCGAGCAACTTATGTATGGGAGGCACCAACATGGGCGTGGCAAAATCACCGTTGTCTTTGTTGGTGACTCGAGTTTGATGACATATAATATAACATATCTTCATTAAGATTGAATGTGGTTTACGCGGCTTATCGCATTGACAATCCGGAAGACCACCAAGCTTTTGTTTTTTAGGTACCAGAATGGGCGTGGCAACCTAGACAAATTTTTCTAGTCAATTTTCTGCAGTTAAGTAGACATTGACCGATTATTATCCAGTGTTTGAGTTGAAGCTAATCACATCTACCAGAAAAAAGTTTTAGAAGAAACATTATTTTGTATTAAATGTGTCGATTTGTATGGGAGGTACCAGAAGGGGCGTGGCCAAATGCCCATTTTCAATCCCAAACTAACCTTGGACAAATAATAGTCACTAACAAAATTTTGTTGTGATCGATAAAGATTTACAGTAGTTATCGTGTTGACCAGCCAGCCAGACAGACAGACAGACGGACATGGCTCAATCCACTCAAAAAGTCCGAAACGAATTTCGTCCAAAGATACTGAGGGTCTAATTGGCTCTTTTTATGGGTTAATTTTTTTCCGTATTAAGTGATAAACTGTATGGACATAAATATTGTTACTAAATTGAACATACCCATTAGAATAGTAAAATTGAACGTACCCTTTTATTATCGTATGGTTTTTGAAAGTTAACCTCTACAGCGTTAGTCAGTTACGCTAATTTGAAATTGTGTCAACTTTCACCATGGAGTGGTCAGATAAGGAAAACCGGTCTGCCCGCTCGGCATTAGTCGCATGTTCGTCTACAGGGGCATACAATTGTTCGAGAAGACCGCTCCCATTCGGGCCGCCCGAACACAGCATGTCATCAAAGCCGTCAAAGCAAGAATTCAACGAAATGCTCTCCGGAAATCACGCAAAAACCATGAGTCGAATTATTAAAAAAAACTTGGGACTTGGAGCTTTCAAACGGCGTACAGGACTGCAACTTTAATAAAAAAAATGGGATAGAAATATCCAAACGCCTTGTGGTGAAGTACGCTGACAACTTGCATAGAAAAATCTTGTGTACGGGTGAAACAAATTTTACCGTATTGGAAAAATTTAACAAACAAAATGATAAGGTTTATGCACGATCATCTAAAGATGCATCTGAGCTCATCACACGGGTCGAAAAGGGTCATCAGCCAGCTGCAGTCATGGTTTGGTGGGGTGTCTGTTATGAGGGTGTAACTGACTTCTGTGAATAAGGGGTCAAAACATCGGCCAAAGTTTATTAAGAAGCTTTTTTGGAAGCAGTTGTGAAGCCGTTTAACAAATTCCTGTTCTAAAACCAACCGTGGACTTTCCAGCAAGATTCAGCACCAGCTCATTAGGCTAAAACGACACAAACCTGGCTTCGAAATACCCATGAGGGTATACAAATTTGGAAAGTTATGCTGAGACAGCTCGCAAACTTCGAAGAATTTTCAGTCGAGGTAGTGCACCTAATGTGCCAACCATTCGAAGAGTGTACATAAAGAAAATTTGAAGAAACTGGCTTGATTATGGACAGTAAGACTCCTGTGCGTCAACGTACCGGTCGGTCTCTTAATTTCGGCATTCGTACTCAACAACGAATTTTGACAAAAGACCTCCACCTTCATGCGTACAAAATTCAGCTTACTCAGGAGCTCAAACCGGCAGACCATGGAAATCGCCAACAATACGTGCACTGGGTAATGGAGCAAAGAGAAGTCAATGACATCTTCTCCGTTGAAGCGCATTTCCATCTGAATGGATTTAATCACAATATAAATAAAAAAACAAAACTATCTCAAAAACTACGTGTTTTATTTTAAAGTGAAAAAGTACATTCTTACTGAGACACCCTTATTTTCTTTGAATTTTGGAATTTTTCAAGTGAATTCGAAAATTATTGTTTCATTTGTATACACTGTCGTATATTGTGAGAAGCCCTCCCTTATCCCTTCATGGGATGTAATGGGAAACTATTTATTTATTATTAATACACTATATCGGGGTTATATTGGGATGCCTCGGTTTACTCGACTCGCTATCGGTTTGCAGCGAATTCTCAAAACGGCCCCGTCCAGAGCAATTGCTGGAAGCTCCGCTAAATAAACTGAGCTGAGCTTATCTACATAAATAGATAGAGTTGTGCGACCAATGCTCATCGGAATTGTCGGTTCTCAGTGAGGGGCTACCGATGCCTGTGAATTAACGGCAACCTTTGTTGATACCTGGACCCCACAGATACGACTCTGTCCTTGTGGCGGTTTAGGGGCTGACATGATAGACCTTGCGTCTTCCCCGCAGCCATGCGACCAAAAAATGAACAAAGCCTAACAAAAACGTAGTCGTACTGGCTCGACTACTGTCACGGAAAATAGTACGATGATTACAACGAATACGACGACAATGACTACAAACACACTGGGATCGAAAACTATGCCTGACAACTGGCCAGGTGATCCAACTTCTTGCGCGGTGGTTATAGTAACTAGTACTTCAGATCCTGATGTAAGCACTCCCATGCCTCAAAGAAAAAGTACAACGATCGGCGCGCCTTCACTCAGGATCCTTGAGAGTTTTGGCAGACTGACTTCGCAACTCACAACTAAAAGCAGATTAATTCTTTAAAATGGGCACCAAATATTGCTTAATAACAGGGTACTCCGTCCTCCGTGTTGGCCCGGCTTCTGGAGATCAAACTTCACCACTCTAACGCTTCTGACGCAAGGAGAAACTGATCTTATGGGGTATGGTTCTTAGCCTTAGAATGCTTGAGTTTAAGCTGCTTCAGAGTACAGGTAATGGAATACATAGGGCCACTATACTTGCCAGGAGCAAGCTTAATATTTATTTTGTCTCTTTCTGTACCACTACCACTTGGTTGGCCTCGGTATATATGGCACATGCTTAAAATCACTGGTGAAGGCGGCGAAAGAAAAAAACAAGGACCTGCTAATGTGGAGCGATATCAATGAACATCATCACATATGGGAAAGCACTGACATCAACGAAATGGGTGATATACTTATGCTATAATTTAGGAGAAGTACGAGTAACCTGGTGATTTGTAACAAAGGGTACGACCCTACCTTCATTACTAGAAATAGGCAAACAGTGATTGATGTTGCCCTTGTCTCTGAATGCATTAGCGACAACATAAAAAAAATGCTGTCCCTTAACATCGCATGAAGGGATTGGGGAGAGCTTCTCACAATCAGTGAGATGTGCGATTTCTAGTTTTACACTCACTGTTTGGGACCTACAGTTTTACACCGATTCCGAACGGTATTTGATAAGCATTTTCATGGCTAAGTACTCGATAGTGTCGCCATCACTAAGCGAGGTGACCGTCGTAGAAAGAAATATAAGGTGGTCTGAGCAGGGATCGAACCCACGTTCTCATGTACAAGAGCCGCGCACGCTAGCCATTGTACCACCGACGGCCACTTAGCGACAACATAGATGACTGGAAATTTACCGACATATTTGTCTCATAGTCTCATAGACCTGTCATTTCACGAAATACTAGGAGGGCAGACTGCGGAAAGTTTAGATATACTTTTAACAGGTCTATTACAAATAGACCTGAACTGCAAATGCAAACTATTGGAGATATAGAAACGACGGTCACAAGAGCATGTCCTCAGGCCAAACCAAGGGGCAAAGATCTGAGAAAGTTTTTGTAGGAAGCTTTTTAATAGGGCAAAGTCCACAAGAGCACAACAGTAGTGCGATTCAGTAAGCTGTTTTAACGATAATAGAATCGTTAAGTTCACTTAACGATAAAATTAACGATTTTGGTAATCTGCAGGCAAGTTTGATAACGATATTCGCTATCGCTAAAACAGCTGTTGAAGTTAACGATTCGACTATCGCAAAATTAACGACAACTATTTTTGTGTTTAAGTTCAACAAAACAAACAAATTTTTCCTTCTTTTACAATTTTGGGGTTGTTTTGTTTTTAAATTTTATAATGTTTTAATTACTGTTCGTTTAAAATTGCTTTCGAATATTTAGGATATGATTTGTCACAGAAAATAGTTGCTCCGGCGAGGCGCCGCTCCGTTTCCCACTTGGATTTTTAGTCATTCTAAAAAATATATATTGCACAAATAACAAATATGTATGTATATGCACAGTTACATTGTTAAAACGTTTATAAGCTAACAAATTCTATTTTATAACAGAAATTTGTTTGTTTTTTTCAATTCCTCTTTATGCTTTTCGTATATTTTGATATTTACATGGACAGAGCTGCCACTTAATATCACTTTCAGTAAACACAATAAGTCAGCTGTTTACTATCGTTAATGACGAGTTTTTAAGTGGGTAGTTAACTATCGGATTACTTAATCTTAATTCTAAGTTAATTAGAGGTTAACTTTGCATTTTGTTTTTCAGTGGTGAGTTAATGTAAGTCGCCATATTGTCAACTATTATGACAACCCTTGTATTCTTATTGGAAAATATGTGTGTTTTGGGATAAATACCAAAAACACAAAGGGGAACAAACAAAATGGAATTATGTAAAATAAGAAATATATGCATAAAATCGAAGTAATTTTAACAAAAATGTGTAAAAAAACTATAAAGGCGCAATCATTTAACGATCTAGACTCAACGTATGTGTACAAATACGCAAAACAGAAGCATATATTTTCTAACATTTCTCATTTTGACAGTCAGCAATTTGATTGTCAAAATCATATGGTTCTGACTAAAAGTTAACCAACCAACATTGTGGGTTAAGTCATAGTTAAACAATGACTGAAAAACACAATTCGATGTTTAACCAGAATTTAACTATGAAGCGAAGATCAACACCGACCGAAAAACTGGCCATAAGTATTAGTTAGTGAATCACACAATCGTTACTGCAAACGACAAAAATCGTTAAGTAACTTAGCGATTATCGGTTCGCTAAAATTTAGTGAATCGCACTACAGAACTGCTATACGTATAAAGAAGAACAGGACTGCTGTAGATATATAGAAGATGCACAAACAGTACAAGCGTCAGTTTTACACCGGTTCAGAACTGTGTCTTGGCAAGCTTTTCATGACTAAATACTTTCGGCGATACTAAGTGAGCTGACCGCCGTCGGATTAAAATGTAAGGCGATCAGAGCAGGGATCGAACACAGGTTCGCATGCACAAGAGCCGCATGTACTACAATTACATCACCGACGGGCGACGAACCAAACCTAATAAGAGTATGCTGTAAAAACTTGTATCTCATTGAGCAGGATAGAGTACGAGTTGCACATGGAAGAAAGGAAAGAAATGAAAGAACGAATTTAAACTTAATCAAACCTATCACTCATTCCTCCATCGACTTTCTTCTCTATAATTTTCCAACTTCATAGTCGATCAGCTGTTGCATCGAACCCTCCAGTTTGGAATCATAGACTAACATATTAGAGATAATTTAACTTGCTCTTTTGTTTTTTGACTGACGGGATTCGAATGATTGATGTTGCAAGGTTTTTCTGCAAGAGAGGACTTGCGTCGCTGAGGATTGCTGAAAGTGTTACCGTGAATGAGCAAAATTAAAAAAGTGAGAATTTCGTTCGATGTTCGTACGTTTTGTTGCAATTAATTCCTCCGATTCCCATTCATCTTGAAAAAGGAATGGAGTTGAACGTTGTATCAGACAGATAATACTTATATGTTACTACTTTATAATATATTAGTCTATGATTGGATTTTGTATTAGAGAGCCGAGTGGATGGGAGAACGAGCGATAAGTAACTACAAAGAATCCACGAAGTAAAGTATGTTAGTTGAAATAGTGTTTGATTGATACTAATGACAGCTATATTTAGCATCATGTTGGTTGCATCGAACGAAAATTCGCATTCCCTTTTATTTCTGTCCTTTTTATGTCTAACCAAGAGTAGCTTACAACATAACTCGAACTCGATGAAATGACCTACTACCTCAAGAGAATGTAAAGAGAGGGATGGTGACTCTTATCTATTGCTCTATGGTCCAGCCATACGGTAAAATCAGCAAGTCAAGCACTATGGGTAGGATCAGTAATACGTAGTAGGATCGTGTAAAATGATCAGCGGAGGACGATGGGGCCTATGCCCGAAAATAGTTTACTGGATACGTCCGATATTGGCTCCACTTATCTTAGTTTGTTGGCAAAAGTCCTGAGAATGGCAATGGTGTGTATCAGGGGTGCCCTTCGCATAACCTCTACCGAGGGTTTAGGGTTTACCTGTTTTGCTGAAAAATAGCTGCAGTTTCGGCAATCTGTCTAGGAGATTCTTCGCAATGGATCAACAGTCAATATGGTCATAGGTCGATTTTCAGGGATCAGCGGCTATCCACAGTAAAAGTCGGCAACATGACACCCACTTCAACCTTTGAAAGAAACTTCTCCACTCATATCGCTGACAAATAGAACTGGAAGGGACGGACAACAGGTTATATAAAGTATTCAGACTTCTACACTGATGGCTCCAAACTACACCATTTCCAATTGAATATTTAAAAAATATCAATTTAATTTTTAAAAATAATAATTAAAATTTGAAAATTATATTTGAGATGTAAAATAATTAAATTGGAATTATAAAATTTTATTTAAAATTTAAACTACATTAATTGAAATTTAAATGCCATCAATTGAAATTTGAAACATATCAATTGAAATTTCAAAGACATCAATAGAAATTTAAAAGACATCAATTGAAATTTAAAATTCGTCAGTTGAAATTTAAAAATTATTAACCGATTTTATGTATTAGATTGTCTTTTAAAATTCCATTGCTGTATTTTAAATTGAAATTGATGTATTTTAAATTTCAATTGATGTGTCTGAAATTTCAATTGATGTCTTTTAAATGACAATTGAAGTCTTTTAAATTTAAATTTATTTTTTTTTTAATTTCCAATTTATGTATTTCAATTGATTTTTTTTTAAATTTCAATTGAAAATGGTGTAGATGGTAAGGTAGAGCTTAGAATATTTTCTATAAAGCTGTTCACAAAGGCAACCAGACCATTTTAGTGTCTTGTAGGCAAAAGTCATGGCATTCGGAGGAGTTGTCCTTTGGCTGGGACGAAACGTCATCACCGCCTTGGGTAGCAACATCTACTCTGACAGTCAGGCGTGGTATATAATCTCTGAAATCTGTAATCCGCGCCTCTCTAAATGAGAAGGCCAAGCAGGTTGATATTCATCTTATATGGATGTCGGGGCACAGGAACATTCCAGGGAACTATATAGTAGATTAGCTGGCAAGATTAGGAACTATCTTACCTGTTCCACTGGATATGAAGCATGAAAATATGCCTCTTTCTGCGTGCAAAAAATGTTTTCCCATTGGGGAGAGCTTCTCACATCCAGTAAGCTGTGCGCTTTCTAGTTTTATACTCACTGACTGGGATCTACAGTTTTACACCGGTTCCGAACGGCATTTTTTGAACGTTTTTCATGGCTACTCAATAGTGTCGGCATCACTAAGCGAGATGACCACCGTCCAAATAAATTAAAAGTGGTCCGAGCAGGTATCGAACCCATTTTGTCGTATACAGGAGCCATTCCACCACGACGGCCACAGCAAACTTATCCTTAAAAGCAAAGCACAAATTGCAGGATCACCAGGCAAGTATGACCAAGTTATGACCTGCATCTTACGCTAAGCCTGATATCCATTCCTAGACAAAATGTCTCTACACTAATAGCAGTGATCACCGGATCTTATTTCAGGTTGGATTTAACACACGCTGAAAAATCTGTATTTTTTTGTTGTTTGGATGCAAATATAAATTATGTTTCGAGCTTGTGGCAAATATTATATACTTGTGCCCAAACATATTGAATTTGCTATTCAATATTACATGTTTGAGACACAGTGATTAATATATTATAACATATATGTTTGCGACCCAAATACATCTGTGTTTGTTATACAAACACAACTGTGTTTGTTGCACTGTCTATGCTATGCTAGAGAGACAACGAGATAGTATATCTTGTAAGTGTTTTTCTGTATTTTTGCATTATTCTCTCAGTCAGTGAGTCATAAATATTCCCGAATGTACGTGCAATTGTAGATGAAGTCAGTGTTTCTTATTTTGGCAGATGTATTGCGTTTTAGTTTCATGTAATCAGTCGTCAATGCTGCATCTGACAGAGGATATCAAAAGCGCTTGACCGGTAAAAAATAGAATAGACGAAGGCTCGGACGCTTAAATGGTTTGGGATGTTACTTTGGTTTTTGTGTATGTGTTACGTATATGGGCTATTTCAATAAGTTTCAACATTTGTTGAAACTGAGTTCAGATGCTTATTATTTCTCCAGTTTTTCGAATTGACCAAAACGGTAAAAAGGGAATGGTAGGACACACTAGAAAACTCGGAAATTCAAAATTTCAGACCATCAGTTCTTTATCTCTAAAAGTTATGGGCACTCAAATATGGAAAAACTCAAAAAAAGGCTTTAAATTTTCAAGAGTTTTTTCATATTTCATCACTTTTCTACTTTTAGTTTTAAACTTCCGATGCCCACTGATATAAAATAAAGTCACTAGACTTAGTAGATATTTACACTATAAAAGTTATGCCCATACTACTATTTGAAAACAAATTTGTACAGCGGTTCATTTTTGAAACCAAAATTTTCCGATTTTTCAATTTTCGCAGTTTTTTCTATTGCGTTTTTGCGCCGTTCAAGAAAATTGCCTTTCGTCAACAGTATTTAATAGATGGTGTAATTTGCTAAAATTTGCGCCATATCACGTCGATGTCAGGCTTCTGGTTGCTGAGAACGATGACCGCAAACTTTTATAGAATTGGCGTAAATTTGTCAAAAATTACAGTTTTTCGCGCCTGACATTTGCAATATTATTTAAACCTGGTTTATGTATTGCGTGATCTAAACTTCTTAGTAAATGGCACCTCAACGTCAAGAAGGCGTTAAAATATTTTGAAACTCAAAAATTTTATAAAGAAAATAAAAATTTTGCGAAATTTCATGATTTTGTTTCGCGTTTTTTTTAATTAATCCGTGGTTTAAAATCAATGTAATGTATTGGAAATGAAGTGCAGCGGTAAACTGAAGATCATATATAAATATGGTTCAATTCGGTCCATATTTAGCGGGTTCAGCGGCATTTTTCTTCAAACACATTTTGCTTTGTGACATCTGCAGTTCTGTATAGATTCCGCCGCGATTGACACCAAATGAAAGATTTTTTTAAGCTTGATAATAAAACCGAATAGGCATTAAAAAATTCTCATGATTTAAAATTTTACAGATAAAAAAAAATCCTAACCTCAAAAATAATTCTTATATAATTAAAACCTCCATAACTTTCGCGCCGTTTGCAATAAATGATTAACGCGAACTGTTTTTAGAAGCTAAAATATTACCCTTCACTTAATCAAAGCGTCATTCGTGTCATCCAAAAAAAAATTTGGAAAAAAAATATTAAAATGTCGATAATTTTTGAAAAAGCCCATATATGTATGAATGTGTGCTACCAAAGGGAGAAACGATTTTGAGGAAAGAACTTGGAAAGGGCAACAACGTGAAGCCCTCTGTCTGTCCGAGCCTTTACTGAGAAGGTCGGAAGGGCGGAACATGTGTGAAATATAACCACAAAAAAACCCAAGTAATTAATACACGCTTTTTTTGCATGAACTAGATTTGTATATAAGTATATTCTTTGTGTACCAACGCATAGTGATAACCAACGCATAGCTGAAACCTTCCGAAAACAAACACCTGAGAGACAACAAAGAAAGGAGTAACAAAAGCGCAGCAGATTCTCATTTAATGAAAAAACACAAATAATGCATTCGATGCACCTAAATGTAAAAAAGGCCGTTTTAAATCTTTTAATTTTTTGTATTAATTATTTATAAATGTGGGTTTATATTGATAAAATTAATTATATGAAATAATACAAACATATATATATTGAAATCAAAGAATAATTCATTTTTAAATATTATTATGTTTGGGGGGAAATACGCATATGTTTCCACGTAAAAGCATACATGTTTGCCAGTAAACATGATGCTGTTTACATTTAAACACAAGTGAGTTTGGGACTTGCAAACATATTAATGTTTGAAGTGTGTTCCAAACATATACATGGTTCCTGTAGAATATGTTTGAGAGAATATGTTAGAGAGTCCGTTGTTTTTCAGCGTGCAAGCATTCAGGAAGTTAAGCTGAGTGATGTTACGATATTTCTGCAGACTGCTAATTGGTTCGCCAGGGACCAATGTACATCTTTTCTGCGGCCACATTCTGGAAAATTGGGATGGGGTATCATATGGCCTGAATGTAACATAACCATACCAAGTCAATTTACAGGTTCAACGATGGGGACGGAATGTGATGTCCTGTCGTATCACATCGGTCCTCATTGGACTAAGTGTGTCAATTGTGACAGCCACAACTACTTAGCCTAACTTGGCATACAAAAGTCACTTGATATCTATGGCCGTAAGACAACGTAAACCAGTTGGAAACTCTTATTTATTATTCAACAGCGGAATAGAGAAATTGGCAATTTATGAATATTGGCCAATTTACATATAAAGTCAGCATAAGGATAATAACACTGTGCGACACCAACAGAAATGATGGGGTTCTGTCAACGGATTCTGGTAGAATGGTCTAGAAAAATATACATGTATCGGCATTTTGCCAGATCTGATCAGAATTTTTTTTAGGGCGGGTCAAAGTTTCGGCCACTCGGATTTTTGTTGCGACATATCGGCATGCAAAATTGTGTGTTCCTTACTTCTGAGGTAACAAATATGTTCAGAAGTTTTATAGAAAAGATTCAGATCAACATTTTTGTGGAACAAATTAACCCTCTGACTGTCACGTATAACCATAATTTTTACTTTTTTTTTTTGAAAACTCGCAAAAAACTGCTCCAAAATGATGGGGGGCATGGTCAAAATGTTCAAAATGCACTTATAAATTTCACTATATGTGTCCGAACACTCCAAAACACACATCTTAGCCCAAGTGGTAGATAATAAGCAAAAACTAACTGCCTTCTAAGGGTTAATAATGAATTTTGTCATTTTGCTGTTTCTATTATAAATAGTCCACATAATATAATGAATTTTGTCATATTACATCTTTTATCTAGCACTTGTGCTAAGATTGTTCGGACACATATAGTGAAATTGTATGGCGATAATTTTTGTAAAACATTTTGTCCACGACCCCCGTCATTTTCGAGCAGTTTTTTTGCGAGTTTTCAAAAAAAAGTAGAAATGATGGTTATACGTGACAGTTAGAGGGTTAATTTGTTCCACAAAAATGTTTATCTAAATCTTTTCTATAAAACGTCTGAACATATTTTGTACCTCAGAAGTAAGGAACACACAATTTTGCATGCCGATATGCTGCAGGAAAGTTCCGAGGGGCGGAAACTTTGACCCGCCCTACAAAAAAACTCTGATCAGATCTGGCAAAACGCCGATACACGTATATTTTTTTTAGACCTTTCTACCAGAATCCGTTGACAGAACCCCATCATTTTGAAAAAAATCTAATTTTGTCTCACAGTATAATCTAGCTGTCTGAAATTTGGCCAGCATTTGGTTGCGTCAAGGGCTCTAATTACACAGAGAAACAATGCAATTATAATTCAATCTAGCATGTATTTTGGTACAGTTCCTTTTTAGCAGAAAACTCACCAATTTTGTAGTTCCAAAAAATTAAAAACACATTAACATCTATGGATGTAGGTGAAAAATTATTTTCATATTTATTCTTATTTTATTGATTTTTATTAAAAATTAATGCAGACCAACCCACACAATTGAAATGCTTTCAATATTTTCTTATAAAATTAGGAAAAAACAACTTTTTCAATTTATTTAATCAAAAAGTCTGTTTTTCTGTTTGCGTAACTTAATATTATAAACAAATATTAGTATAAATTTAAAACTAAACAAGTTTCTACAACTAAAATCTGGTTTTATTACTTATTAAATCTAAATTGTTATTATTGTATCAGTTTTGTCAGTTTCTTATAAGAAATCGAACATATTTCAGATGTGAAGTTTGTGGATCTCGCTTGATCCGACTCGAACTAAAATTATATCGAACTATATATTTTTAAGTTTAAATATATAGATCTAAACATTTTTTGTGTAATTGTGTAGTGATTTTATTTTTAAATGTTATAAAAATACAAAACTAGTATTTATTGAATTTATCTCTATGCAGATTAAGAGTAAGTTAGTCTTCAATCGAAACTTGTAGTTTCATTTTATGGTTATAAAGTATTTGATTAGTTTTCTATCCAATGCAAATGGAATTTTTCATACTCGTATGATATAATAAAGTAGTAGGATACGTTTTCAAGTGATTAGTTTTCTATATCAAATTTTTGTTCTCTAAAATTGCAAGTCTGTTTTTTTTGAATTCTTAGTTTCTTCAATGATATTAATTTCGAGATAATTAAAGGTTGTGTTGTTTGGCGTGATAGAAATTGTACGTATTTGCGCACAGCTTAACGGGCCACTCAGATATCAATTTAATTTTAATTCATTGAAGTTTGTTTAATGTTTAAAATTATATTAAAAAAATTAGACAATTGTTGGTTTTTTTAATTGACGCGAAGACACTTTACCCTAGTATCCTTAACAAAATCTTAACCACAATTATCTGACTACCGCTTTTTAATTCATAACACTCCAACTAAACTGTATCCAACGAGTGGCTACAAAGCATTGGAGTACATGCAAACTTTTCACGAACAGCTGTCGTTTTACGAACACCAGTCATGAATATCTGGGTTGCATTTGGCAAAAACAGACATGTTCATATTAAAGTTAGACAGCATACATGCTGACAACAACCCCAGCAACTTATTGCAGGAGCAAAGTATATATTTGTAAGCATTGTTTTCATGAATTGAAGATCAGCTGCTTTTTTGTTTCTTTGTTGTCTGTCACGTTTTTATTTCCAGCAGTTTTCAACAAACTGAGCCCCCTTTGGGTCACAAAACATATATTCTAACTTATTCATTATTGTGTCTCCAACATTTAATATTCAATAGCAAACGCAATGTGTTTGGACACAAGTCTACTATATTTGCGACAAGCTACAAACACGTTATTTTTGCATCCAAACATCAAAAAATTTCAGCTTTTTCTGCGTGTAGTATTTTAGATATGTAGTTTCTCTTTGTGCGCAGATGACATCTAGTAACTAACTTTCCCTTAGGAATATGGGGGTGAGTGTTGGTCCCTTTTCCTCAAAAATTACTTTGATGACTGATGAAGGGCATATTATGAAAAATTGGCTTCGCGTAGGACTTTCTTTCCCCACTCCAGTTCAATATATTGGGTTGGCAAGAAAGTAACTTTGTTTAACTTCTTATATAGATGGTGTTTTTGTTATTTTTGAAATGATTTTGATCAGCTGACTAAATTCTTTGTTATAAAGTGGCCACAGCAGCGGTAGACCAAATGAGATTAAAAAAAAGGGTTTCCCATTACATCCCATGATGGGATTGGGGAGAGTTTCTCACGACCAGTGAGCTGTGCGCTTTCTAGTTTTACAGTCATTGATTGGGACCTACATTGGGATTGGGACCTACAGTTTTACACTGGTTCCGAACGATATTTTTGAGAAGCTTTTTCATGGCTAAGTCCTCGATAGTGACGCCATCAGTTGAGCGAGGTGACTGTCGTCGAAAGAAATGTAAGATGGCCAGAGCAGCGATCGAACCCACGTTGTCATGTACAATAGCACCGCATACTAACCATTGCAACACCGACGGATACAGGTTGATGAGGACGAAATCAAAGCCGTTATAGAATCTTTGACAGAGTATGGCACGAAGCACTCGTGTCAAAGCTCGCTGCTTTTGGTGTCGGTGGTAATTTCACTCGATTTATATCGAGTTTTCTCAGAGATCGTACTATACGAGTTGTTGTAGATGGGATTTCATCCGACGAGCACAAATTGACTGCAGGGCTCTGTTCTTTCTCCTTCTCTTTTTCTTATTTTCATTGACGATCTCCTTGGTCAGACTGTGAATCCAATATACTCTTTTACGGATGACAGTAATCTCTGTCATTCTTATTCATTCGACCGTAGGCCAAGTACAAGTACAAGAGATTGAAGTCAAACGCCGGACGATGAATGAAACATTCGGCCGGGATCTGGTGTCCATTGTTGAATGGGGTCGAACGAATAGAGTAGATTTTAATGCGGGTAAGACCCAGTGTTGTTTGTTGTCGCATAAGCGGATTGCTGACCCAGGTGTGTCGTCATTGTCTATGGACGGTGTGGATATTGATGAATCAGACGGTCTTGATGTTCTGGGCACGAAAATACAATGTGATGTCCGTTGGGCAAAACATGTATTTGAAGTGTCGAAAGATGCATTCAAGTGTCTGGGCTTTTTAAAGCGGTGCAAGAAATACTTCACTCCATCTGATCTTCTCAATATCTACACCACCTATATCAGGCCAAAGATGGAATATAACTCCCATATATGGGCAGGTGCTCCTAGGACATCTTTGGAGCTTCTCGACCGTGTCCAGAGGAGAGCGATGGTGTTGATAGGGGACAGTAGGGTATCCAACTTTATTGTCTCGTCGTCGAAATGTGGGTTGCGTGTCGCTGTTCTATCGATATTTCCACGGTATGTGTTCCTCGGACATCCGTCAACTTATGCCAGACGTGAGGATATTTAACCGAAGCACTTGCCTTTCCAGGAACTCTCATCCGTTTTTTATCGAGTGGCCGGTTGACCGCACTACACACTATTGAGAAAATTCGTTCTTCAGTCGTACAGTCCGTATGTGGAATATACTTCCGGCCAGTGTATTTCCCACCAATTGTGACATACAAAGATTTAAGACAAATGTCAACAGACACTACTCCCTCTTTCCACCCTCCACTACCTCAATTTTCCTTCGCCAACAAAATGCACTGTATTTATAGGGGGTATCCCCTGAGTGTTGGTTTGATAAAAAAAAATCTGAGCGACTCGTTTCTATTCGAGAAGTTGCAGATAAGCTGAAGGTGTCGCACACGATCATTGAAAGCTATTTGAAATGGCTTGGACTTGTCAAGAACCTTGATATTTTTGTGTTCCGCCTGATTTTAAGAAAATCCACTTAACAAAGCGTATAATCACTTGCGAGTTATTGTTCAAACGCAACACAAATGACCCATTTTTGAAACTAATGAAAAATGGATTCTTTAAAACAATGTCAACCTTAGGAGATGCTGGGTCCAATCACGACGAAAGCGCGCTCCAACTTCAGCAAAAGCTGAACTGCACCAGAAAAAAGGTATGTTGCCTTTTTGTAATTTGGTACTTTAAGAGAGTAATTTATTTTGAACTGCATCCAAACCATAAATTTTGACGTCTATTGTCAGCAATAGATGAACCTTGATGGGTTACTGAAGGAAACACGACCTTAATTTCTAAAGGCCAAAGGCGTGGTTTTCCATCACGACAACGCTAGGCCGCACACAGCTTTGCCGACAAGGCAAAAAATGTTGGAGCTTGGATGGGAAGTAATGCCACATCCCCGCTATAGTCCTAATGTGGCACCTTCGGATTTTCATTTATTCCGCAGTCTACAAAACATTTTGAATGGAAAATCCTTCAATACAGAACACGACCTACAAACCGAGTTGTTCGAGTATACTTGTGGGACGGACCAGTCATTCTAAGAATCTGGGATCAAAAAGTTACCTGAACGATGGCAGAAGGCCATTGAACAAAATGGCGCCTACATTATATATTAAAATTAATTATTTGAATAAAATAATTGAAAATAACTTTGGAGAAAAAAACCGAAATTACTTTTTTTTTTGCGGGCGTCAAGAATCATAGAGGGCGGATCAGTAAGTCCGTGATATTTCGAACTTCCCTCGTAGTTATATGAAATGTATCACCTGTTAGTAGACTACTGTCAAATTTTGAGCAAGTTCCGTCATTTACTTTGCGTTTAACAGCTGTTCAAAACATACAACCTCGTGAATATTTTTAAAAATGGAAAAAAGTGAATTTGTGCTCATTAAACATAATTTTTTGCGAAAACCAAGGAAAAGCTTGATAAATACTATGGGGACTCTGCACCATCAATTTCAATGGTAAAAAAGTGGTTTACTGACTTTCGTTGTGGTCGCACAAGTACAAATGACGCTGAAACTTCTGGACGGCCAATTGAGGTCAATACACCCGAAAATGTCGAAAATTCCACGATATGGTGTTGGCCGATCGAAGGGTAAAAGTGCGTTAGATTATTGATGCCATAGGCATTTCATATGTGTGGTTTCGAGTTAAAACGATCAGTTGGGGTTAAGAATGCTGTTTGCAAGATGGGTGCCGCGTTTGCTCTCAATTGACCATAAACGTAATCGTGTGACAACTTCAAAGGATTGTTTGGAGTTGTTTAATTGGGCTACCAATTGGTACCTAATCCGCCATATTCTCTGGATTTAGCCCCCAGTGACTATTTCCTATTTCAAAATCTAAAGAAATGGGTCAGTGGAAAGAGATTTAGCTCCAACGATGAAATTATTGATCAAACAAATGCCTATTTTATGGATCTCGAAAAATCCTATTTTTTGGAAGGGATACAAAAATTGGAGAAACGTTGGACTAACTGTATTGAGCTAAAAAGAGATTATGTTGAAAAAAAAACTGTATTTCATTCAAAAAGTCACGGACTTATTGATCTGCCCTCGTATTAAGTTGTGACAAACTGATCACAACTCAAAAGTTGCAGAGGTGAATTAAGAATAGTGTCAACATAGTTATTCACTCACAACTGTGTGGACACCACAACGTGACTCTACCACTCTACTGGTCTTCGTAGAGAAATTTTGAGTAGAGCTCTGCCATGTAATCTACAGACTGTAGACACTGCAGATACATTTTCTATACTGTACCAGGGAGTATCCATGACACAGCTGATCGACTAAGTAGTAGAAAAAAAATAGAAAACAGAGTGGATGGGCGAGAGAATGATAAGAAGCAAACGATGCAGCAAACTAAGTTTAAATAGTGTTTGATTGATACTACGCTAAATTATGTTTTATATTGGTTGCATCGAACGAAACTACGCATTCATTTTTATTTTTATCCGTTTTATTCCCAACCAAAGAGTAAAATTCAACAGCAATCCGAACTCGATGAAATGGCGTACTACCTCGTCTTAAAGAGAGGGATAGAGACTCTTGTCTATTGCTCTATGACTGTACAGTCGCTAGATAGAGCGCAGTTGCCGCCATCGATTTGGGCATAGTGTATACACTGTAAAGTTTTTTGGGCGAGAGAACTCGCTGAGATTGTTGTGAGCTCATGTAGAGCGCTCTACAGGGTGTACTCGTATACCATATACCAAGATCTAATAGAGGTTAACGCATTAGAACAGCTGATTTTGTTTTCTTATGACTCTATCTGTCAAATTCAGTGTATTTTGTTATTGTACGTTTTTGTTTACTCTGTTTGGTCTTATGTATTTGTGTTGAATTTGACATTTAGTACCTGTTGTTGGTGCCCACAACAACAACAAATTCTACTGGGTTAACCTCTACTAGATCAGCCTTGGTGTATACATTTCGCTACACGTATATACGCGAGCTTTATCTCTAGCTATACGGAAAAAACTATAGTGGACACTTGGCTTAACTCATGCACTGAAACAATTTTCCTTGTAATATTTATGGAACATTCCTCATTAAAAATTCTTCATTCAATTTTCAGTTTTCGAAACGTATAGCGATATTTTTCAAGCATGTTGCGACTATGAACTATGACTGCCCTTGATCGATATGTTTTGAGTCACGAGCCAATATGTACCCTATAATATTATGTTTGATTATGATATGCAAGGCATGACTGTGAAAGTTCCTTAGCCACAACTCAAAAGTCACAGTATTAAGATATGAGTTAAGAGTTACAATTAACAGCTCCTGATCTAAGTGATGAGATAACTCACGAGTATAACTCAACAATAAATATAACGAGTATATTTAAATACAAACCCTGCAATATAGTCATTGATAATGACAAGAATGATGTATATCTTTGGAAGTTTCTGAGTCACAACTCGTGAGTTCCTTTATTAAGTTGACGATTAGGGTTACAATTACTAGCTCATGGTCTAAATGATGTGACTCACGAGCCAAATCCTTATTTTAAAGGTGATGAATATGAGCCATGATGAGTATGAGCCACTCTGAACTCTTTAATACTGTGTTTGATTAAGATATGAAACGGCAGCAAGTTGTGATTATAGAAGTTCATGAGACACAGTGTTAATATATGGGTAAAGAGTAACAATCTAAATAAAGATACTCACGAGTTTAACTCAAAAATTAAACATTATGAGTACATCTTCAAACGAGCCCTAATATAGAGATTGAATGTGACATTAATCTGCAGCAAACTGTATCTATGAAATTTTCTGAGTCACAACTAAAGAGTCACAGTATTAAGAAGAGGATTAAGAATTACAATTAGCAGGTCTAGATCTAAATAATGCGACTCATGAGTTTAACTCACAAATTACGACCATATGTAAGAACGAACCCATGAAAACTCATGACCCGTATCTATGGAAGTTCCTGAGTTACAACTAAAGAGTCACAGTATTAAGAATTACAGTTAGCAGGTCTAGATATAAATAATGCGACTCATGAGTTGTAGCTCGCAAATTAAATGTGACGAGCATATGTAAGTACGAACCCTGTAATAAAGTGATTGATTGTTTTATGAAAATAACATATGAAAATATTTGCATGTTGTGACTATGAGAGTGTTTCACTCATAACTCAAGAGTTGCAATAGTGGGTTGTGGCTCACGTGTTTCCAATTGACTGCAATTGATCTAAATGCTGTGACCGATGATCCGTATCTGTGACTGTATCTATGAAAGTTCGTGAGTCACAACTAAAGAGTCACAGTATTAAGAAGAGGATTAAATATTACAAGTAGCAGGTCTTGATCTAAATAATGCGACTCACGAGTTTAACTCGCAAAGAGAGTTCCTCACTCATGAAAATATTTTCCTGTTGTGATTATTAGAGTTTCTCACTCGTAACTTAAGAGTCACAACAGTGGGTTTCTGGCTCATGTGTTTCAAATTGACTGCTGTTGATCTAAATGTTGTGACTGTGATCCCTATTCATAAATTAAAGGTAATTAGTATGATACGTGCTAGGAGCAGGGTGTGTGCCTATAGACAGTTGCTAGCTTCACACTTAACAGTTGCAGTAGTGAGCTGCGAGTCGCGAGTAACAACTGACTGCTTTTAATCTTGAAATTTTAACAACAACCTTAATACATTGGCTCATGCGATGAACTCCTCCATTAAAATTGGCTGCTTTTGATGTAGAAGTTTTAATCACGTTGTAATGCTATGACTCGCGATCTGAACTCATCGAATAGGGGCGATGAGGGTAAGCAACTACGAACCATGTTATATATTGAGGCGTTGTGACTTTTAGGAGTTATAAACTCACAAATCATGAATCACAGTAGCCAAACCTTAGTACTGTGACTCTCAAGATGAACTCCTCGATTAAAATTGACTGCTTTTGATAAAAAAAAAAGTTTTAAACACATCTTAGTGCTGTGACTCACGAGCTGAACTCATCGATGAAGCGCGATGAGCATGAGCAACTACGAACACTGTTATCTAGTGAGGCGGTGTGACTTTTGGCAGTATCTAACTCGCAAATTATGAGTTACAGTAGTGATGTGCAATTGACACTCAAGATCTAATTGATGCGACTCGCGGGACTAACTCACTAATTAACAGACGAAAACTCCAAACCTAATGAAATACTCTAAAAACCAAACGGATAAACGTGTGCGTACAAGAATTCAGGGAAACTCTGGCAACATTTTTATTATAAACGCGCTATGGTGTGCCAAAATGTCCAGCTATACACTGAAAAAATTATATTCTTAAAAATTCAAATTATCTGTTCATATTACTATGGTTCATCAATTTTATGAACTAATTCCATAAAGTTATTAATAGTTCTGTAAATTGATTGAATCTGTTAATAAAGATGTAAAGACCAGTTCATTGAAAACGTTCATAAATCCGTTCATAATTTTTTTAACACAAATACACAATTTTTGTAACACACGTTTCCTGTTGTTTGTTATTTTTTTTCTTAATCATTTGCGTACTAAAGAATTTTCATTTCATTTGAAATTTTCTTTGCATATAGTTTGATGATTGTTTCAATAGCATCGTTCCGAACAACCGCTGATGATGTTTTGTGGCTAGATCCTAAACTTTTTCATAAAATATGAACTTCAGAAAAAGTTAATTCTATTAATAAATAATCTATATTCTCCGAGCTTGATGATAACGAAATGTTAATTCTATTAGTGAATACTTCCTAAAGTTTCTGCAAGTTGTCATAAAACAAAGACCTACTTCATAGACCAACTTCAAGACCTAATTTCATTAAAATTATGAACAGTTTCATTATTACTTCTGTACGTTTCCATGAAATAGGAACCAAAGAAAATTTACATTAAATACATACATGAATGATTTATGTAAGATGTATGAACATTTCTTTGACAAATTCATCAGGGATGATTTTTATTTATTTATTCGGCCTTTTTATTTGTACTTTTTCTTATATAATTTTTTTTCTGTTATCCGAATAATTTTCATAAGAGCGGGGTTTTATGCAACATGATTCATAATTTTAATGAATGTATTTATTTATTGAAGATGGACTTTTTCATTCATGCCATGAGCCAGGGTTGTTATATTTTGTAAACAAGTATAATCTAAAGCCCCGTATTCAGTTCTTGCGAAATTTTCGTAAGAAATTTTGTGATTTATCTCTAAACGGAAAATTTTATTACAAGGAGTTGCCACATATCTCGGATTTACATTGCAAATATTTCATTAATAATTCATCTTTGCACTCCTTTCTACTTTTAACGCATGTGGTATTACTTTTGTTTACTAAAATAATCGATATGTCAAAATTCCGGTACAAAACAATTATCAAACAATTGTTTTCGTACGAAATAACTATGGCGTAACAACCCTGTACTTGATTTTGCCTACGAAATTTTCGCAAAGAACTGAGTCCAAGCAAATAAAAAGTGAGCGAAATTTTCCATATTTTTTATACACGTACTTCTTATGGCAACGAAAATTTCATAAAAACTGAATATCGGGCTTTAGGCTGCAAACTTAGGACAGCTTTTGAGTTTCGAATGATACGGACTCCACAAGTCGGCTCAAATGTATGGGGAACATTCAAACTTGTTTGAAAAAACATTATAATGTTAAATATCCTGTCAAAAATGGAACTGGTTAAGAAATACTAAAGACTTTCCTTTCGGGTATAAAAGGACTATGCGCGAAAATGCTTCATAATGTAATTTTTACAAACAATAGAATGCCAGAGAATCTGCTTATTTTCTCATCAGTTCATGTTTTATTCAATTATTTTCTATTTTCAATACCAATCAATGTTTTTCGCGGGTTATTTCAATTATTTTAGGGTGACTATTTTTCGATCTTTGTCACATTTCTATCACACCAAACAACACACATGTCATCATAACTTTATGGCTTGCAGAATGTATCCCGTTTGTTATTACTACCATTTATGCAACCTGTTCCTTCTTTTGGCCCTCACAACGCCCATTCAATTCCAACACCCCATTCATTCCTCAGGCTTAGACAGACTTATTTAGTTTAGTTTTAGTTTTTGTGTTGGCTCGAAAATATTTTCATCTTACGCTACAATATTTTTATAGTATAATGGTTTCTTTTGATTCTCCTTGATAACATAAAATCCTTTTGGTTTCCCATTGCCCGGAAAGTATTTGTTGAAGCTGTTTTTATTGACGGTATTTGCGGGGGCATAATACGAGGGCGATTTACGTTTTAGCGATTTTTTATAGCTCATCATTGTGTCCTGATGAGGATCATGGTGATCATGATCATGATGATGATGGCGATGATGCTGATTGTAGGACTTCTCGATGGACTCGTTCTCCCATGGCTTGGACCATGTGGGTATGTGTTTGATATCAATCAATTGCTGCACTTTATTTGGTTCCACATTGGCCACACTGGGGAATCGTTGTTGCTTATCTTCCAGCATTTTCTTAATGACCGGCAAATTCCAATGGTAGATGCGGCCAGGTTTGCCATTCGAGTTAAACGGGAAGGAGACCTTGAAAAGAGATACACAAAACAAAAAGAATCGTCAGTATTGAAAAATTCTCAAAAGATTTAATATTGCTGAAAAATAAAATAAAATATACAAAGTTTATTTCAGGCATTTTGGAAAGGAACCGAATATAAATACAAACATTTTGCTGTTCATTCTCTCACACGTTCACTTAACTGACAAACGACGAGGGAGGCGACTGAAGGGTTCTTTTGTTGGCAGTTTTTGCTTTTCAAAATTTATGATGTTCGAGTTCAAAATGCTAATTAGTGTCATGTTGCAGCATCACGCATCCCCTAAGCCATGGATGTCTGTCCGGCTGTCTGTTTGTTAGGCTACACTTGTATCCCCAGATACGGGAAGCAAACTGCTATCATCCGACCGAGCAACTGATGAACCACTCCATTCATCTATGTACGTACATTTGCCGCGGCATGAAAGAGCCTCCACACATCTAAAATATGTTTTTCAATTATATTGACGCAGTGGTGTAACAAATTTTAATTAAAGCTGTCCAGCGATAAACATCTACTATTCTTTTATTTAAAATTTATGTTTGCATATGAATGGCACTTCTCCAAGACCCCTTAACTGGATGACGCCCCTTTGGAATATTGCTTACGCCCAGTGCGCAAAATGCATTCAAGCAGATGCCAGTACTTTTTAGAGACAAATGGAGGGCTTTGCACTGAATCTATTCCATTAATATAAAATCACTTAGTTTTCGAATCAAAGAGTTACATTTAAAAGTATTTAATTATAGAAATTGGAATATAATTCTAAATGTTTGAGCGCCAATTATTCAAGCTGTAATTTATGTATCGTGCACTAGCGTAAGGATAACGGTAGAGAACCAATTCCTCATTGAACGTTAACGTTTATATTCCATTTCATTGAACCACCTCTATTCACATTTTCATCCTCAATTGTCGGTATGTTTGCATTTTACGTTAAAACTCATTACCCACAAACGTGGGGAGAATTGCACAGTGGGGGATTTCTCAAAAAAAAAAAATAATCGAAAACACATATGTGCTACAGTACGTGCCTACAATGGGTAAACATGGTAGTTGTCTACGTTAGTTACCTATAGTAGGTATCTAAGACAGGTTACTATGGTATCGAAGGTACCTACAGTTAACCTCATGCTACGATGTCGGTCAGCAGGTGCCGGATAGCTGGGCACCCTACAAATAATTAGGCCAGTTGCGAAGAATTAGCAATCCCCAACCAAGAGCAGCAGATTCCCAGGACATACAATTTAAAACACAGATTCAGCGATATGACGAAAAGATGATGTCGCAGGGCGCACTCACAGGAGGGGTAAAGTCAGGAAAGATGCGACTCCGTAATTCCCCAGTCGAATTAAATCCTAATATTTGTGGGTATCTGATCAGCGTCTGTTCTTCATGTTAGGGGCTGCTATTTATCACAGTATTTTTTATACTCACTTTAATCCCCCAGTCCGTGGTATCATGCGTACCTTACCTACGGAAAGTTTGCAGTCGCGTGTCTCTGACAGTAATTTAGCCGTGCGTCCCTGATAAATAGGAGCATCAGAGAATATGTTGTGGACGTATTTGCTGATTCGAAAGGAGGTCCGAGTTCCAAGCACGGGCTGCGTTAGTGATGTTTGGAGATCAGCGGTCGGTAGATTACTACCGTGCAGCTCAGAAAAATTGGTTTGGATGTAGCGAGGGGCAGCACCAGATGCTGCTTGGAGAGAGCACCTCGCATGCATGGCACGTGCCTTCATCCCAGCTAACCCGTCTGATGTGGAGACAATTGAGTACAATGTCAAGGATAGTGATGTCGAACTTCCAACACAATACTGGAAAATTGGGCACTAGATGTTGCTTGAAGAGGGGACAAACCATCCAGGGCACATGCCTGGATTTCAGTCAACCCACCAAAATTGGAGACAATTGAGTACAATGTCAAGGATAGTAATCTCGAACTGCCAACACAATACTGGAAAATCGGGCACTAGATCTTGCTTGAAGAGAGGACCTCCCATCCAGGACACATGCCTGGATTCCAACCAACACATCTGATGTGGAGACAATTGATTACGATATCAAGGATAGTAATCCCGAACTTCCAACACAATACTGGAAACTCGGGCACTATATGTTGCTTGGAGAGAGGACCTTCCATCCACGACACATGTCTGGATCCCAGAAAACACATCTGATGTGGAGATAATTGAGTACATTTTCGAGGATAGTAATCCCGAACTTCCAACACAATACTGGAAAATCGGGTACTATATTTTGCTTGGAGAGAGGACCTCCCATAAAGGGCACATGTCTGGATGCCCACTAAAATTGGAGACAGTTGAGTACATTGTCAAGGATAGTAATACCGAACATCCAACACAATACTTGAAAATCGGGCACCATATGTTGCTTTGAGAGAGGACCACCCATCCAGGGCACATGCCTGGATTTCAGTCAACCCATCAAAATTGAAGATAATTGACTACATTGTCAAGGATAGTAATCCCGAACTTCCAACAAAATACTGGGTAATTGGACACTATATGTTGCTTGGAGAGAGGACCTCCCATCCAAGGCTCATGTCTGGATGTCAGCCAACCCATCGGATGTGGAGACAATTGAGTACATTGTCAAGGATAGTAATCCCGAATTTCTAACACAAAAATGTGGAAAATCGGGCATCTGCAAGAGGTAGATGGTGTCCGTAGACACGCGATGTTCATTTTGAACAACGAGTTACTGCCACTTCTAAAAAATCCAGTGGGGTGGTCCCGGTTACGTTTGGGGATCTAACCCTGAAGGTTTCTATATAGATCAGGAATATAAGACTTTTGATATCATGTCGACTCTGAACGAGGAAGTACCACAAAACGGTAGTGAAGACTGGCGGAAACTAGAATAGGAACACGAGGCTGTGGATAACATGTCGACGGGGAGTAGGCATGTACAAATACATGGAGTTTTGTTAAAGGCCTTTGCTGATCTGGAAGAGGGTTGCTCCTTATCGAATTCAAATCCTGTTAAGCCTACAAATTCACTTCACCACACTGCTGATAGTGACACAGGGGTAGGCGGTTTTTTGGTGTCTGTCGATGAAGAGGACGTGACAATTATTGTTAGAGTAAAGTGGCATTTGCCACTTTCAGCTTTCATCTAACAAAAGGCGATGCAGATGTGGTCCTAATCCAAGAACGACGACAGATTTTGTGGGTTGAAGACGAAGGGGTATACGGCAGTAACCACACCCGGCGTAAGCATTGCCAGAGCTTGCATTGTGCCCGGGATCGAACTGTATATCTTCCTGTTAACGGCATATACCTGTAACGGAACGCATCTAATTATTGCTTGGTCCTATCGTACGTGCCTCACGAAAAAAAGGTACAAAGGACATCTGTCTCTCGGTCATAATTCCAGCAAACGCACACCATTAATTAAGGGGTAGCACTGACCCATTCTCATTGGTACCAGTGTCATTCAGTATATTCAGATCTTCAGGGAAATATTCATTGAGTACCAATTAGGCATTGAACCGACTTTCGTCAATTGCTCCAGGCAACCGGTACCAGATGCCACCTTGACAATTCGTTCTCTGATGGGAAGATAAATTCTCCCTAGTAGAATGGAAAAGTTGCGGATGTAATGAAGTCATCCCGATGACTGTTTAACAAAGTCAAGTCTTCGAGCGACAAGGATAACTGGAATAATTACTAAGATTGGCAAAGGCGATATAAGAATGAGCTCGTGAATGCTGTTCTGTAAATCAATAGAAGAAACATCCGATGCGACACGGCTAAGGAAAATACTAGCGTCAGGCAATACGTTACGTTAACGGAAGGACTTATCTGGGTAGTGGTCAACCTGCAGTTACGATTCACTCAATCTCCTAATGGACACCTAATTTCCTGGCAACTCTTTGAACTAGGAGACCGCTGCAAGTACAATTCATAGATCAGAGTTGTCGTTGAAGTTGTTAGTAAATAAAGGATTAACGCCCAATTTCACCAAAACAAGTTAAAGCTAACTGACAGTTCAAAGTTATAAATTCCATACACACTGACAGCTAAAACTCTTCCTTAGCTCTAACTGAAAGATAACTGAACATGGTGAAATCGGCCGTAAATGAGCTATAGGCGGCTACAAAACCTTCAAGTCTCCCGGCCCCGACAAGGTATCACATGCGGAACTTCAGAAGGTGGCCGATCTTTTGATCCCCAGGCTGATAAAGTTATACACCACGTATATAAACTTCAGATAGATATATAGAGGGCAGATATATATAAGAGTATGGTTTATTCCAGAAGCGTGAAAGACATCTCACGCTGCTTGTGGGTGACTATTGATGGAAGATTGATATCTGCTGCGCACCATGCGTACCGCAAGGCAGATTTCCATAGACAGCACTACAATAACTAAAAGGATACATAGAGAAATCTTTGGCTGATAAGGAGTATACACTGGTGGCCTTTCTTGGCGTAGAGGGTGTGTTCAATTGCGACAGGATTGGTGCTATCGGTTGATAAGGTGAACATGAATATTATGGGGTTTTATACGCAACGCTCACCAAGAGACGTGTCACGCCAAATGACCGGTAAAAATGCACTAGGTGTAATCCCAGCCAGAGCTGACCCGTTTTACTTGAAGGTATAAAACTACGTTGGAACCAAGCACAATCGCTTGAAATTTAGCTTGCTGGATGCACCATCTTTAGTTTCAGATTCAACATAGTGGTAAGTGCGAAAATCCGATGATAGTCCTATACAGCTGTTAGGGCTATAGGTTGCAAATGATAGCCCTATACATCGGTCAGGGCTATGGGTTGCAATTAAGACCTTTCTCCAAGTATTGTTCACTGTATCTATAGAGACCAATAATGCTCTATGGAATGATATTGTGGTGGCAGCTGACATATGTGTCTACCTGTTTACCCTACTGACTAAGGTTCAGTGAATGGGGATGATGTGCATAACGGGTGCTCTGCGCACTACCTTCACTGATGTAGAGAATGTAATGTTATATTATTTGTTGCCGGTTGACATTATGGGAACGCAGATTGTTATTACGTCTGCCATCAGGTTAAGGGATCTCTTATAGATTGGCATGTTGGGACCACACATTCCTGCATTTGTCGACTACTCGAAAGTGGAAATACGACACTCTCATACCGGAAGGGGATTCCTTGAACAATGGTGTTCTATGAATAGAGGGTTATGTGAATTTCTTCATGGATGGATCGTACATGAATTATCAGGTAGGATATGGCGTCTACTCTCGGGAATTATGGTTGCCTTTTTCTTGTACATTTGGGAGTAACGTGTATCAGCAATTTTTGCGATTAGGGAAATGACCGGTTTGCTGAGAGATAACACAGTGCAACACGAAAAAAAAATAACCATATACGGACACCACTACGTGATAAAAGACTAACAAAAAAAAGACCCGTGTCTCCCAATTTTTTCCAAAGTCATGCACTTTTTTTTTATGGGCCGCCAAAGATTTGGGGCCTCGGTATCATTTTCGTAAAAATGTGATCATTTTCTCAGGTTCATATCTTGCAAACCGTTAAGAATTTCGATTTACTCTCTGAGACAAAGTTGTAGCTCTTGTCATAAAGAACAAAAATTGCGAACATATAAAATCAAAAAAACTTCACCTTCCAGATCAAAATCGCAAAAAACTTAAAAAAATTCGATTTTTTTTTACCTTTTTTCCCATGTTCAGGTCCATAGGTAGCAAACCGTTCAAAATTCAAGGAAACAATCAACTACAAAAATTTACCTAAGATCTCAATAAACAAATTTCTAGAACAGAGAGATGATTCTTAACACTGTTTAGGTAGCACGCAAAAGTGAAAAATTTGCCGAAAATTTTTTAATTTAATTTTTTTTACCTTTTTCTCCTGTTCAGGTCCATAGGTAGCAAAAAATGAAATATGCCTGGCCAGAACCATGTGTTTGTCCAAGGGTTAACACCGTTTAGGTAGCGCTTAGGTATCACGCGATCATGCACCGACAGCAGCAGCACAGGCAATGCAGTAAGCTCAGCACACGCAACAAGGGACGCAGCACACAATATAAAAGCGACACGACGCTCACATCGAGGAATTACCATAATTGCTGAATCAGAGTCAGATTCGGACGATTCGGACGACGATTTGGATCCACAACTTAAGAGAGCGCGATTTGCAAGTCCAGGGCCATCAACATTATAAACATAATACGAATACTTTTTTTTAATATTTTTGTAATAGATAGCATAGTATCTCAATGTTGAAGTAAATAAAAAACAAATGAAATTAAAAAACGGTGTTAAGAATAATTCCCAGGAAGTTTATATGTTCTAGAAATTTGTTTATTGAGATCTTAGGTAAATTTTTGTAGTTGATTGTTTCCTTGAATTTTGAACGGTTTGCTACCTATGGACCTGAACACGGGAAAAAAGGTAAAAAAAATTTTGATCTAGAAGGTGAAGTTCTTTTGATTTTATATGTTCGCAATTTTTGTTCTTTATGACAAAAGCTACAACTTTGCCTCAGAGAGTAAATCGAAATTCTTAACGGTTTGCAAGATATGAACCTCAGAAAATGATCACATTTTTACGAAAATGATACCGAGGCCCCAAATCTTTGGCGGCCCATAAAAAAAAAAGTGCATGACTTTGGGAAAAATTGGGAAACACGGGTCTTTTTTTTTTAGTCTTTTATCACGTAGTGGTGTCCGTATATGGTTATTTTGCCATGACTTAAAAAATTACACACAGTGTAATCGTTCAGTATCGATTGTGATCAACGTCTTCTCCAGGGCTGCCGCAATCTTTTAACGAGATGACTCTGTAGTATGGTATTCACCGCATATGTGTGCAAGGGCACTTGTATATTCCGGAAAACTGCAGAGTTATTGAGCTGGCAAGACTGGAAATGACCTTACAGGTTCCACATGAGTTGGAACATGTTGGCATACCCCTAGCAATTTGTAAGCATAACCTTCGAGAGCTCTCCTATATGATGATGCTGGAGAGGTGGACGAGGGGCACAGATTGTGTGCGTGCATGTCAAATCTGGTCAATAGTGGATAGGAGGTGACCTATGGATCTTCTGTATCTAACTACGTATAAGGTATCTATGCTTATTTCAGTTTTGAAGGCAAACTGTGTGATTGGTGAACATGCGGCGAAACTAACTAAAATGATTGCGGTAGAAGCTGTAACGATGAGGAAGAATACACTGAACATATTTTCTAGCTGGCTCTAACTAAACTCCAGGTGGATGTATGCTATGGGGTCATACATACTTAGGGATCAGGGATGATTTTTTTTGTACTGCGTAGACAGGATCTCGAGATTCTTGTAGTAAAGCATGAGGTTCCCCGGTGGGGCTAACGCTTAGTCACGTTAGCCTGTGGTATCACAATTAGTGATGCACAGAATCGAGAAAGCGGTTCCGCAGAACCGGTTCTTTACAAGAAGCGACCGTACCGGTGCCTACAAGAACCGAATAACGATTCCAAAAGAATTGAAAATGGATTCAAACGAACCGAAAGACGGGTCCAAATGAGCCGAAAGCGGTTCTATAAGAACCGAAAACGGTTCCTAAATATCGGAAAAATGTGTTCAAAGGAGCCGAAAACGACCCCAAAAATGCCGACGAACGATTCTATAAGAACTGAAAAACGATTTGAAAACAACCGTCAAACAGTTCCAGAATAACAGGACTCTGTTCCAAAGGAACCAAAAGTGTCAACAATTGGGCGAGGGTATGAAAATGTATAGTTTTTATCAAATTGTATAAAGTATTCTTATAATAAGATAATTGCGCTTAAAGGGCACCTTAGACCTGCGGATTATCGGGCTGACTTTCGAGTCGGGCCGACTCATCTCCCAGTGTAAGGTGCGGTCGGGCAGTCACCAATGCCCAACTCAAAAGGCGGCCTGACTAATAGTCAGTCGTCCAACGACTGGCACTAATCCCAACAACTAATCGAAGCCAAGATTTTCCTTTCCCAATTCAAAAAAAAAAAATGTTAAATAAAGTACATAACTTTTAACTTTTGATTGATGTAGTTTGAAATATATTTGAAATCATAAGTCTCAAAATTTGCTGGAGTTCGAAATAGTGATTTTTTATTAAATAGATTTGTCTAAGTTTAACGTAGAATGTTTAAAATTTAAGTGAAATGTGTTGAATTTCGAATTAATTTTGTTGTATTTCAATTGCAATTGGTCTAGAACTTTTTCAACAATTTTTTTATTTTGCTCACACTAACTACTGTAACATATTTGTTAACGACGTCCATAATTGATTCATAAAAAACCCCATTGCAGGTTATAATGAAAGAGTGAACTGAACTGGCATTTGATTAATCCAACGATGACAATAAACGTGTTTTATTGATGTCACAAGTAATTAAATGTCATTAAGCAAATAACCGCATTACAAGCAAATGAACGACAGATTTTGCGATTCTTCTCCAAAGACCCCCAGCAATTTGTGGCGAATTTTGAAGAAACTTCATACAACTGATTACCATTGAGTGCTAAAGTTTGCAACTTTGAATTTGATAAACTCCAAACCCCCCACTGGTGAACGATGTTGGGCTATAGCTCAAGATAAAACCTAAAATTAATTGGCGCCTCATAAATTGCCACAACGTCGAAGACGCGCGCTCATACACACACACATACACGGGAGACTGTAACCACACTAAAGGAAGCAGCTCTCTGGCTGTCATCATCATTTACACTACAATCGCAGTTGAACTGATGATAACGTCGACTATGGATGACCGGCCGGCCGGCCAGTCATTGAAGTTAATGCCAACCATTCTTAAATACAACAAGAGCGTGAACAATAACGGCTGGCTGGCTCTGTTGTCTTGTTCTTCTCCATCTTTTTGTAAAGCTGCAATAAAGTTCCGTGATATTCGGCTATTTAGGTGCTGAGAGGCAATATTTCTTTTGCCTAAATACGATTCCTGACAGATTTGTTAGCGAAATCCAACCATCAACTACACGATGGAGATGCAGCTTAGGGAGTCATACGAGCAGTAGCCATAGCAGTATATTAGCGAACATTAACGCGTCTCCGTCTTACAAATTGCTATTTTAATTGTCCATACAAATGAAAGGAAATGCACACAGGCTTAGCAGGAATATGCTTAAGACCTTTTGGAAATACGAGAATGGAGCAAGTACCCAGCGGCGGAAATCAGGAACTGGAAGGCCTGAAATGATGACCCAGAAGGCATTCTATAGAATACGACAGGCCTTCCCTACACATTACCTCCTTCTTTCTTTTGGAACGAAGTTCCTTATCGCACGTTGCGGAATGGGGGCTAAATGAACAAATTTTAAACAACTTTTTTTTAACCGTATTATGCTATAACCCAGTATTATTCTGCATACTTTTAGGATTTCGTTGTTTAGTGTTTGAAAGTTGTACCAATTCGTTTTGTTATTTTATTTTATTGCATACATTTTGACATAATTGAGAATTATTACTATATTTGTACAGTCAGGGACGTATATGAGGGTTGTTTTCTTTCATGTTGGCTTTGTGATAGTCATGCCCATGTGAAGAGTGCTGGCTTCAATGGAAGGAAGTATGACATAATTACAGCTAAGGGAAGCGCGGGCTTCGCTGAACATGTTGGAAGTGAAGGGAATTCGATGTTGACTTTTATAAGCTATTTAAGGAGGCCAAGAAAGGATTTCAAAATTTAAATTCTGATTTTGTCTCTATTAGTTCGAAACATAAATCGTTGGAAGTCTGCTCGTTTTGAATTTATATTGCCGGCCGGATAGTACGCACATATAATAACTAAAACGTTGTTGCAGTCAACGGGTATCTTTATGGCACATGTCTCTAAAGCATCTAGCGAATATATACTTTTGTTATCGTAACTGTAGTATTGTGTTATTCTTGATTAAGGGGTTTGTCTCATTTAATAGGACAAAATCTACTACGTACCTATTTACCTATTCTAAATTCTAAAAAATATTGTCATTTCTCAAAAAAACCCTTTTCTTCAAAAAAATATCTTCTTTCATAAAAAACACATTGTCTTACAAAATTCCTTTTTTTAAAAGTACCTTTTCTTAAAAATAAAATGTTACCTTTTTTTCTTGAAATAAGTAGGCTTTCTGAAAATAAGTAAATTTTCTTAAAAAAATACCCTTATCCTAAAAAGAGTCCCACTTCTTTAAAAAGTACATGTTCTTAGAAAAGTACTTCTTTGTAAAAAAAAGTCATACTCTTATGGCTTTTCTTATAGAAAATACTTCTTTTTAAAAGTAGTACGTTTTCTTAAAAACCATTATCTTTCAATAAAAGAAAAACCTCTTTTTGAAAAAGGACCTTTTCGGGAAAATATAATATATATTCTTACAAAAAAGGACCTAAAAATATCCTTTATATATAAAAAAAAAACATTGTAGAAAAAAAATTGTTTTTTTTAAAAAAGTTTTTATTTTACAAAACCTACCTTTTCTTAAAGACCCATTTAAATTATCGCACAGGCGCCTTAGACGTGTTGGAACTAACTAGTACATAATATATAGCGAAAGGAACTTCATTCCAACCGGGTGTCCCACTACACCTCATGTGATTTGTTAACATTGCGTGAGATTGGGAGGCAAGCTCGTTCATTTCTCTTACGAGTAGTTTTAGAAGGACTTAAGTAAAAATAAAACAAAATATACGCAAATTAGTTTAATATTTCAGATTTCTACTGTAACCAATTATAATTCTTATAAATTATTTTTTTAAATTCTGCAGCCACAGGAATCGAACATACGACCTTAGAACTTACAGACGGACGCTTTATCTACTAGGCTATCGCATGTTATGATTTTGCAACGACTAATTGCGAACATGTGGAAAGACAGGTTTTCACGAACAACAGCGTCTTCTGGCATTCGTTTGAAAGGCCTGTGGAAGCGTTATAAAATCATGCATTTCGAAGGCTTTATTAAAGTAGGCATTAACAAAGAAGGATTCCGCATGCATGCCTTATTTTTGGAAGGGCTCGCAAATTCCTCCGCTGGGTAGTAATATTTGAAACCTTCAACAAAGGGATGTACACTACACTGCGAAAGGGATATTTGGGATACATTTTGAACCAACAAATGGTTAGGTTAGGTTGAGAAAGACGATTCCAAGCATTCGAACTTCGATTTCTGGCCATTCATCAAAGTCAGCATATAGGCCTGTTGTGGGTTCATCGCGTTCCTGGCAGAAACCTAAAATAGTAGTACGAACATCTCATACATTAACTAAAACTAACAAAATCGGTCATAAAACTCAAATTCGAAAAAGGAACTGATACTAGCCCGGTCATCAGAAAACTATACTCACAGAAAAATACAACTCTGTGACAGATTAAAACTCACCTCAAACATAGAGTAATACTTAAGAGTTTCCATTACTCTCTTCGCTACCTCTACATGACGATGAGGTAGTATTCCATTTCATAGAGTTTTATTTGCAATACTGTGAGAATGCAATGGGAAAATAATAACATAGAGGAAAAAAATTATGTTATTGTAGACTGAATTATAGACTTTTCAGTGTATGTTGCAACCTTAGGGATATTCGATTAATACTAATTCCCATATGTAAATTTCATATTAGAGTTTGAATATATACGACTGCTGATCTACCATTGGCATCAATTTAGGTACAGTAGTTAGGCCTTAACGATGAACTTGTCCGGAGTTCGAAACTAGTCATGCCAGTGAGTGTCCTTAACTGAATTGTCAATAATTCCAACAAACACCAAGCATTTTTCACTTAGAAAGATGTTACAGGCCATCAAAGCTTGTAAAGGGTGTCTCAGTAAGTTTGCACTTTTTAAATTTAGTGTAATTTTTGGCAACTGTCACATATATTTCTTACTTACTTACTTACTTATCCGGTCTCAGACAACCCCGGGGGGTCAGGGACCTTACAAAACGAAGATAACATATTTCGCCAACCAGTTCGATCTTTTGCTTTATTTCTCCAGTTGGCAATACCAAGTGTACGCAGGGATTCGTCAACCTGATCCCTCCAGCGGAGTCTTAGTCTTCCTATTTTTCGTATTCCTTCGAGTTCGGTTTCGAAAACCCTTCGCGCTGGTTCATCTTCATCCATTCTACTGACATGGCCTAGCCAGCGCAATCGCGTTATCTTGATCCGCTTAACTATGTCAATGTCAGGATAAAGCTCATACAGCTAATGATTCATTCGTCGCCGATACTCGCCGTTGTGCACTATAGGGCCATACATTTTTCGGAGTATTTTTCTCTCGAAGACTCCTACAGATGTTTCGTCTGCTTGCGATAGGACCCAGGATTCTGCGCCATAAAGCAAGATAGGTTGAATGAGAGTCTGGTACAGCTGGACTTTTGTTACTCGAGAGAGGGCTTTATCTCTAAAGTGCTTGCTTAGCCCAAAATAACAATTCTCCGCTTGATCTCAAGGCTGACGTTGTTGTCTTTGTTCACGGCAGATCCGAGGTATATAAATTCGTCCACTACCTCGAAGTTATAACGGATATCAACGTTCACGCTTTGGTCTAATCGCGTGGAGGCGCTGTTCGTTGAAACCATTAATTTTGTCTTGTCCTCATTTACCGTCAGACCCACTTTTGCTGACTCCTTCTCAATTCTCGAAAAAACCGCAGTAACTTCTCTAATTGTGCGCCCAATGATATCTATATCATCAGCATACGCGAGCAGCATGTGACTTTTGCTGCTGATGGTTTTATTCATGTTGACTGCAGCTTTTCCCATAATGATCTCCATTAAGATGTTAAAGAGATCGCACGATAGGGTGTCGCCTTGCCTGAGGCCTCGCTTAGTTTCGAAAGGTTCGGTAAGATCCTTACCAACTTTCATTGCGGATTTGGTGTTCATCAAGGTCATCCTGCAAAGGCGTATGAGTTTTGTAGGAATACCAAGCTCAGACATTGCTTCATAGAGTGTCTCCCGTATCGGGCTATCGAAGGCCGCTTTATAATCGACAAATATGTATATTATAGGTATCGATTTGTTTTTCGTGGGTCTTCTGCAGGATTTGGCGTAGCGTGAAAATCTGGTCAGTTGTAGATTATCCAGGCCTAAAGCCACACTGGTATGGTCCAATCAGGTCAGCGATAATTGGTTTATACTTGATAGAACCTTATATCCTGTGGATAAAAGGCTTATTCCACGGTAGTTGGCACAGATGCTCGAGTCACCTTTTTTAAATAACCAAATTTTGCTAATGAGCTGATGCATGCACCTTATCAGCTCATCGCCGCCAGCCTTAAACAGCTCCGCCGGTAATCCATCGGCTCCTGCGGCTTTGTTGTTCTTAAGCCGGGCAATAGCTGTTCTGACCTCGTCTTGGTTAGGAGGGGGCAATCGACGTCGTCGTCCATATTGTGATCGATTGTCCCATCGTCATCGGATATCTCAGGTACTAGTAGCGCGGAGTAATGCTTTCTCCATATTCCCAACATGCTCTGCACATCTGCGACGAGATTTCCGTCCTTGCCTTTACAGAAGGGGGGCCCTGAACCATGTCCATTAGTTCCGTTTTTAACTTTTTGGTAGAATTTTCGGGCTTCGTGCTTCCTTCTGTATGTCTCAATTTTCTCACTCTCGCGCTTTCTCCACTGCCGTTTCTTACGCCTAAAGAGACGGTTTACCTCCTTTCATATGTTTCTACCGAATATTAAAAATAGAGCGCTCTCTGAAAGGACAACGCGTTGTAATTGTAAAAACTTATTTCAAAAATTTGGAAAGTTATGCTGAGATCGCTCGCAAGCTTTGTAGAATTTTCAGTCGAGAAAGTGCACCTAATGTGTCAACCATTCGAAGAGTGGTCAACAAATTTGAAGAAACTTATTAGGTTTTACACAGTAAGACTCCTGTGCGTCAACGTACCGGTCGGTCTCTTGAAAACATTGCTGCTGTAAACGAGAGTGCAGCCGAAAACCCGAAAACATCAATTTGGCATCATTCTCAATAACTTCAAATTTCAGCAAGCACTACGCAGCGATTTTTGACAAAAGACTTCCAACTTCATGCCTACAGAATTCAGCTTACTCAGGAGCTCAAACCACCAGACCATGGAAAGCGCCGGCAATTCGTTCAATGGGTAATGGAGCAAAGTAAAGTCAATGCCGATTTTTAAAAATAAATCAGCTTCTTCGATGAAGCTCATTTCCATCTGAATGGCTTCGTGAATACACAAAATTGTCGCATTTGGGGCTCAGAAAATCCTCATGCAATCCATGAGAAACAAATGCACCCCCAAACGAGCAACTGCCTGGTGCGTATTTTGGTCAGGCGGCGTGATTGGGCCTTACTTTTTTGAAGATGAGGCCGAAATTGCAGTGACTGTGAACGGCATTCGTTACAGGAACATCATAACGGATTTCTTGTGGCCTCAACTGGGCGGCATGGATCTGGATGAAATGTGGTTTCAGCAAGACGGCTCCACCTGCAACACCGCGCATGAAACAAGCGATTTATTGCAGCAACGATTTTCAGAATAAATTATCTCAAGAAATTCTAATGTCAACCGGCCACCAAGATCCTGGGATTTAACGCCGTACTATTTCTTTCTTTGGGGTTTTGTGAAATCTCTGGCTTATGCGAATAAACCAGAAATAATTCCTGAGATCAAATCCAAGATCCAACGCGTCATCGATGAAATACAGCCACATCTCTGTGAAAAAGTCGTGGAAATTTTCATGCAAAAGAGTAATGGAATCGCATCAGAGCCGTTGGGACATTTTACGGGTATTTTATTCCATACTTAATCAGAACAACAATCCAATAAAAAAGTCACAACTGTCTCAAAAAATACGTGTTTTTATTTTAAAATTAAAAAGTTCGTTCTTTCTGAGACACCCTTTTGTATGAACTTCTGATACATTAACTAACTAATTAACTTAACTAACTAAAGTAAAATTTTCTATTCGATGTTTGTTCTGCGTACAAATTTCTTCAGTGTTCTCCAATCCGTTCCCGTTACAATATCCAAACTAGGTTTTATATTACCAGAGAGGTGATGGTCCCATCGTTTCGAGGACCTTCTCGCACGGTCTTCATGCATTTTCATCGAAGCGCCCAATTTTATGCTGGGTGTACAAGCAGAGTGGAACGGCTAGTTAGTAAACCTATGAGTCGGCGACTTTGCTCCACTTCATCAGCCCTCTGGTATTTTTCTTATCCGGGACTTCCCATACGATAAATGCCGTGCCGCTACCGTGTGATATGTTCAAACATCGTATGTCGATTGCTTTTGGCCATTGTTGAATTTCGGTCGGATCTGTTTTCAGGTAAAAAATTATTCTTTTCATTCTCATTTACAACCAATGTGTTACCTTATGATCAAGAAGCCTAGGTTAGGTTAGGTTGGTGGTGCAATGGTTTGTGTGCGCGGCTTCTGTATATGAGAGCGTGGATTCGATCCCTGCTCAGACCAACTTACATTTCTTTGGATGACGGTCACCTCGCATGGTGACGGCGACACTATCGAGTATTAAGCCATGAAAAAGCTTCGCAAAATACCGTTTCGAACCGGTGTAAAACTGTAGTTCCCATTCAAAGAGTGTAAAAACTAGAAAGCGAACAGCTCACCGATTGTGAGAAACTCTCCGTAATTGCTTCATGGGATGCAATCGGAAACCACTTTATAGGTTAGGTTAGGTGTTGATGGCAGTCGAAGAACAGTTCACTTAGGGTCATTTGTCCGGCTACTTTATTTTATCGGAACCATGCTCTGTATGTTAAGGGTTTTAATTTTCTCCTACTCCAGTTAATTTAACAGGATGTATGACTACAGTTGTCAGCACTGTAAGATATCAGCTGTTTACTTTATTATTGTTTTTGTGAAAAGTGTAATTTATCCAAATTATGACGGAAAACAATCAAGAAAACACCGTCAGAAGAACTTCTTAGTTGCCGAGGAACATTTACTTGTTAACCTGGCGGAAGAACTCAAGTCAATTTTAGAAATCCAAATACTTAAATAATAACATCATGAAAACAAACCAGCTGTTGTCAACAGCTGTCAGCTGTTTCCATTTATCGTTCCGAAACCCTACTACTAACCGGCTTTAGACCTCCTATTATCGTTAACGGTCGGAAACAATTTAGGTATACATTTTAATTACCTAAGTACACAACCGGCACTTTATTGTTGTGATAAAAGATATCCGGACACTAGCCCATTGTGTTATCACGGGCTAACGAGATTAAACGTTAGCCCTACCGGTAAACAATTTAATAGCCAACATTTCGGCCTAACACACGCTACAATGATCAGGTAGTCTACGTGAAAGATACAACCCTAGCTTCCCATATTATACGTCATACCCTACGTATAGCAATTCTTTAACAGGAATTCCTTTATTCCAGTCATTTCTTTCCGGCGTGAGAGTGTGATATTGTCGATCGAATATTGGTTCCACTATCGGGTAATCGGCCAAAGCAGCAATATTGGGAGCACCTTCCAGTACTTTTCCTTGACCGACTCCGACCATGCCCCATTGTGGAGTGGTGCGCAGAGCACCCTGTGATACACATCGTCCCCATTCCTTGAACCCTAGCCAGTATTGTACAATAGGTGGGTTCCTCAAGCACCTGCCATCACATGATAACTCCATAAAGTGATATCGGTCTCGCCAGAGTCAGTGGACAATTGTGGGGGAAGTCCCCATTTGGAAACTATATCTCTCATATATATCGTTGTTTTTTCTGCCCTTTCTACGTTGTTGGACCTAATATAAGGCTTTGCGTCCAAAATAATAACCAGGTATTTAATACCCTTCGCAAGCTTAACATCAGAACCATTCAACGTGTTATTTTATACCTTCGAGTGAGTATTTTATACCTTCGAGTTAAAAGAGTTCGGTTTTGGCTGGGTTTTAACCTAGTCCATTTTTACCCGACCGTCTGAACAAAGTCCGTAAGTTAACTTGGATAATGTAAACTAAGGTACCGGGATACTTGTCTCTTATATCAATTGCTACGTCATTCGCATAAGCAACAATTCTCTCTCCCGTATTTTCGACAATGACCATTCAGGTTCCGCAGAAGTGGAGATAAGACCCCAGCTTGAGGTGTGCCTCTGATGGTATACATGGTAGAGGTCGTGGTGGCCAGTTCGGCCGTGACATATAATGCATTTACATCACAGAACTAACTGTATGAAAAGAGGTTGCAGCAACCATAAATTCGGCTGTTGCCACCGAATTGCAGTTGCCACAACCGAATTGAGTTTGTCACGACTGAATTTGATCCCCATAACTGAAATTCGGTGAAGTAACCTGTAATAGGTTGTGACATCTAATTGGTTGTGACAACCTATAATAGGTTGTGACATCTAATAGGTTGTGACAACCTCTAATAGGTTGTGGCATCTAATAGGTTGTGACAACCTCTAATAGGTTGTGACAACCTCTAATAGGTTGTGACAACCTCTAATAGGTTGTGACAACCTCTAATAGGTTGTGACAACCTCTAATAGGTTGTGACAACCTCGAATAGGTTGTGACAACCTCTAATAGGTTGTGACAACCTCTAATAGGTTGTGACAACCTCTAATAGGTTGTGACAACCTCTAATAGGTTGTGACAACCTCTAATAGGTTGTGACAACCTCTAATAGGTTGTGACAACCTCTACTACGTTGTGACATCTTCTAATAGGTTCTGACAACCTTTAATAGGTTGTGACAACCTCTAATACGTTCTGACAACCACTAATGTGATTGTGTTAGCCTCTAAATTTGGTTACGTCAAATTCTTTAATTTTTTCCTAGATGTAGCAGACGGGCTAAATCACTCTTTGGTCAAAATCCTTAGTAAACAATTTATGGTGGTGAACATAGATTGGTGATTTTGTCAGATGTAACAGTGGAGAAAAGGATACATTGAAGACATAGAAAACATAGCTGACAGGGTTACGATGGCTCCCAACAAGTCACTATGGATCCCTTGTTCAAATAAGAAAAAACCTTCCTGGTAGACTTTTATTCAAATTTAGTGTTGTACTATTTTTTTAAGGACACGTATATAGACATCTTTTGCAACTAATATCTGTATTCACTGGTCGTAGGGTGATATCTCAAATGGAACTTGGTTCTTAATGACAAGGAAAAATGGCTGATCATGAAAGTGGTAGCATTGAATATTAATTTGTTGCGTCTCTTTTTAGAATTCAATTATCATATATGATATTCATTTATTTTTTGGCGAATACATTCGCGTATCTGTTTGAGGCTGGACTTGTTGCCGAGGCTAGAGAACATTGTAAATGCCCAGTGTAAAGGCGCGCACGCATGCGCCCAAACATTGGACTGAAGAAGATCTTTGGAATGGCATATTGGCACTTGTTGTTGTTGGTATTTGTTGGGTCGATGATGATGTATAGTCATTGGAGTTGCTGAGAATACAGTTTATGTAGTTAACTTACTGTGTAGTGAGTTTCCAATATGCTGAAGACACTTAAGACTTTATTTGTGGTTTATGAGGAGGAAAATAGTTTTTATACTTTCCTAAAAATAGAAATTTTAAACTTTTTTGTTATATAGCAAAGACATATACTAGGGTGGCTCGTTTTTTTATATTGATACATGGAAATATTCCTTGATTTGGCAAATAATAACAAGTAATACAATTATCAATAGGTACAATTATCGTACAACTGGTATCGTGTGCGATGATTGTATCATGAGTGTGTACGAAATCGTACCGATTCAGATTTGCCAATTTGGCTTCGCTAGCGGAATTTTATTCATAGCTTCCAAAGTAAAAAAGATATCTTTAAAATTTTTTTTCTCAATTCAGAAAAAAATCAAACAATTTTTGGTAAAAAAAATTAAATTTTTTTTTGTATTTTTTATTTTTTTTTATTTTTAATTATTTTTAATTTTTATTTTTAATTCAATGAACATTTTCCACCATATATTCATATATAAAATAAGAAAAAAATTACCAACTCAAAGAGAAACCATATTATAAAAGATATATTAATCAGATTCTTGAGTATCAGATTCAGAGAACCCATCTTCAAGATGATACATTATAAGCAGGCTTTTAAGTTCCTTATCCAAACTAATATTTCTGGAATAGGAAATTGATCAGCCGTTGGACAATGAAGATATTAAGGGATCAGAAGAAACAAAAACAGCGTTAATTATATCTTCCATTGTATTTCTCCTGCAATTTTTTCTGGTATTATTTTCACGGATGTTCCGATAATCTTTATTTCTGGCTTCAAGCGCTTCCTCAGACATCATACCAATTGGAAGCGAAAAATGATTGATTATGTCTGCTCCATGAATTACAATTCTGTGAACAGGCGAGGGCATGTAAAACCAGGGCTACAAACTAACAAAAATGTCGGCAGTTTCCATTGCGTAAAGTCGTCATGCCTCCGTATTTATATCATATCCCCAGGCCAGTGCTCGTAAGACGACGCTGAATCGATATATTAAATTTTCGTTCACTTCAGTTATGCGAGCGGCTAAATCTGTTTGTTGAAAGAACCTTCTTGTCGTATTTCCGTTGTTGGTAGTTCCAGTAACAGCCATTGGTATGTCGACCAACAAATACATTTCTTCTCGTAGCTTCTGCTGTATATTTGTTTTACTTTGCCCAACAATATCCTTGTCAGCACCACGAGTTTGCCACTTTTGTATTGGTGTTCTATAGGATATGTGGAAAATACATTCAAAAAACCTTATCCAGGCGTGGAGACTGGATAGCCCATATTGAATGAGGTTCACATTAATTGGAAAGCTCTTCACCAAATTTAAGTCATTCATATTTTTCGCTGTTGTGTTGCAGATTCCGCATGTTTGCGAATAAGATTCTGAAAGGACGCTGAAAGTTTTACCATCAAGCATGGTCATATGAAATTGGTGATCAATAATCAATGAGTTCAATTATATTTTCAATTTCCCTACGACTCAGGTCCGCCGTTTCCTTCTCGCAAAGTATTTTGATTGGTCGACAGTATCGTGTAGAAGAAGGCACTTGCAGTGCTACAATACAAATTGAAAATAATAAATATTGGTCTATCATGTTTCTTTCGCAGTCATTAAATTTTTGCCTATATGTGGAATGGCCGCTGCTGCCATCACAACCCCATTTGTAGACAGCAGTTAAATGGGTGTTATTATTACTTGCAGATGGGCTTTCAAAACTTTCAGGGTGTGCATCCATGATCCTATTTATTGTATGGTCCACAAGACTCTGTAGTAGCACTTCAGCATAATAATCAGCGACTATAATGTCACTGATTTCTTGTTCAAGTTCCAAGTGTATCTGGTATGTCCAAGATCTACAAATTGCGCCAGTGCTTTATCGTCCGAAAAGTTTGATGGAAGGGGTTCGGTTTGTTTATATTTTTCATTACCTTTCCGCTAAACTCCTCATCGCCATTTACCATTCCTACAACTTTGGAAGCACTGCGCTTACCAGCTTTATATAAACTGCAGCTTGCAGCTACCAATAACCCTTCAGATGACACTTCCACTGTAAGCCCTGACATCTTATTGACTTGCATTTTCAATAGTTCGGAGTTTCTTTCCAATTTCGCACTGCTCCTTCTGAGTATAGTTAATTTTGCTCAAAACGGTACCAAAACCATAATTTTCCACGGCGAGAAACTTCTTGGCGGGGATCGCTTCTTCGTGCCATATTAAAAAGGGTACGTTTTGATACTGATATTTTGCCTAAAAAGTACAATAAATTGAAGGATCACAGGTACTCGCAGTTTGTTTTGGACATTGTGGACACACAATGGTTTACACATCAGGAAAATTTTAAATTGCACTGAATCCAGGTGAATTTTGTAAGTTCTACTCCACGAAAGTCAGGTGTACGTTACAATGGGCGAGTTGATAATACACTTAAACACGATTACGTTTTATAAATAACATAAGTATAAACAGGTCACAACCACATTTTTTTTTATATAATACATACCTTGGCGTTAGTATATAACAAAACTTTTAATGAAAATAATAAAATTTGCAAGTTTATTATCAAAAAAATGACCAAAAAGGCGAAATATTTTGCACAACACTTGCAGAAACATATGTTGACTTTGACAGCTCACAGCTGTTCATCTGAGCTGTAAGCTGAGCTTTTAAAGATAATCGTTAAAAATCTAATGAATGTATTTGTTATCGATTGTTAAAAAAAAAATAACGGTTTTTCAAATTTGAATATTTTAATTAAATGCCGCTATCGAGGCCCAATTGGCCACTGTGCGATTGTGTGACTGTACCGATATCGCAAGATCGAACTCTCCCAACTGAACATCCAAGTTGTATGCAATTGATTCTATGTGAAATTGTACTGTTTGTTTGCTTTGTCACAATTTTCAAAACGATTTCATTTATGATCTGATTTTAAAACCCGGTATTTAGTTTTTGGAATGAAGTTCTGTATCGCACGTTGCGGGATGGGGGCTAAATGAAAATATTTTAAACAATTTTTTTAACTACTTTATTACAACCCATTATTATCAACTATATTGGGTACTTTTGGTTTGGTTTAAAGGGAAGTTTTCTAGGTGGCGCTTGTTTATTACATATTGTAGTTTTGAACCAAATAACAACTAAAATTTAGAAAAGCCAAATCGCAAGACTGGCAAATCCATGAAGTACAAGCCTGAATTAGATTTGGCAGCATACTTACTCTTACACTCTAGACTAACATAAACATTTTGTTTAATGGGAAATTTTCTAGGTGGAGCCTGTTTATTGGATATTGTAGTTTGAACCGAATAAAAAGTAAATTTAGTAAAGCCAAAGTGAAAGAAGTTTAAAAAAAAACATTTTCTTAAATAAGTGCGTTTTCTTAAAAGAAGTAAATGTTCTCAAAAAAATACCTATTCATATTCATAAACAAATCACTTTTACTTAACAAAATACCTTATCTTACAAAAGTAAATTTTCTTACAAAAAGTACATTTTCTTAAAAAAATTAATTTTTTAAATAAGTAGCTTTTCTTAAAAAATTACATTATCTTACACCAAAGTGCATTTTCTTAAAAAACTACCTTTTCTTTAAAGAGCACCTCTTTTGTAAAACAAAATAACTTTTCTTGAGATAAGTACCAACTCTTAAAAATTTACCTGTTCTTTCGTACAAATTCGTTTTCTTAAAAGTACCCTTTCTTAAAAATAAAATAATACCTTTTCTTTTCTTGAGATAAGTAGCCTTCCTGAAAAAAAGTAAATTTTCTTAAAAAAAAAACCTTATCCTAAAAAGAGTACCACTTCTTTAAAAAGTACCTGTTCTTAAAAAAAGTATTTCTTTGTAAAAAAAAATGCATACTCTTAGGCTTTTTCTTACATAAAAACACTAGCATTTAATAAAAGAAGTACCTCTTATCAAAGAAAGGGCCTTTTCGGGGAAATATAATACATATTCTTAAAAATGGGACCTACAAATTTAATTTTTTTTAAAAACACATTCAATAAATACAAAATTTCTTAAAAAAAAGTGTATCATTTTACAAGAGTATCTTTTCTTAAAGATTCATTTAAATTTCAGTATTTTTCAACAGGCGCCTTAGGCGTGGGGAACTAACTAGTATATAATATAGCGAAAGGAACTTCGTTCCAACCGGGTGTCCCCTGACACCTCATGTAATTTTTTTTTAATTTCGTTGCCATAAGAAGTACGTGTATAAAAAATAACGAAAATTTCATGAGCTGAAATTTCATCTATGCAAAAATTTCATAGGCGAACTCAATTACAGGGTTGTTACCCTGAAGATATTTCGTACGAAAACAATTGTTTGATAATTGTTTGGGACCGGAATTTGGATATTTCGATCATTTTATCAACCAAAAGTTACAGTAAATGATAAATGACAACATTTCTTACGAACATTTGGCAAGAACTGAATACGGGGCCTATGCAGCGAAAATATGGATGTTGTTTAAAAAAATTATAAAACGTTTATGCTGAAAAACAACCGTATGCAAATCGTTAGGTGTGTGTGTTTTCTGTAATTAGATGTGCCGACATTGGTATAATTCAATTCGGCATGATAATTTTGTCGTGTATTTCCCACTGTAAGTTCATCGCAATAGTTTCATGAAAAGAATTAAGTTTTGGTCGATTTACCGCAAATCATACATTTCTTTGATTACTAATTGTTTCCTTTAGTTCTGGGAGTTTTTAAATTGAATTGGGTTTGAATTTACATTTTTTTTTATCTAATGCTATCTCTGGCAATTCTAGCTTTCCGATGTCCACTTTACTATATGTTTTGTGCAACTTTCGCTCTGCTTATCCCTGTGCGAACCTTTGCTTCAACCAGGTAGTGATTCGAATCAATATTAGCTCCTCGAATCACACGAACGTCCATTACACTAGTAGAGTGCGTACCATCTTTTACCAGGTGATCAATCTGGTTCTTCGTCTGTTGATCAGGGCATATTCTAGTAGCCTTATGGATGTCTTTGTGTTAGAATGTCGTACTACTGACAACCATGTTTTTCGCCGCGGCAAAATCTAACGGTCTCATTCCGTTATGGGACGTGGTGGCGAGAAGACTGATTTTACCGATGGCTGGTTCAAAAACATTTTCTCTGCTAACTTTAGCATTACAATATTAATGTCATGGGCATGGTAGCGGCCGTTTGTTCCCTCTAGGCGCCCATAGAACATGTCCTTGGTGTCTTCGTCTTGTTCTTCCGTCGGAGTATGTACACAAATTAGCGATTTGTTTCGCATTTATGCGCATGGTGGCTATACGTTAACTCACGGAGTTGAATCTTGAAAATCTTTACATCAAATCGATGATAGATGTTCATCAGTTGTTCTTCATTGAAGTGAAGACAAATTTAATCACTGCAATGTAAATGTTCTTCAAGTTGAAGATTGTGCGTTTGTTCACCTTTTTCAGGTTCATTGAATATATGATATTTTAGGTGTGTTAACATCTGTATGCGCGGGTAGGGACTAAATTCAAAAAGTGGATACATCCAAACACAGTATGTTCGACTGCGATCACACAAATTGTCCGACTTGGATCACACAGATTGTCCGATTGTTTGGCGTTAAACTCCTCCGAAACGGCTGGACCGATTTGTATGAAATTTTGTGTGCATATCGGGTGGGTCTCAGAATCGGCCAACATCTATTTTTCATACCCCTAAATGATAAGGGTGATCCACCCCTATATAAAATACAGATTTGTCCGACTGCGAAACACAGATTGTCCGACTGCGAAAAAAAAACACACACAGATGTAGCGGCAGCGAATAGTTGTCTTGTGAGGGTGCGGAGCACTCTCAGAGCAAAGAGAATAATGACGTGGTAATATGTATATATAAATGAGATAGCAAGAGAGGAACGAAAATTGTGTGAACTTGTGTAGTGTATGTACGAACGTAACAATGTATGTATGCATGTACATGTATCTGTTGCTTTGCATTCTCTTTTTTGTGGGAGCAAAACAAAAAGTATTAAGCATGAAAATAATGAAACAAGTGCTTCTTTAAATACTTTTAAGTATTAATATTTTTCAAATGTAACGTTATCATATGATTGGACGCTGTTTTTTATTTTCCAATGTAACATTTACTAATGTGTTCATAGAATCGAACAGGGAACATAATTAAATTACAAAAAATATTTTCCCCAATTATTATGAGACACTAGACATTCGATATACATATATGGGGAAGCAAGCTGTGGTCTCATATTTACAGTAAACATAAGTGCAACATTTCACAACGGACCAACATTCACTTCATCTCCTATGATTGCCAGAAACTACGGCGGATTTATTTCACAAATTCACAATCTCACACTCCATTGTATGTATGTATGTCTGTAGGAAACTTACAAGATTCACACTACCAGATACACAAATAGGCAAAATCTATCTTCACTTCATGGAATGGCAAACAAAAATATATGTCAGTTCCACATCAGACCTAGTCAATTCTCACGAGTTTAGGTTAAAAAACAGAAACCAAACTAAAACCATCTTCGTAATCTAAGAGAGCGAGCGCGCGCGTAGTCGCCGTGTGGTATTACCCACCAGCGATCATCACAGATAAAACCCACAAAAAAAAGCACAATGGAAGATGTATGAAAAAACACCACAGACAATGCCTGGAGCAGTTGAGATGGGTTGGGTTTGTTATGGGACGCTGCTGACTGCCGTACGGTAAACAAAAGTCTGTGGAACATTTGCTGCAACATCCGAAACGTGTGTTTGCAATTTGTTCAAAATGCGAGTGGCAGCACACTTTGCTGGATTTCACTGACTAAGGCAACGACGGCTGCTGCTGCTGCTTCTTCTTGTTTACTTCTTCCTTATCGTTTGTCGTTGACTGGCTGGCTGGCATTGAACTGGTCTGATGTTTATCAGAAAACTTGATGCGCAGACACTAACATAAAAACAAAAGTACGGAATCAAATGCGTTTTAGTAGTTTTGAATTTTGCAAAAGGGAGGAGGAGCGCATTTAACCCATTAAAGCCTGTTATACTAAGTTCAATATTTCACAAATATCGTCAAATATGACGAATTTTCCAGAATTCTGATTTTTTGTTGGGGATCCATATCTCATTTCATTCATAGGTCATGTGTAGTGTATTCAAAACCGAAACCGGTTAACCGAATTCCGGTCGCTTAACTGTACGCCGGTTTTATAAAAATTGTTATTTTCGAAGAATCGGTTTCACCGGTTATTTCAAGTTAATTACCGGTTTTTTCGGGTTTTGAACAAATGCTAACGGGTTTTTCAATAAGAGCGCTACAAAAGTTTTTTTAAATAAAACAAAACCGGTTTTAGATACCAATGAAATTCTTTATTCCTGTGAAAGTACGTTCGATGCCATTATGTATGGAACTAGATTTCATTTGCATGGCCACCACGGGCACGCTTGCAGAAGTCCAGACGCTGAACCCAATTTCGACGGGTTTCAAGCATAAAACGGCAGATACTGCTGCAATTTCACGTTCGATATTCGTACGAAGTTCATCAATCGTCGCTGGCTTGTGTGAGGATTCACAAATCATTTGTTTTGCTATGAGATGTGAGGTAATATTTGTTTGTACTTGAGTTTTTTACTATAGCTACAATAAAGCAAAGATAAGTAGGTTTGGGAATTATAGTAAAATAGAAAAAAAATTGACTTGGAAAAAAAAAGGAGAATATGGGAGGAATTTGAGTTCGGAAGTTTGTTTGAACGGCGGAAAATATTATAAAATTTTTGATTTATCCGCACATCAATAACGGAGCGGTGGAATATAGATAGTTTATGCTATTTTCTAAAAGTTTGTCGCTGCCGAAGAACATAACGGGAGGAAACTTATTCCACAGCCCACCAAGTTAACCAATTTAACGTCATATTAAGAAGAGGCTAATTAAGATTTGATGGTGGAAAACTTGGGGTTCATTTATGAGGAAGCTTCAAAGAAGGAGAAAAACTCCAGGAAATAGATGGCAGTAACAGTGGCTTTCATTATTTAATTTGGGAGACTTCGAATGGGCCTTTGCCATCTAAATCAAGCATATATATCAAATCGCAAAAGTTTTTTTTTTGGAAATTACGAAACTCAAGAAAGGATTTCAGGACATGAACTAATACCCAAATTTGGACCTAGATTGATGGCAATAATTATACGTACCTATCTATATTATTACAACTACACAACATTAATTTAATTTGTTCAACCTAGCTAACTACTTCGAGAATGCAGTCTTCAAGCGCTTGCAGGCAGTGATTTTCAAAGTAAGTACTATATACACATTATATATTTATCATTCAGAATACCATTTGTTGTTGTCGTTGTTTTTATGAGGATGTATAATTAATTGTTGAATTCGCATTTATTTTAAAATATCATAACTTAATTGTATACTACGAGTATTACTGAATTTTACATCACTTCCGTATCTTTACGTTAACTTATGATAAAATTCACGGACAAATTGGAATAATTAGTTCTTTAAAATCACTTTCAAGAAATTTATGAATTTTGTTTTTTTTTTAATTTTACATATTCCCTGAATTTTGCATTATTTCCGCGTACTTGTTAATAAATATTAATTGTGTATAATGTGGAAATAAGAGTATTTTTTTTTAATATTTCCACGAAATTGAGGGGATGAGTATATAAAAACTGATATGGGCTGACCTAATTTGGTAAATAGTCGGCATGGTTGGGTGGGATTATGACTATAGGAGGAGGCACCGGTAACAGCATCTTCTCTCTAAGTTCTTGATTAGCTATTCCTTGCTAAAACGTATCCATTTGGCCTGTTTTGTTATCTGTATACAATGCTACCTAAATTTTTTATTATATCTGTAATTGGCCGAGGCTAATCTCTTCGGGCAAGAACACCCCCCGTACCCTGAGCACAGCTGGATTAAAAGGTAGCACCGGCCTCGGAGGGATAGAGTCTGTCGTGAGTGGTCGTTACACTTGTTGGCATAGACCATAGACTTGACGTAGCCCCACAAAAAATAATCTAACGGCGTCAAATCGCACGACCGAGGCGGCCAATCGACTGGGCCATTTCGTGAGATAACACGTTCACCAAACTTGGTTTCCAATAAATTGATTGTGGCATTCGCTGTGTGGCTTGTGGCGCCGTCCTGTTGGAACCACATGTCATCCAACTCCATATTATCCAATTGGGGCCAAAAATAGTCGGTTATCATTGAACGGTAGCGATTCGCATTCACAGTAATGTGCCGGTCTTGATCATCACGGAAGAAGTACGGCCCATAAACCGCACCAAACCGTAATTTTTTCGGGATGCAATGATGACTCATGTAGTACGTGTGGATTGCTGTCTGACCAATAACGCATATTTTGCTTATTGACGAAACCATTCAGCCAGAAATGAGCCTCATCGCTGAAGATGATTTTCCGATGAAAATCCGAATCATTTTCAAGTTGTTGCTCAGCCCAATTCACGAACATACGACGCTTATGGTGGTCAAGCGGCTTCAGTTCTTGGGTCAATTAGATCTTGAAAGGATGTAGGCCAAGATCTTTTCGCGAAATTCGCCACAACGACGTCACGGAGATGCCCAACGCTTGAGAACGACGTGTGAGAGAAACATTTGGGCTTTCTTGAACTGAAGCCTCAGCGGCAGCAATATTCTCGACACGGGCACTTCTTTGTCTCACTGGCACGGGAACATTTTGTACTGTGCCTGTGGATTCAAATTTTTCCACTAGACGCTCAATTGTTGATCTGGTAGGACGATTATGACGACCTTAAATTGGACGTAGCGCTCTTAAAGTTGAGGCCACTGACTCCAAATTTCGGTAGTAAATTTTAATAATTTCGACTCGTTGTTGGCTCTTCTACCTTTCCATGATGAAATGGCAAACCTTACTGAAGATAAATATCAAAAGAGCGGGAAAAAACATGGCGTCGTATGCTGTCCCTATCGATTTACTTTTGTAGCGTCTCTGTTGAAAAACCCTTTATAACAACGCAGAATTACAAACCTAAATCCGTTTTCATAGTTTACTGTGGTTACTGACCCCATCAGACAGACACAAAGACTTTGGCAAAGAATTATTTCGCCTATAATTTGTCCAAGGCAACATAAGTCATATCTGCCAACACTGATTTAGATATAAGCTCCAGCACTAATTGTACTAGACAATTAGGAAATATTAAAAACCTTCTTCCAAAGTTCTGAGACTTCAAACTCAAATTGTTAGAAATCTACGAAATAAATTCGATAGAAATAGAGTGACATCAACGCAGTTTGTGGCCCCATTTGGGATGCAAGTTTGTCAGTCCCGGTCCTTCTTGAACAAAAGAACTCGTGTACGTGCTCGTCCACTACGATCAGTGGAAAATATTGCCGCTGTAGCCGAAAGTATGCTCGGACGGCCATTAAAATCAGCTCGCCTCCGTTCGCAGCAATTGAGCATTTCTCGCACTTCTTTGTGCAGAATTTTGCATAAAGACATCGTTACGAAGGTTTACAAAGTCCAATTGGTCCAAGAACTGAAGCCTGGTGACCATCCGATGCGTTTTCGGTTAGCTGAATGGGATGAGGATCGCTTGGCTGAAGATGAGCATTTTTACCGGAAACCCATATTTTCCGAAACCCATATTTCACCTCGGGGGCTACGTTAACATGCAAAATTGTTGCAAAATTGGGCTACGTTAACATGCAAAATTGTTGAATAAGAAAAGTCGATGTATCCACAACGAGTGACTGTTTGGTGCGGTTTTTGACATGGTGGTATCGTAAGCCGATTTGTTCGAAAATGGGCAAGTAGCCACCGTTACCGTCAATGGCAAGCGTTACCGTGCCATGCTCAGCGACTTTTTGTTCCCAACCATTGAAGAGGATGGCATGGACGACATATGGTTTCCACGGGACGGCGCTACGTGCCACACAACCAACGTTACAATGGATCTTTTGCGCACTGCGTTCGAAAACTGCATAATCTGCCGAAATTCGGATACACTTTGGCCGCCTCACAGCTGAGAGTTGAACCCATTAGACTATTATCTTTGGAGCACCGTGAAAGATAAGTTTTACGCAAATAATCTCGAGTCCATTGAGGACGTAAAACTCGAAATAGATGCCCAAACAATCGAAAATGTGCTGAAAAATTGGGTTGATCGCATTAGGTATTGTGCCTATATTAGTATTTTTTTAAAGCAAAATTAAACTCCAAATTTTATACGGCCCACAGTTTAGTTTAGCGTTACATCCCGTGACGGCATAGGCTTACATAATCTGATTATGACCTGCAGTTTTGCACCGATTCCGAACGGTATTATGACAAGTTTTCTCATGGCATGGGTATGTACTCGGTAGACGATCTCAAAATTAAAAAAACTGAATTAAGAATAAACGATGTTTAACACCATAGTTTTCCATTCTGTCATAAAACCCGAAACCGGATATTAACCGGTTTTATACCTCGGTTTAACCGAAAACCGAGTTTGCCAAAATTGGAATATTAGAAGAAACCGACATTTATGAAAAAAACGCGTTTTTTAAAACACTAGTCATGTGACTTTAGGATAAACTAGTAAAACTTTACACTTTTTGCCGACTCTTATGATTCTTGTTTTTTGAATAATAAAAAATGTGAATTTTTAAACCAAAAAAAAAGATTTGTTTTCACCATTCTTTTTTTTCATAACATCGAAACTGTTGATTACATTGAGAAATAGTGTATGAATAGATTAAAGGTATTGCAATACAACATTTTTCTAAATTTATTCCGACAAAATCGGACACATCGTTTACGAGTAATTATGACATTTACATACATACAAATTACCATTTTTAAGATACAAATTGGTCTTTATGTGCTATTTAGGGTGAGTACGTATAGACACGTTCAGATTGTATTAATATGTTCACAGAAGTTGTTCAGCTTTATTACAATGGCTATAATTTTGCCAAAATTTGTCAGTGAAAAATTTGGAGTGCCTTGAAGTTATGCTGAAAAAAGTTAAAAAAAAATTTTTTAAAAAAAAAGTTCAGAAAAATCTGAGAATTGGTAAAAATTGATTTTTTTTAAATTTGACTTGATAGACATTTCATGGGTACCGATCAACTCAGTAGACTTGCCTCTACCCGATACAATTCACTAGAACGTTGGTACATTGTTATCCAAGTTCATATCTTCCATTTCAGCGCATAAAAAGACTGTAAAAAAATGGGCCAATGATGCCACCACTTCAGCACACCAAACTGTCACTCTCGGTGGATGCACTGACCTCTCGACAATGATACGCGGGTTTTCCGATCCCTAGATGCGGCTATGGGATTGTCCATGGAGGTGGAAAGTTTCTCATAACCATTCACTTGGGAGTGGCTAAAAATGATTCCTTCATGGGGCAGTCCAAGCAGCTCACTACTTCCACGCAGTCCAAGCAGCTCACTACTTCCAAACCTCCGTTACCTAGTTAGAGTGCGAAGGCGAAAATAAATGAGCAGCCTGATTTGGTTATGCGATCACTGATGTGTCTCAGGCTTAGTAGGTGACTGATGTCGCTGAAGCTCATCAACCTATCGGGCATATTCTTTTGTCCTTTAGAAGGTGAATGAGCCAAATATATGGGCCAAAGGCGGATAGAAACCAAAAGAAGAAAATCCAGGTTCGACATATTGCATCCTGGTCAGCGTCTGATCCACAATGGGCGGGTGCAATCAAATATCCTGGCACTAGATAAAATGTAAAAACCCGGTGGACTGGGTTTGCCTCCCGCCACCGTTCATAATGGCAGTGAAAATACAAAACCGAAAGAGAAAACATAAACAACCCATATTTGTTGACGATCCCCGCAAACGTTATAAGGGCCACGATTTACGTATATGCACCCGGAATATGAGAACTCTATATACATATATGCGGTGCAAGTATCCAATTGGCAGATGTCCTCGAAAGTTATAAGGCTGACATTACCGCAATCCTGGAAATGCGATGGGCAGCACATGGCTGCACACGAAAAAGAAACTGCGACATATACTACAGTTGCCATGAAAAAAAACATGAATTTGGTTGCGGATCTGTAGTTGGCAAAAGACTGCGACATCTAGTCTCCAGGTTCAATCCTGTGAGTGAACGTATCGCCACAATCCGCATAAAAGCGAAATAGTTTTATATTTCTCTAATTTGTGTGCATGGCCCGACAGACGAGAAATATGATGATGCCAAAGACATATTCTATGAGCTCCTAGAGGAAACGTATGACCGCTGCCCTGGCCATGATATTAAGATTGTACTAGGAGATTTTAATGTCAAAGTAGGAAGGGAGAATGTGTTTAATCCAACTATTGGCAATTTCAGTCTACATGCTGACAGTTCCGACAACGGTATGAGACTGATTGACTTTGCCGCGGCAAAAAAAATGGTCATTAGTGGTACAAGATTCCAGCATAAAGACATCCACAAGGCTACTTGGGTATCCCCTGATCAAAGTACTAAGAACCAAATTGATCACGTGGTAATTGATGGAAGGCACTTATCAACTGTAATGGACGTACGAGTGATCAGAGGAGCTAACATCGATTCTGATCACTACCTGGTAGCAGCAAAGGTTCGCACAAGATTAACTAGAGCGAAAATCGTACGAAACCAGACGCAGAGTAAGCTAGACATCGAAAAGCTGCAATTACCAGATGTAGCCACAGCCTACTCAAGGGACATCTCGCAACTTTTAACACAGAACCCACCCCTTCCCGATAACGATCCTGAAGCGCAGTCGAAACCCATTTCCGACTCTAGAAAATCTGCCGCAACAACCGTACTTGGGTTTGAAAACCCGCTTCGGAGTAACCCATAGTACCATGAAGAGTGTCGCATTGCAAATGATAAAAAGAACGCGGCACGCATTGCAATGCTTCAGTCAATTGAACGCGAGCTGCGACTGAGCGGTATAGGAAGAAAAGAAAGTAGGTAAATTGTCTCTTTAGGCGTAAGAAACGGCAGTGGAGAAAGCGCGAGAGTGAGAAAATTGTGACATACAGAAGGAAGAATGAAACCCGAAAATTCTACCAAAAAGTTAAAAACGGAACTAATGGACATGGTTCAGCGCCCCCTTCTGTAAAGACAAGGACGGAAATCTCAACGCAGATGTGCAGAGCATGTTGGAAATATGGAGAGATCATGTATCTGCGCTATTGGTACCTGAGATATCCAACGACGAAACAATCGATCAATCAGCTTATTAGCAAAATTTGGTAAGATGAATGCATGCCCGGCGATTGGAGTCTCAGTCTATTATGTCCCATATTTAAAAAAAGGTGACCCGAGTCTATGTGCCAACTACCGTGGAATAAGACTTTTATCCATCGCATGCAAGGTTCTATCAAGTATAATGTGCGAAAGACTAGTGTAGCTTTAGCCCTGGAAAATCCACAACTGGCCAGATTTTCACGCTACGCCAAATCCTAGAGAAGACACACGAAAAACAAATCGACACCTATCATCTATTTATCGATTATAAGGCGGTCTTCGATAGTCCGATACGGGAGAAACTCTACGAAGCAATGTCTGAGCTTGGTATTCCTGCAAAACTCATACTCCTTTGCAGGATGACCTTGAGGAACACCAAATCCGCAGTGAAAAGTAACGATCTTACCGAATCTTTCGAAACTAAGCGAGGCCTCAGGCAAGGCGACACCCTATCGTGCGATCTCTTTAACATCTCAATGGAGCTCATTATGAAAAAACCATCATCAGCAAAAGTCACATGCTACTCGCGTATGCTGATGATATAGATATCATTGGGCGAACAATTAGAGAAGTTACTGCTGTTTTTTTCGAGAATTGAGAAGCAGTCAGCAAAAGTTGGTCTGACGGTAAATGAGGACAAGACAAAATTAATGGTTTCAACCAGAAGGGCCTCCACGCGATTAGACCAAAGCGTGAACGTTGATAACCGTTATAACTTCGAGGTAGTGGACGAATTTATATACCTCGGATCTGCCGTAAACAAAAACAACAACGTCAGCCTTGAGATCAAGCGGAGAATTGTGCTTGCGAATAGATGTTATTTTGGGCTAAGCAAGCACTTTAGGGATAAAGCCCTCTCTCGAGTAACAAAAGTCCAGCTGTACCAGACTCTTATTCAACCTGTCTTGCTATATGGCGCAGAATCCTGAGTATTATCGCAAGCAGACGAAACATCAGGAGTCTTCGAGAGAAAAATACTCCGAAAAATGTATGGCCCTATAGTGCACAACGGCGAGTATCGGCGACGCATGAACCATGAGCTGTATGAGTTATATCTCGACAGTGGCATAGTTAAGCGGATCAAAATAACGCGATTGCGCTGGCTAAGCCATGTCAGTAGAATGGATGAAGACGAACCAGCACGAAGGGTTTTCGAAACCGAACTCGAAGGACGACGTTAAATAGGTAGACCAAGACGCCGCTGGAAGGGATCAGGTTGACGAATCCCTGCGTACGCTTGGTATTGCCAACTGGAGAGATAAGGCAAAAGATCGAACTGGTTGGCGAAATATGTTATCTTCGTTTTGTAATGTCCCTGATCCCTGGGGGTTGTTCGTGACCGGATAAGTAAGTAAGTACGAAAAACCCTTAGAAACACGAAAAAATTATTGGAAGCTCCGTTGCCAAGACAGGTTGAATGAAAGTCTGGAGCAACTGGACTTTTTTTACTCGAGAGAGGGCTTTACCTCTAAAGTGCTTGCTTAGCCCAAAATAACATCTATTCGCAAGCACAATTATCCGCTTGCTCTCAAGTCTGACGTTGTTGTTTTTGTTTACGGCAGATTCGAGGTACATCAACTCGTCCACCACCTCGAAATTATAATGGTATAACGGCTTTGGTCTAATCTCGTGGAGGCCCTGTTCGTTGAAACCATTAATTTTATCTTGTCATCATTTACCGTCAGACAGACTTTTTCTGACTCCTTCTCAATTCTCGAAAACACCGCAGTAACTTCTCCAACTGTGGGTCCATTGATATCGATATCATCAGCATACGCGAGCAGCATATAACTTTTGCTGCTGATGGTTTTATTCATGTTGACTGCAGCTTTTCTCAGATAATATCTATTAAGATGTTAAAGATATCGCCCTATAAGGTGTCACATTGTCTGAGGCCTCGCTTAATTTCGAAAGGTTCGGCAAGATCCTTACCAACTTTCACTGCGGACTTGGTGTTCGTCAAGGTCATCCCGCAAAGGCGTATGAGTTGTGCAGGAATACCAAGCTCAGACATTGCTTCATGGAGTTTCTGCCGTATCGGCCTATCGAAGGCCGCCTTATAATCGACAAATAGATGATAGGTGTCAATTTGCTTTTCGGGGGTCTTTTCCAGAATTTGGCGTAGCGTGAAAATATGGTCAGTTGTCGATTTTCCAGGCCTAGAGCCACACAATCAGGTCAGCGATAATTGGTTTCGTCTTTCGAACATTATAATTGATAGAACCTTATATGCTATGGATAAATGGATTATTCCACGGTAGTTGGCACAGAGACTCGGGTCACCTTTTTTAAATATGGGGCATAGAACACTGAGACTCTAAACGCTGCCATGCATTTATCTAACCAAATTTTGCTAATGAGCTGATGCATGCACCTTATCAGATCATCGCCGCCTGCCTTAAACAGCTACGCCGGTAATCCATCGGCTCCTGCGGCTTTGTTGTTCTTCAGTCGGGCAATAGCTGTTCTGACCTCGTCTTGGTTAGGAGGGGGCAATCAACGTCGTCGTCCATATTGTGAGGTACTAGTAGCGCGGAGAAATGATCTTTCCATATTCCCAACATGCTCTGCACATCTGCAATGAGATTTCCTACAGAAGAGGGGCCCTGAACCATGTCCATTAGCTCCGTTTCTGACTTTTTGGTTGCATTTTCGGGCTTCGTTCTTCCTGCTGTATGTTTCAATTTTCTCACTCTCACGCTTTCTCCACTGCCGCTTCATACGCCTAGAGAGACGTTTTACCTCCTTTCTTTACACCCTATACCGCTCAGTTGCAGGTCGCGTTGCAATTGACTGAAGCATTGCCATACGTGCAGCGTTCTCGTCTTCAGTTGCGGATTTTCGAAACCAAGTACGGTAGTTGTGGCAGTTTTTATATAGTCGGAAATGGGTTTCCACTGCGCTTCAGGATCGCCATCGGGAAGCGGTCTGGTAATTGCAGCTTTCCGATGTCCAGCTTCCTCTGCGTCTGGTTTCGTACGATTTTCGCTCTAGAATCGATGTTAGCTCCTCTGATCACTAGGACGTCCATTACACTGGATGAGTGCCTTCCATAAAATACCACGTGATCAATTTGGTTCTTCGTTCTTTGATGAGGCGATACCCAAGTAGCCTTGTGGATGTCTTTATGCTGGAATCTTGTACCACTAATGGCCACGTTTTTTGCCGCGGCAAAGTCAATCAATCTCATGCCGTTGTCGGAACTGTCAGCATGTGGACTGAAATTGCCAATAGTTGGATGAATCACATTCTCCCTGCCTACGTTAGCATTAAAATCTCCTAGTACAATCTTAATGTCATGGCCAGGGCTGCGGTCATACGTTTCCTCTAGGAGTTCACAGAATATGTGTTTGGCATCATGGTCTTTCTCTGCTGTCGCGGCATGAACACAAATTATTGAAATATAAAAATATTTCGCTTTTATGCAGATTGTGGCTATCACAGGATTGAACCTAGAGACTAGATGTCGCAGTCTTTTGCCAACTACAAATCCGCAACCAAATTCATATTTTTTATCATGGCAACTGTAGTACAAGGTGTTTCAAAAGAAGTCATCCGATTTTGATTGGCGCTCATTTTTTTTCTAAATGAAAAACTTCCGTTCGGTTTTTTGATTATGTTTACTTGAACCTTTAGAATTTTATTGGTTAAGTTGAGAAGATGATATCGGTTAAATGGGCGCTGTTACAATTGATTACCACACTGGCTCGTTTTCTGGCATTTTCATCACTTCGGCGAGTATTTCGGGCGACAGATTCTCGCACTCGTTGCGAATGTTGACCTTGAGGGCTTCCAGGGTCTCGGGCTTGTTCACGTAAACACGGAACTTAAAAAAACCCCACAGAAAAAGTCTGCAACGGTTAAATCTGGTGATGTTGCGGGCCAGTGCAAATCTCCAAATGAGGCAACCCGGGAACGCCTCCTTCAGAATATCGGTTGTGGCTCGCGCAGTGTGTGCCGTTGCTCTGTCCTGTTGGAACCACATGTCCTCCAGTCCTAATTCGTCGAATTGCGGCAGAAAAAACTTGGTTAACATGGCCCTATAGCGCGCACCGTCCATTGTGTCCTTTGACCAGCGGCGCTCTCGAAAACATGGCCCGATGACTCCTCCAGCGTGAACAGCGCACCATACAGTCACTTTGACCGGGTGTAATGGCTCCTCGTGCATCACTGGTGGATTTTCGGTGCCCCAGAAGCGATAGTTTTGCTTGTTCACGTACCCGCTTAGGTGGAAATGAGCCTCATCGCTCATTATGATTTTGGTGGAAAAATCGTACACTTCGTCCACGAGATTGAGGATGGCTTGGGCGTAGGTTACACGCGTTTGGCGGTCGACAGGCAGGAGCTGATGCACGGACTGGACATTGTATGGGAACATGCGTAGGTCTTTGACCAAAATTCGCCATAGGGACGACCGGCTGATGACTAATTGCGAGGCACGGCATCTGGTCGATGTTTCCGGCGACAGCTCGACATCCTCGGCAACAGCGGCGATATTCTCAGCAGAACGGTCGCTCGGGGGGCGGCCACTCCTGGCACCGTCTTGTGTGGTCCCATACTCTTCAAGGTTAGAGGCCAAACGGCGCAGTGTTTGCGCAGTCGGTGTCGGACGGCCGGGGAATCGGCGACGGTATTCGTGCTACGCCAACACCACAGACGAATTGTTACGCAAAACAAAAGACACGATTATTTCGCGTTCTTGGGGAGTGTATCGCTCCATGGCTTGTTTACTTGTATTCTACAACTGTCTAGTCCACAAATGAAAAAACAGATTTGACATTGGCGGCCATTTGCAAAAATAAGAGCATCTTCCAATATGGTGGTCACTTTTGAAACACCCTGTATATGTCGCAATTTCTGTATATTTTTCTGTTTCTCATAGGGTGCTCCAATTCGAATGGAACAATTTTTTTTCCAAAAAATTGCCAAAATAAGGAAATCGCTAAAATTGAAAAAATGGCTATAACTCGAAAACGGTGCGTCCAATCGCAAAAATAATATTTTTTATTTTAAGCTATGGATGTCTTAAAGATGGCATCACTTTTTTTTAAATCGCTAAAACTAAAATTTCTCGAATAAAAAATCGCTAAAACGCCGTTATGCCAATATCTCTGAAAGAGAGCGTTCAATCGAAAAGCAACTAAATTTTAAAGATTTCTAAGGGGTTTTCATAAAGTAGTCCAAGCGTATGGAAGAAATTTTATTTAAAAAAATCACTCAAATAAAAATGACAGTAACTCGGAAACGGTGCGTCCAATCGTAAAAACAATAACTTTGTTAACTGCATAGGAAACTTTAACAAATGGATGCCTTCAATACGGCATCACTTATTTTTAAAAAAATTCGCTAACACATATGTGCCTTTTTATGCCTATGAGCAACATATGTTAAACTATAACAATGTGAAGTTAAAAAGTAACGAATCATCTCGCAAGTTATTCACCGTGTATACTTTAGGCCGTCGGTGGTGCAATGGTTAGTGTGCGCGACTCTTGCACATGAGATCCTGGGTTCAAACCCGGCTCTGACCACCTTCAAATTTTCTTTCGGCGGCGGCCACCTCGCATAGTGACGGCGACACTATCGAGTATCTAGCCATGAAAAAGCTTCTCAAATTACCGTTCGGAATCGGTGTAAAACTGTAGGTCCCAATCAGTGAGTGAAAACTGGAAAGCGCACAGGTCAGTGATTGTGAGAAGTTATCCCCAGTCCCTTCATGGGATGTAATGGGAAACCATTTATTTTTTATACTTTAGTGATGATCCTTTAAGGGGTTAATGTTGCAAATATTTTAAAGTTATAAATTTTAACCAAACAAAAAGATATTTATAATAACAATATTTTTTAAATCCAAACTATGTGCCGTTCAAAAGTTGGATTTTTTCTCAACGTATTCAGTGATTTCATTCTTGGCCCTTTAAGGGGTTAATACCCAAATATTTGAATGACCAAAATTTAGGCTTTACAAGAGGAACATTTTTTAAATTCAAACGATGTGAAGGTAAAAAAAAAACAAATCTTATCGCAACGTATTAAGAGTTTTTCATTTAGTGACCCCTTAAAGGGTTAATATTGCAATGTTTTAAAGTCGAAAAGTCTACAACAAACAAATTGTTTTAGGTGTTTTTTTTGTGTCTTTTTTTGGTTCTTTTTTTGGGTTATTTTCCTGTTTTCTTTTCATCTGTTATACGATTTCTAAATATGTTTCCAAAGAAAGAATAATTATTGAATAGAAACTCGTTTACCTTTTTTCCGTTAGCATCCTTTGTCAAATCATCCTGCAGCAATTGAGACTGCAGCTTTAGAGAACTCTTCACATCCATGGCCGAAGCTGATGATGACTTTGAAGATGTTGCGACTGGGGATGTTATGGCATTGGGAGATCCACTGCCAGCAGACGATGATGTTTTCGGATTGGCGTAATAGTACATATTTGGCGGTAATTTTATAATGAACATGTGTGAGTCATCGGGTGAGGCATGACGTCGTGATTCGATGGCCAAACGTTTCCGGTTATGACTGTTGGGTGCCTTGACTTTGGTGAAACCCAATTTGCTAAAAGACAAGCAGAGAAAAAAAAAACACAGAACATAAAATAGAAAATTGAAAATTTTCCTCTGTTTGAAATAAACGTGATTAGTTACGAGTGAAGTGAAGTTTTAAATTGAAAAGGATGATGATGCAAACATAATGTTAATTATGTGTTTCTCTCCCTGCTCACTCTCTGCGAGATAACCATAGCTTATTGAATTTAATGAGCAAACTCTCAGGGACCATAAAATAGTCGCCTGGACGATGGGTATATGATGTGCTTTGAGATAAAAAAGAAACTGCTAAATTGTGAACATGACTTTGGTTGGAGCGTGTAATCTTCATAAATTTGTTTGTAATCAGCCAGCGCAAAGGAGCATGCATCTCATCTAATTGATCATGAAAAACGTGTTTTTGCTCTCATGAGATCACAAGTTGGATTCATAAATTTATTACTGACTACACGCTTAGTAATCACATAGATAATGTTTAATTAAACCTTTTGTGCCACTCTATTAATTAAGCTGTAGTAACACTTAGTACCACGCAATAGGTTATAATTATGAAGGAATTACATTTCCTTTCCTTTTCGAAATGGAAAATGTACACTGGTTGACAAAACCAGCAACTGGGATTTTTTAGTATAATATATTTTTATATTTGATTACACTACGTTACACACATTCTGTCCTATGAACCAAATATACTTTATCGGAAAGGGGACAAATAATAAAAATACGCGTGTATCATGTACACGTCAAAAAAAAAAATTTTATGTTTAAAGTTCTCTGGTGCTACACAGTGAACTGGCTCCCTCCATATATTTGTGAGGAAAAAAAGGAGTGGTTGGAATATGATGAAATTTTAATTTTAATTTCTGAAAGTATAATAACAAGCCGATTCCAAATGGGTATCGGGTTTTTATACCGGTTTCAGTTCGTTAAAAAACCGATTTTTTTTTATTAATTTTGTTAATACCCAAATATTTTATGCGGTGATTTCAGAAATGAATTTTTTTGTACCGGTTACGGCTGTTATTTTTTTTAAATTAATATTTTCTCAATAGTAAACATAAAAAATACGAGGATGGGCCCTTATGAATTTTATTATCTGAGAATAAGCGAACGTTAAAAATTGCAATGCTTATAAAGAAATTTAGACCTTTTATTTTGGCGTTTGTAAGAATTTGTCTCAGTATCGCGATAAATAGACCAGCAGTCTTCGGCAAGCATATGCGTAAGGTCTTGTCCTTTAATGGGCTTTTCAATAGCCGCAATATCCTGATGGAACCTGTCGCTATGCTCATTGCAACAAGCTCTTAAATCATCAGTGAAAAAATCTAAATGATTGTGAAGGAAGAGGATCTTTAGCGGCATTAAAATGTCCATTTCGCCATATGCCGAAATCATTTCTGCGACAATATTTTTATATTTGGCAGCTCGTTTGTTACCAAGAATCTGCTCAATATCGGCAACTAAGCCTTTTCATGCACATTGTTCGATAGCATTAAATTTTTAGGATAATTCATAACTTGGCCGTCGGTGGTGCAAGGGGACAAATAATAAAAATACATGGGTTCGAACCCGGCTCTGACCACCTTCAAATTTTCTTTCGGCGGCGGTCACCTCGCATAATGACGGCCACACTATCGAGTATCTAGCCATGAAAAAGCTTCTCAAATTACCGTTCGGTATCGGTGTAAAACTGTAGGTCCCAATCAGTGAGTGAAAACTGGAAAGAGCACAGCTCAGTGATTGTGAGAAGTTCTCCCCAGTCCCTTCATGGGATGTAATGGGAAACCATTTATTTTATTTATTCATCACTTGCAACTATTTTGTTTTTGATGTGTTAACATCTATAGGCGCGGGTAGGGACTAAACTCACAAAGTGAACACATCCAGACACAGTTTGTCCGACTGCGATCACAGATTGTTTGTCGTTAAACTCCTCCGAAACGGCTAGACTGATTTGTATGAAATTTTGTGTGCATTTCGGGCTGTGAGTTCGAACACTCATTGGATTTTTTATGTTTAAAGTTCTCTGGTGCCACACAGTGAAATGGCTTCATATATTTGTGAGGAAACAAAGAAGGAGTGGTTGGAATATGATGAAAGTTAGTTTAACAATAGTAACTTTCTAATACTAAACTGTTTATGACTTTTACAACACTTACAACTTGTATGAAAAATGAAAATGCATTTCTATATATTTCATTTGAGAAAAAATGCAGTGCCCGACTCGAAATAACTTTCCAATTGTGCTCTTGGTACTTTATCAGCTCTAATATCAATGCCATGCAGTTGTATGTTTCTTTGACGTTTGTGGCATATGCCATTGGAATAGATGGATGTTTGTTACCGATATGAAGCAGCACGACTTTCAGGCTGTTGACCGATGCATCGATAAAAAGTCGCCCCTCTTCTGAAATATGAGAGTAACCGATTTTTGCAAACATGGAATCAATATCATAACAATAAGCTAAGTTTTTTCCCGATCTTCGTGCAATTTAAAAAATTTGTCATATGGAATAGTGCTACCTCGATCACTAGCAGCTGTTATTTTAAAATTATCCGCCACTATATTGCACTGCTTAAAGCTGTTCTCCTCGACAAATTTCCGTCTCGTACAAGGTCGTTGAAGTTGGTTTGCGTAACTAAAAGCAGTCCCTAGTTCACTGGGTGTTGGTACAAATTCCGATACTTCTGGACTCTCGCCCCTCGCATTCGATGCAACAAATGTTGATAGCAGAGTTGGTACTACTGTTGGATCTCCTTCGCTTATTTCGGGAACATCATCAAAAATCTCCACTGAAGCCGCTATACTACGTTCTTCTGGTGAGTACAGAACCGCTGGAATAACCGATCCTACATTAGCGTAGCGAATTTTATTGCGGCGAAAGTATTGGAGTAGAAGTTAAGCAAAAGTAGCACAATTCATTGCAGTGCTCCGTACGTGGTAGCCACATTCTTGGTATAGTGTATTTTTTTGTTGACCATCCATCAGTAAACTTGCATAACTTGTAAGGCACATCAGCAGTCTTGAATATTTTCTGAAACGATTAACCACTGTTTTCGTAATATTTTTCTAATTTTTACTTGGTGAGAATAACCCACAAACGTAACAAAAGTTATTTCGAGTCGGGCACTGCATTTTTTCTCAGATGAAATAAAGGGTTTTTCAACAGAGACGCTACAAAAGTAAACCGATAGGGACAGCAAACGACGCCATATTTTTTCCCGCTCTTTTGACATTTATGTTCAGTAAGGTTTGCCATTTCATCATGGAAAGATATACGAGCCAACAACGAGTCGAAATTATTAAAATCGTCCTACCAGATCAACAATTGAGCGTCTAGTGGAAAAATTTGAATCCACAGGAACAGTACAAAATGTTCCCGTGCCAGTGAGACAAAGAAGTGTCCGCAGTGTCGAGAATATTGCTGCCGCTGAGGCTTCAGGTCAAGAAAGCCCAAATGTGTCTCTCACACGTCGTTGCGGCGAATTTTGCGAAAAGATCTTGGCCTACATCCTTACAGGATCAAATTGACACAAGAACTGAAGCCGCTTGACCACCATAAGCGTCGTATGTTCGTGAATTGGGCTGAGCAACAATTTGAAAATGATTCGGATTTTCATCGGAAAATCATCTTCAGCAATGAGGCTCTTTTCTGGCTGAATGGCTTCGTCAATAAGCAAAATATGCGTTATTGGGCAGACAGCAATCCACACGTAATCCATGAGTCATCATTGCATCCCGAAAAAATTACGGTTTGGTGCGGTTTATGGGCCGGCGGCGTCATTGGGCCGTACTTCTTCCGTGATGATCGAGACCGGCACATTACTGTGAATGCGAATCGCTACAGTTCAATGATAACCGAATATTTTTGGCCCCAATTGGATAATATGGACTTGGAGGACTTGTGGTTCCAACAGGACGGCGCCACAAGCCACAAAGCGAATGTTACAATCAATTTATTGGAAACCAAGTTTGGTGAACGTGTTATCTCACGAAATGGCCCAGTCGATTGGCCGCCTCGGTCGTGCGATTTGACGCCGTTAGATTATTTCCTGTGGGGCTACGTCAAGTCTATGGTCTATGCCAACAAGCCAGCGACGATTGATGAACTTCGTACGAATATCGAACGTGAAATTGCAGCAGTATCGGCCGATATGTGCTTGAAAACCGTCGAAAATTGGGTTCAGCGTCTGGACTTCTGCAAGCGTGCCCGTGGTGGCCATGCAAAAGAAATCGAGTTCCATACATAATGGCATCGAACGTGCTTTCACAGGAAGAAAAAAAGTCATTGGTATCTAAAACCGGTTTTGTTTTATTTAAAAAAACTTTTGTAGCGCTCTTACTGAAAAACCCGTTATATAGAAATACATTTTCGCACAACGCAACCATGTTTCATTTTTCATACAAGTTGTAAGTGTTGTAAAAGTCATAAACAGTTTAGTGTTAGAAAGTTACTATTGTTAAACTAAATTTCATCATATTCCAACCACTCCTTCTTTTGTTCCTCACAAATATATGAAGCCATTTCACTGTGTGGCACCAGAGAACTTTAAACATAAAAAATCCAATGAGTGTTCGAACTCACGGGCGATGTGTTAACATCTTTTTTCTATGAACACGTTAGTGAATGTTACATTGGAAAATAAAAAAACAGCGTTTAATAATATTTATACTTTAAATAATATTAATACTTAAAATTATTTATAGACCAGTGCTAGCACAATAATCATTATTTTCTTGCTTAATACTTTTTGTTTTATTCCCACAAAAAACAAAGAGAATGCAAAGCAACAGGCACATGTAGATACACACATTGTTATGTTCGTAGATACGCTACATAAGTTCACACAATTTTCGTTGCTCTCTTGGTATCTCATTTTTATATACGTATAACCACGTCATTATTCTCTTTGCTCTGAGAGTGCTCCGCACCCACACAGGACAACTATTTGCTGCCGCTACATCAGTGTGTGTTTTTTCGCAATCTGACAATCTGTGTTTCGCAGTCGGACAACTCTGTGTTCTATATACGGTGGATCGCCCTTATCATTTAGGGGTATGAAAAATAGATGTTGGCCGATTCTGAGGCCTACCCGATATGCACACACAATTTCATACAAATCGGTCCAGCCGTTTCGAAGGAGTTTAACGCCAAACAATCTGTGATCGCAGTACGACAGACTGTGCTTGGATGTGTTGACTTTGTGAGTTTAGTCCCTACCCGCGCCTATAGATGTTAACACATCAAAATATTCTGACGTGTACATGAAAATCGAGGATACACGTTATTTTTATTTTTTTCCCCTCTTTCCGAAAAGGTTTATTTAGTTCATAGGACAGAACAAAAGCTAATTTTTACTTCTTACTCTCTTTATGACAATTTGCACAAAAATTATGCGAACGACTTCCAACAAAAATTTGCAAGGAAACAACTGATGTAGTTTTATCTTTTAATACATACATTGTGGCGTGTAGTTACAATACATATCTACTGCCACAGTTGTCCAATGATGACGTCGTCGGTTCACAAGAATTTGTTGAATGCCACTACACATTATTGCATTCCATGTTCTTAATTTCAGTGATTTCATTTTTAACTTCTGCCGTTGCTAATTTATTTTTCACTTTTATTTCTTTGCATAAAACAGATGATTTCAAACAGCTGACAACTATTTTGCAAAATTTTAACATCGAACTGTCAAAATGTTCCCCTCTGGCTCTCATTTACTGGACGTTTGGAGTAAACTAACCAAGGGGTACCGATGAAACAGCTGATCAAGTAAGTACTTGGAGAACTTATAGAAAATATGCTTTTAAAGAAAAAAACGGTGATAGGTGTCTGGGGTACGTTGTGCGATTTTCATACTTTTGCAGCGTTTTTTAACCTTAATATCTACAAATAATCCTTCACTTCTTACCTACAATCGGATGTTCCAGAACTTAAAAATTTTTACATAATCCAAAGATATTGAATTTTGGTCGATGGAAACCGATTCTGGACCACTGTGCGCCCTCGTTGACTTAAATATAACATATCGCTAAGAGTACGATATCCGAAGCCTCTAAATCCAATAGCTTAGTTCTGTAGAATTCCTCCAAATAAGCAGAAAGCTTTGAATGAAATTTATCGATAACTCGCTTTGATGTCGTGATATTTGGGATGAAAATTTTAAAATTCTATACCTTTTTGAGGTGTTGTTTGACCCAATAACCCTTTACGTACCGGAAATACGAAGGATACAAGCTTTGTACGTGGCCAGCATAAGACAGATTTAACCCGTTGACGACTATACATTTTCTGCTGAAGCGTTTTAAATTGTTTTGATTAAATTGTAAACCTCGATGTCTCTATAACTAATCGAGTTCCCTAAAGGTTGTATATAATTTATCCGTATTAATTTGGGTTGTGCTACCGCAAAGTGTTGTCGAAACGTGGGAAAATTGTTTCAGCCGTCGTCACCGATAATATATTCGCTCCTAGGAGTTGAAATTGGCCTGTTGTGATGGTTTCATATAAAATGTTCTTCAAAGTTTTCTACCTGTTTTTTGTTATTTCTAATAAGATTGCAAGGGTTGCCATGCTAGCAAATAATATGAAAATGCTGATTAAGCTCTAATTAACTTTAATTTAGAGTTAAGTAATCCGATAGTTAACTGTCTAAAAATAAATTAAATGGTTTCCCGTAACATCCCATGAAGGGATTAGGGAGAGCTTTCTAGTTTTAGACTCACTGATTGGGACCTACAGTTTTACTCCGTTTCCGAACGGTATTTTGAGAAGCTTTGTAATTGCTAAATACTCGATAGTGTCGCCATCACTAAGCAAGGTGACCGTCGTCGAAACAAATTTAAGATGGTCAGAGTAGGGATCGAACCCACGTCCTCATGCACTAGAGCCGCGTACACTACCATTGCACCACCGACGGCCAGAACTTGCAAATTGTTAGGGTTTTCAGTAAACCTTCTGCGATAAAGTTGGCCAGGATGTTTCAAGTTACAAAATTTGGAAACACTGCACTCGCCAAAAATCAGATCAAATACAGCGACATCTCCAACAACAATTTCAATGCTTCTGCTTAAGCATGTTTGTGCCAAATCCATGGCTGAACCAGTAGAGGCTGACGCATTAGAACAGCTGATCTTGTTTTCTTATGACCCCAATTGTCAAATTCAGTGTATTTTGTTATTGTACTTTGTTGTTTACTTTGTTTGTTCGTATTGAATCGTGTTTTCTGTCGTTGAATCTTTTCCCTTCTAATTTTCTAGGTACATATTTCGATTTCACAATCCAGCAGAAATAATTGTGGGCATCTAAAATATGTGTCCGTTAACAAAGAATGAAGTTCGAAAATTATTTTCGAAATCTTTTCTCATGAAATGTATAAAAAATTCAAATAAATTTCTAGAACTATTGTTATAAAATTTTTAATCAAGAATTTTCATAACGATAATGAAATGTTTTCATACAATAAATGAAGAATTTTGAATGCAACTTTTCTATAAACACGTTTCGTAAATTTCGTATAATCCATAACATTTTATTCATAGGATCTGTGAAATCTATGAAAAACTTCATAGGATTAATGAGGAAATTTTAATGAAGAATGTTTCATTAATATTATGAAGAAAATTCTTTCAGTGTGGGCAGCTTGAACTCGACTATACAGTTTTTGAAAAGCAAGGTTAGTTTAGGTGGGAGTGACTGGGAGTTCGTCTCAAAGAAGTTCACTCAAGTAGCAGTGATGCCGTTTTAAATAGCTTCGTTACCTTGACAAGTATATAAAGCAAAGAAACGAATGTGTCAGTAATAGATTGAGGTTACCCAATTATACCCAATTATTACTGTTACTATATTTTAGAAGTAGACTGAGTTCAATACTCCCCAGTTCCTGTATACCGTCAAAAAAAAGATCTTTCCCAAAGTTGTCCTTCTATATTTTTCAAGTCTGGGCACTGTAGGAGATAGTGTTCATGGATTTCTGTCATAAGTTCTTCGTCGCAACTACGACAGTAACGCCTGTGTTGTATTCCAATGTAAGCAGCATGTGTATCAATCGTCCAGTGCCTTTGCCATCTCATGAAAGTGGTGAATAATCGAATACACTATCTATGGTATTTATATCATAATTGGTAACTCTATATCTACACGCTGAAAAATCTATATTTTGTTGTTGTTTCAATGGAAATATAACGTGTTTGTAAGTCTTTGCAAATATAGTATACTTGTGTCCAAATACATTGTGTTTGCTATTCAACATTGCATGTTGGAGACACAATAATTAATAGGTTATAATATATGTTTTGTGACTCAGATATGTCTTTCTTTGTAGAAAACAAAAACATAACGGACAACGAAGAAACAAAAAAGCAGCAGATTTTCAATTCATGCACTCACTATGCTTGCAACCATTTTTTAGTATGTAGTGCAGCTCATTGTAAAGCTTATATATAAACAGTTTCGAGTTTAAAGATCACCATGTCTGACTTACCTTACCACACATCGCTGGCAAAAAATATTACTGAGTCGAGTCGTAAGTTCTATGCTAACCAATGTATATGACAGTGCTTTCACGAAAATTGGTAAAATATTGTGATAGCATTGTAATCCTTCATGTGGCTCCATTTTGTAAAGTTCAAAGTTTCGACTCAAAATCCTGTCCGCCCAAAGTTTCTGAACTAAATAAAAACAAAACCGTTTTCCCATTAGAGGAAGGCTTTCGCAAACAGTGAACTGTGCGCTTACAAGTTCTTACCGAATGGTTTTTTGGGAAGACTTCTGAAGCATGCCCAGGATGACGATATTTTTCTGGGTTTGTAATTTATTCGAGTTGGCAACCGTGGACAAGAGAAAAATATTTTTCGAGCTCAGTTCACAAGTTTTATCTGCAAAAAGCGTATTTGTATGAACCAGTTTAAATAATGTCCAATATAAATTTTTTTCTTATTTTAAAAATTACGAAATTGATTCAGCGACCTCAATATACTCGCTATACTAACACTGTGTGTAATTGTTTAAGTCATGGAAATATAACCATATACGGACACCACTACGTGCTAAAAGACCAAAAAAAGACCCGTGTCTCCCAATTTTTCCCAAACCCATGCACTTTTTTATGGGCCCCCAAAGATTTGGGGCCTCGGTGTAATTTTTGCAAAAAAGTGATCATTTTGCCAATCTCATATCGTTCGGAATTTTGATTTACCCTCTGAGAGAAAGTTGTAGATCTTGTCATAAAGAACAAAAATTTCCAACATATAAAATCAAATAACTTCAAGGTCAAAATCACAAAAATCTTTAAAAAATTCGATTTTCAAATATATTTGAAAATAAAAATATTTCAAACTATCAATTTTTTTCCTAATTTTTCCAACTTTGGCGCATTTATTTTGTAATATTTATTTGAACTCCTATCTTTTTCTTGTTTTTATTTAAAAGCACATTTCTTTGTGAGTAAAACAAGTCCTTGGTTTTTAGAATCGGCCCAATATGCATTGAAAAATTATTTCTCCAATGTTGGAGAAAAGCTTAGTTCTCAAGTTGATTTCCAATGTAATTCTCAACTTGACGTGAAACATTTTTGTCCTTATTTGCTTTCAAGTTGATATCAAGTTGAGAATTACAATTTTTTCCAATCTTTGAGAAATATTTTAATTCTCAATTGGATATCCAACACTTTTCTCCACTTGAGACCAAACATTTTTTCAACTGGAATACGATTTGAGTTAAGGTCCAGAATATTTACGTTGTACGTTTTGGTTTTAATGTTGTTATTGGTTTTGTCGTTTTTTGTTATTGGTTTCTCTTTGTTTCTTCGTCTTGTTTGCGTATTGTCCTATGGCAGCACTGTTGATTTCTCACAGATCTGGTAGCTTTTGCCAATCGTAAGTTCAAGAATTTATTATTTGTGAGAAAGATGTCAGGCGTTGTCGGCTTTTTGTGTTAACATTGTTTAAAGTGAATTAAAAGTACATGAAACTAAGTATAACTTTTATTATTATTAACTTAATTATTCAATTAACTTGACTTAATTATTCAATTTGCGGGATGCGTAGAAGCAAAAAAGTGAAAAGTGAGGTTAGGCAGGTGATGAGTTTGCTGTCGGAGCGCTCATTGCCAGATGAAACATTGGCAATGGGATCTTCGACATCAGTCCACTCAGTCAGTCCACTTTATATAATAAATAACACTTTAAAATAAAAAATTCAAAAAAAAAGTAGTACATTGTTTTTATTTTTTTAATGTATATAAATAATTTTTTTTTTAATATGGCAATTCCGTATCTTTCATTTGATACCGATTGGAGAAATTACTTTGATATCAAGTTGAGAATCACAAATTTCTCAATTTGATAACTAAGAAAATCACCATATAAAATATGTGCATTTTAAGTTGAGAAGACTATAATCGGACTGTTGAGGTGCATTTGAGAATTAACGTTGGAGATTTGAGGAATGTATTTGATCTCAAATGTACCTCAAGTTGATGTCCAACAAAAATGTTTATTGACAAGTGTTTTTGTGACAGAAACTAAATTATGATTATAGTGACTAATATTTGAACACGAATTCTAATGTTGTACTTTTTATTAGTTGTATCTTCCATTTCAGATGAATGAGATTTTTGAAATGCGCAAATTGGTTAATATAACTAAAGTTCGGTAGTAGCAACTTGCATTTAGTAAAACCTATTTTTAATCTATCAATAATATCGACAAATAATTCTGATGTTTGACAATTATGAATTCTAAACAAAATATAGGTTTTATCCAATGCCTGAATTGATTTCCAACTAATATTTTCCCTGTGTGTTCGAATGGTTGACACATTAGGTGCACTTCTCGACTGAAAATTGTTCGAAGTTCGCGAGCGGTGTCAGCATAACTTTCCAAACTTTTGTAATAAATTTTCACAATTTTACCGCGTTGCTCTTTCGTAAAGCGCTCCATTTTTAGTAATCAAAATAAACATATGTGATAGCTTCCAAATTTTAGAGTTGCCATTTGCACACAAATAATTACACTAAATTTAAAAAGTGCAATCTTACTGAGACACCTCTAGTTCCTCTACGAGTTGAACCGTGGTACGTATGTGTATTTCGCACATACTGGAAAAAATTAAAATTTTGTTTAAAAAATAAATTTTTACAATTTTTATCCGATTCTAAAAAACAAGGAAAAAATAGGAAATAGGAAAAATAGGGTTTCAAATAAAATATTACAAAATAAAGGTGCATATAAAAATTTGAAATATTTTGGCTAATATTTTCACATGCGTTCTTTAGAAGTATAAACATATACATATACTAGCTGACCCGGCAGACGTGTTGTCCTGCATAATATTTCAAGCGATTTGTATGGAAGGTACCACGCCCCTTTGGACCGAATAGTAAATCTAAACCACCCAGGGCGCCATCCAAACGCATACAAAAAAATTTATTCAAATCGGTCCAGAAGTTTAGGAGGAGTTCAGTCACAAACACACGTGCAGTAGAATTATATATATAAAGATATATATTTGAAAAGCTTAACTATTCGTCTTTCTAAAAACGTTCAAAGATTTAAAATCGTTTTAAAACTGATTTAGTTAAAAATATTTTTGTCCGTGAAGTTTTAAAAAAATGTTTTTTTTTGCCGATAACTTCAGATTTTGAGGATGTATTCAAAGTTTTGAAAATTCAAAAGTAAGTTACTCAACCAGGCCTACAACTTACACTAGGTCATTTTAAAATTATATTTTCACTGTAGCGCAGTGTAATCGAGCTAGGAAACCACACTTTATGACTACATGTTAAAAAACGACCTCTGTAATATATTCTCTAAAACGCATTCTGCAGGAACCATGAATATGATTGTAACATACTTCAAATTTTCATGTGTTTACAAGTCCTAAACTCACTTATATTTAAATGCAAACACTAGAATGTTTACTTGCAAATATGCATACTTTTTACGTGAAATCATATGCGTGCTTCATCACCAACGCCCGTATACATACGTCGTAGCATTCGTGTGAATCCTCCCATACGAACGATTGATGACTGAATCCATGAAACTAAAAAGCAACAGGTCAGTCAATATAAGAAACACTCAATTCATTTACACACGCGTTCAGGAATATTTATGAATTACTGATTGAAGCATAAATCCAAAAATACAGTTTACACTTGCAATAACATTCACTTAGGCTGAGAACAACCTCTCTTTGTCCCTCTTTTATTATTCAGCTCTCGACAGAGCATAGCTATAAAAAAATCTTTAAGTAAACCGTGCACCTAACACAGCTGTATTTGTATCACAATCAAAGCTGTATTTGGATCACAAACACATATATTTAAACATATTAATAATGGTGTCCAAAACATGTAATATTGAATACCAAACACAATGTGAGTTTGGAATTTGCATCCAAACAAGAAAAAAACAGCTTTTTCAAAGTGTACGCATTTTCAATAGAAATTAGAAAAAACATAAATTTAATTTTGGGTAAGAGCAATTGAAATTTGAAAAGTCATTCAACATACACCAGTTGATATTTCAAATCTATATTTGAAATGTAAAATACAACACAAAAATGGTTTCACATTACATTCCATGCAGGGATTGGGGAGAGCTTCTCACAACCAGTGATCTGTGCGATTTCTAGACTTACAACACTCACTGAGTAGGACCTACACCGGTTCCGAGCGGTATTTTAAGAAGCTTTTTCATGGTTAAGTAGTCGATAGTGTCGCCATCACTAAGCGAAATGTAAAATACATCATTTAAAATTTAAGAAATATTAATTGAAATTCAGAAGACGTCTGTTGAAATTTGAAAACCATTAAGAAAAACAATTGAGATTTAAGAAAATTCGAATTCGAAAATTCGCCAGTTGAAATGTAAAGCATATAAATTAAAATTAAGAAGATATCAATTGAATTTTAAGAGACATCATTTGAAATTTAAAATGCATCAATTGAAATTTAAAAGACATTAATTGAATTTTGGAAAGCATCAATTTATATTAAACTACCATACATCACTTGTGATTTCATAGACATCAATTTAAAAAAAAACATCAATTCAATTTGAAAGGGCAGCAATTAGAATTTAAAATGTGTCAATTGAACTCAAAGGATCATAGGAAAGAATTCATAGGAAAATTTAGGGATCATAGGAAAGAATTCCTATCGAATCTAATTGTGTCTAATTGGAAAAGTAAAGGCCGCGATTTGTACACTTAATATTCCGGAAACCATGTTTTGGGGATCATAGGAAAGAATTCCTATCGAATCTAAGTGAAACTACAACCCGCAATTTGTACGCTTAATATTCGCGAAACACAAAGGCCGGCGTTTTTGCTTTCAATAGCATCAAACCTGTTGTAATTGTCAACATGTGTTCCATGTACATTTTCTCTGTTGTTTAGTGTAATTAAATTCATACTCACTTTAGCAGTTTCCTATTTAAACCGTGCGAATTTTTTGTGAGACTTTTCACTTTCTTTATTTTAGCCTTGTTCGAGGAGCTAACATTTCCTTTGGCCTTTTTCAGGGTTTCCTTTGAGTGCTGTTGATGCTGACTAGCTGCTGGCTGTTGTCCATTAAGAGCCTGTTGATGTTGTTGTGCTGCTAGACTTTCCTGTTGTTGTAGGGGTTGCTGTTGTTGTTTACGTTGTTTTGGTTTATCCTTTGACAGATTCAGTCTTTTAATTCGGTAAATGTTTGATTGTGCCGTCGATGTTAATGGAGGCAGAGGAGTATTTTTTTTACTTTGGTCCTCCTGGGTTGTGTGTTGTAGTTGTTGTGTCTTTTCACCAACGACACTGGAGCCGTAGCTCAAAAGGCAGAAGATACTGTAAGGACACAGAGAGATAGATAGGATAGTAATTAATTTAATGCTGTACTAAGGTATCTAATTAGTTAATGATGGCTTAATTTATGGTCTATATGATATTCTTGTAATTGCAAATGTTGGATGATGCGGACGGTTTCGTTTGTATTCGCTCCAACTGAAAGTGTTGGATTATCTACTGCGGATATTGGTAGACAAATATGAGGATATTTAATTTGTTAGTTGTTTGTTAACTTGTTGCTATGTATAAGTACAATTTGGTGTAATGGGTGGTTTGTTTATTAAGACAATTAATAAATGGCTTGAACAGAAATGTATGTAGTATACAACCACGATGAAAAAGCGGTCCCTGTAACATTATACAGGAACCATGTATATGATTGGAAAATCCATATTGTACCAACGTGCACGCATTGTTTTCATGAATTCAAGATCCGCTTTTTTGTTGTCAGCAGTTTTCAACAAACAAAGCCATATTTGGGTCACAAAAACCTATATTATAAACTATTAATCAATGTGTCTCCAACATGTAATATTGAATAGCAAACACAATGCAATTGGACACAAATACACTACATTTGCAACAAGCTACAAAATATGTTATATTTGCATCCAAACAACAACAAAAAGTAGCTTTTTCAGCGTGTATGATTCTTGTTGTTTTTGTATTATTTTTTTTTTCGAATAAGATATTTTTCTTTAATCAGGCATAGTTCTAATCTTATGATAACATTTGATATATATGAACAAAGTTGTGGAGGCTAAGACAAAAACAACAACTTTTTCAAATAATTTTTTTAAATATTTCGGTCGAGTAAGATTCTTGTGATCTAAAATATAATTATTTTAGAACTTGAACTCACAATCCAGGGTATTCAATCGATGACTCGTTAACCAGTTAACCGGAAAATTGTGTACCATTATCGATCGGATTATATAAAAACGCAATGGCTGACTTAGGGTGGGGGTATGTTTAAGACGGTTCACCCAATTGCAATTAATGTAATGGTTTATTTGAAAAAGTTTTAGTATACCACTTTACAGTCATTTGGCTTCAGATATGTAAATATTTTTTTTCTATATAATTAAGGTTTAATTCTTGAGTGGAAAATCATCTTTGATCAACGATCAAACATAATTTAAACTCTGAATTCACTTTTTAGGTTAATAGTTGATTGCTGTTTAAACAGCCAAAGTTGGGCATTTAAACTATGATCAAGTGACCATATGATTTTGACAGAAAACAACAAGAAGAACAAACACAAAGCTTCTTTTATTGTTAATGTGAACAATTATAATCACCATCCTAGTTGAAATAACAATAAACACGTATCATTTAACTCGTAGTGCAGCTAGGACTCTATTTCTGCTCAAATATTCTCCAATTTCATTCAATATTTTGTATTTTATCACTTCACTTTTGTTTTGCAAATGGCGTCAGTTTGATGCATTGTAACGATTAGCTGATAAATGTATGAATACCGGTTATTTTTCGTAGCATTTGCCAATGCTGCCACATGGTAGCAAGATTATTTGACAAAACACTGAAAAACTCTTTTCCTATTTAAAGTCAGATCAAACATAAATCAAAATCAACTAAGTACCAATTTAAATAACCAGTCAACAATTGGGCCTTAGTCTCCTAAACACGAAACTGAATTTTAAAAATTTTCGTCCGGTTAGTTTTCTAGATATAAATTTTGGAATTTGTATGACATTTTTCAGCTTATTGGAGCATAACTCGTAAACATGGTTATCGATTTGAAAACGAGTGATCTCAAATTAAAGGTAATGAGCTACCCTAAAACTTTCCTACACAAAATTTTTAAATCAGTTGGATAGTTTTGATGGTAGCGGCATTTGAAGTTTAAAAAATTAAATTTTTTGTGCAAAAATATATCAAAAATATTAATCTTAAAAATGACTCTAGTTTCATAAAGTGAGCATAAAGTTTGGGCTTTCTCGACCAAAACTAGCCATCATTTATAAAACTGGGGTGGGAAATGGTAGATTACACGTTTTTTAATGGAACAGTACAAATGGTACATTTTTCAATTTTAAGTATTTTAATTAGTTTCTTTACTAAACTAAGGGATACCGTAGATCATTGGAAACCAGTACTCTACTGGAATATTTGGACTGTAAAGAGTAGATCGTCGAGATGTGAGCTTTTCAGAGGACGAGGCAGAAGCCAGTGATTTTGAGTTCGAAAGCGAAAGGAAATACTTATGTCAAAGACAAATCAATGATTGGATGCGAGACTTGGAACTGACAAAAAAAAGTCTGAGCTACTCGCTTCTCGGATGCAAGAATTTGTCTTTTTGTCTAAAGAAGAAGATAACAACTACAGAACTCGTCACGAGTGATTTGCAAAATATTTTCAAAAGCAAGAAAACATTTCCTTTTACAATGATATATCTGGCCTTCAAATGCACCAAGGTCATGTTCCGCAAGATTGGCGTGTGTTCATTGACAGCAATAAAGAAAGCTAAGAAAGAAACATAAATAAATAAATGGTTCCCATTACATCCCATGAAGGGACCGGGGAGAACTTCTCACAATCACTGAGCTGTGCGCTTTCCAGTTTTCACTCAATGATTGGGACCTACAGTTTTACACCGAAGAAGCTTTTTCATGGCTATATACTCGATAGTGTCGCCGTCACTATGCGAGGTGACCGCCGCCGAAAGAATTTTTTTTTTTTTTGGGAAAAAAAAACACCATCTACTCCTGATGTTCACGCTGACAACACTAAGGAAACTTATGATACTTTGGCAACATTGCTCGAGAGAATTGAATATTTTTAATCTATTTTTCTTTATGATTTTAAAACAGTGATTTTTGAAAAAAAAATATAATTTTTTAAACTTTGAATGTATTTGCCACCAAAACTGGTCAACTGATTTTAAACACTAGTATGGAATAGTTTTAGCAGAGTTCATTACCTTTAATTTGGTAACTCCGTTTTTCAAATCGATAACTGCGTTTACGAGTTATGCTCCAATAAGCTGAGGCATCTCATAAAAAAATCGAAAAAAATCTAAAATTCATATCTTGAAAACTAATGAGAGGAACAATTTTGAATATATCCTTTCGTATTTACGAGACCAAAATCTATAGGAAGAAATATTAAGATTTGTGAAGCAGATCAAAAATAAACATTTGTAAACAGGTGTTATCAGCGATGTAAAAAAAATATGCCGTATTAAAGGCCTGAAATGGTGCGGGAGTAAAAAAAAGTTATTATGTATTTTTCCGATTGGACACGCTGTTTACGAGTTATAGCCATTTTTTATTTTAGCGATGTTTTTATTTTGGTTATATTTAACAAAAAATCATCCATACGCATTGGACCACTTTATGAGAAACCCTTAGAAATCCCCAAAAATTAGTTATTATTTTAATTGGACGCTCCTTTCGATACAAAATGCGATGAGTTAGCCATTACCCATCGCCGTGGGTAATGAAGACCGCCTGCCCATTTCCCATGTTTAATAGGTATTGTGATGGGTGATTCCCCATCATCGTGGGTAACTACCTATTACTTTCCCCAATACCCTGTGGGTAATGGGCAATCGTTATGGTTAATTACCCATTGCTGTTGGTAACTACCCATTACTTTCCCCAATACCCAGTGGGTAATGGGTAATCGTTATGGTTAATTACCCATTGCTGTGGATATCTATCCATTATTTTCCTCACTCCCTGTGGGTAATGGGTAAATTTACATTACCCATTCCCCACGGCGATATTAATGGGTTTCACATGGGGGAGTAAGTACCAATCCTGTATATAATACATCACAATTTTAGGTTACGTTGGAGACATTTGTTATATACTCTGTTCATGCTGTACATTTTGCACATGAGTTGACTTTCTTTGCGGTCAGATTTTGACTCTTTATTTGAACCGAAACTTATGGCTGACTGAGAATGTAAAAATTTTACCATATTTCCAATATCTATGTAATCTTCCCATATTGCCACAACATAGAGAATAGTAGGTGTCCATGGAATACATTGCAAGTACAACGCAGCAACAGTGTTCCAATTTACACAGATATTCCTACAAGAAACAATGAATAAGCTCCACATCCCGTTACAGCTAGAACGGGAAGAAAAGCGAATCAAATAAATACCAAAAAGAACAAACAAAATCTGCCAAACGATGACTTTTGTACATTCCTACTTATGTAGCCACAAGTACTAAACTACTTGCAGATGAAACATCACAACAATTGAAGATGGCAGGTAAGAGAGCCAGCTGCCGCTCCAAGCATAATATAATCATATCATGTATGGCCATCTACTGAACATGTATTCATAAATAGCCTCTATGCTACATGAATATGTATCGACGAGTACAAGAGATATGGCGGAGCGTGAAATTGGAACACCTTGAGTAGACCATAACGTTACATTAACAGCAACAACACTCATAACAATAAATCTGTGGAACAACAACTGACAATGGATATATTGTTTTAGTAACATGTATTAAACTATAGATGCTAAGTTAAGTTATAACGATTTGAATTTCGCTTATAGGCGAATTCAAATACTCAAACATTTGACCAGAATCTTGGTCTCAAGCCCTATACTGTGGATAGGATCTGTAAATCCACAGTGACCCCATTCTTTGTAATAGTTTTTATTTGCCACTCTCAGCCTGTTTAGGCCAGGGACCTTACACAACAAAGATAATATAAGATTTTAACCGGTTCAATTTTCTCACCAGTTGGTCATACCAAGCTTCCCCAGGGAAGCTGTCCAAAAAGTGACAAACCCATTTCGTTTGCTCAGTTGCGGAAGCGGCACGATGGTGATGCTGCGGCTCAGCTCGGCGGAAGTGGGGGTGGGGAGGGGGTTCCGCTGGGTAAGCACATTTAAAATTCGTTCGTGTCAATGAAAAAAGTTAACATATAACACTAACAATATACAAATTTGGAATCAGGAGATGATAGCAATTAAGGATTTGGAAAAGGAGGTAGTTTCAATATTGCTTGTGGAATCGACAGTTGACATCTTCAGAATATGCACATCCGTAAGACACTGATGAAATTGTGTCTTCAGGCGGCCCTCCCCTGTATCTAAAGTCGGCTAGATCTACCTTGATCGTAAAAAATCTATAATGTCCACGTTTGCTGTATCGTCACAGAGGAGCATTCGTGCAGGATGCTTAATGCATACTTACATTCCACAGCCGATATTAAGTTAAGTAAGTTAGTCCCGAGTCGTAGCACATCCACTCTGTAGCATAGAGTAATATATAACCAGTACAGAAATTTCAGTCGGATGGACCGACTTAAACATACCCTCACCCGAAGTCATTCATTGCGACCGAGTTGTATTGAATATTGGTAAATGTGCCAATATTCAATAGCACAGTGGCATTGCGCTAAATATTATTCAATACCCAACGTAATTACGATCCTAAGTGATTATGGGGAGTTATCGTGACTACCAGCCAATTGTCCGCCAAAATTTATATGGGAGGTACAAAAATGGGCATTGCGAAGTTGTTCATCTGTTTTACACAATATTACACAAAATATTACACAATATTACACAAATACAATATTACACAAATCAGTACCTAATTTTGTTAAGGTCGGTTCTGCTATACGGGCGATATCAATTCGGCCATCCGGGAAGCCGCCCAACTTTTGTGTGGGAGGTAAGAAAATCTTTAAATTTTAGGACAACATTGCCGAGTACCGAATTTCATTAAGATCGCTTGTAGTCTTCGAGAGTTATCGTGTCGATCAACCGGTCATCCGCCCAACTTTTGTGTGGATTTGACTAAATTTTGTCTAGTACGAAACTTCATAAAGACTGATTCGGATTTGCGGGAGTTATCTTGTCGAACAACCAGCCGGCCGCACAACATATCTTGGTAGGGCGTGGCAAAATCACTCTTGTCTTAATCGGTGACTCGCGTTTGATGACACGAAGCCTATAACCTAATTTCATTAAGATCGGAAGTGTTTCACGCGACTTATCGCATTGACAACCCGGACGACCACCAAGCTTTTGTATGGGAGGTACCAGAATGGGCGTGGCAAAATGACTGATTTCCCATGAGCAGTGGCATTTGACTAAATTTTGTCTAACTTGTCTAACACCAAATTTCATCAAGATTGGTTCGGTTTTGTGGGAGTTATCTTGCCGAACAACCAGCCGGCCGAGCAAATTATATACCATGGGCGTGGCAAAATCACCCTGGTCTTACTTGGTGACTCGCGTTTAATAACATGAAGCCTATAACCTAATTTCATTAAGATCGGAAGTGTTTCATGCGACTTATCGCATTGGCAACCCGGACGCTTTTATATGGGAGGTACCAGAATGGGCTGGGCAACCTCGCCAATTTTCTCCAGTGGTAGGTACCAGAGTAGGCTTGGCAACCTCGCCAATTTTCTCTAGTTAAGTAGACATTGACAGATTATTAACCAATGTTTGAGTCGAAGCTAATCACATCTATCAGAAAAAAGTTCGTAGTGCATAGCTCTTACGAGTAACTATCATTAACTGTATGATGACTTTCATAGAATCTTTAAAATTTTTGGTTTTTTATGACGAGTGAATTGATTTCATTAATTTAATGAAATATGATGAACTGGATGAAAATTAATGAAAGACTTTGCAACACTCATGTGGGATTTCGTTATTTTTACGAATATCATATTTTAAGTAGACAGTATTTGGCATTTGGACAATATTTGGGGCTCCCAAGCTCTTGCCTCCACACTGTAAACTCATAAAACATTAGCGGCTGAACGAACGCTGTAGACATCCGGTGACCAATCCCATTTTTGAATTTATTTGTTATGGATTTTAGCATTCAATTCCTTACAGACCAACAAGTATCTTATCTAATTTGTATGTCTAGGTACACATTTGAATATGTATAAATGCAAACTTAACTATTTTTGGTTTGCAACTTGGTTTTGCTTAGGAATGGCCTATTTTTGAGGCCTAGCCAATGTCGCTAAAAATGTTAATGAGTCCCATACCAACTTGTATTTGAAATTTCGAATTCAATAATAAAACACTAAAAAAGTTTAATCTACTTCCAGTTACGCAGAAAATTCTTCAGCACAATGTATACATTCACTGAAGCAATGAACACACTTCTACAGGGTATCTGGTAGTAGATTTATATTTTCAAACTTAAATAAAAAAAAAAACATAATAATTGACACAAAGTTTTATTAAGAGCATTGAACGATAGAATGAAAATGCCGATTTTATTTTTTAAAGAGTATGTCATCCAGATGTCTTCCGTCGAGTTGAACACACTGTTCACAACGGAGCCTTGTGTTCTGCGTCACACGCTGCAGTAAACTTTCCTCTCGCATTAAACTCTTCCTTTAAACCCACAAGATATTGGGGATTGTCATTATAAACCCTCTCTTTGAGGTAGCCCCATAAAAAGATCCATGGAAGTTAGATCGGGCGACCTTGGTGGCCATGGGATGTCCCCAAAGCGACTGATCAGTATTTGGGGGGAATTTCCCGAAGCAAATTCATCGAAGCTCTGGCTGTGTGTGCAGTCGCCCCATCCTGTTGAAACCACGTGTGTGAAGAGTACGATGGATGAGCTCGTAGGTTTAACAAAAAGAATTCCGTAATCTTGCGTGGATAATTGTCACCGTTAACATTCGTCGCCTGGCCTCGAGAATTTTCGAAAAAATGGTCCAATTACTTATCTCATGCGTGGATAAGGCACACCAAACATTTACCCTGGGGCAATGCAATGGTTTTTGATGTTTCAATCGAGGATGGCGGGTTCTTGGAGAACAGTAACGGCAGTTTTACTTGTTGACGTGGCCGTTTAAGTGAAATGAGCCTCGTCGCTCCAAAAAATGGGATTTACAGTGCAAAAACACTTCAACATCGTTTCACAAAACTTTTTGTGTAAATCAAAGTCATTTTCTTTCAGTTCTTGAACGATTTGAATTTTAAAAGGATGGAACTTCAGATCCTTTTTTAAAATTTCATGAATAATCGCACCTGGAAGTCCCAGTGACGCTGCTCTTTTACGTATTGAAAGTCGCGGATTTTCACGTAAACTGCTTTCAACCAGTTCAATGTTTTCGGGAGTCCTTGAAGATCGACTGGGCCCTGGCCGTGGGACATTCATAGCCGAAGCAGTTGTGCGGAATCTCTGCACCCACGAACGATTTAAATTTACACTCGGTCCATCACTTATTCGCCGAATACCGAACATTGAACAAAATTGTTGACGAGCAATTACGTAAGAATCATTACTCTTAAAAAAATGTATCGACAGCGAACGCACGATGCTCACTCGGCCAATGCGATATCGTGACTGACAAATCCGCACAATCGATAATTCCAACGGCGCCATCCTCCCCCCGCACAGTTTAGTACTTTTTGAAATAATCGTATTTAAAAATATAAATATGCCACCAGACACCCTCTTATAGGGGGGGTTTGTCGTTGATTTAACGAATATTTACCTTGTGGTGATGAATTTATGCTATACAACATTTCATCACAACAGCGAATAAATAGTTTATTACTTTAACGAATAAACAGTTTATTACTTTAATGAATATTTACGTTACGGTTATGAGTTTGCTGTGTAGGATGGATGTTGAAGAAACTTTTTTCCCAGTGTCGTCAGTGCCAAAATTATATCAAAGTGTTTCACATTAAAAATTTTAAATTTTTATCAATTCGCTTCTGGAAATTTTTCACAAATTATAGCTACTATTATTGATATTGACATTCTTAATATACCTCCCTCACTCACGGGGAGCTCACTCTTTTGACAGTTAAACTGTTGGTTTCATTCGAAAGCAATGATTTTGTAATTCTTCAGGGATCTGGTATACATTTCAAAGGTTGACTTAATGACATTTAATATTATAACAAAAGAAATCGTCATGACTTGGCGATTTGAAATTAATACTTTGTTTCGAAACGTATTGAATCACCCCTGTAAACAGCAATTTAAAACAAATTGTCCAACTGAAGGGTTAATGTGAAGTGACAACAACAACTCCTAATTCTGCCAACAATAAAATGGCAACATTTTAACAAAGTCCAATAAAATGTTAACATTTTTAAATAAACTCCGTATAAATAAGTTTTTATTCCTTAAACGTTTATTGGATGTGGGGATTTAAGCATTGAGAGTGAGTAGCTATGTGAAATGCTAGTTAGTGCATTATGTCAGTGATTCCCAATTGGTGAGTCCATAACTTATGTTTAGCTCTCCTTGAAGAATGATATTTTGATGAATTAGGAGGCACAGGAAGCTACGAGGGCAGCATGCAATTAAACACTATCGGATTCGGTTGACATATTAGGAGTGATGGAAGCCTACGGTGAGACCAAAACAGCAACCATCATTCTTGAGTCAGAAGTGACACTAGAATGTTGAAGTTGGGAAACGTTGACATATAGATGGGCAGTCCGCCATGTACGTTAGAATTCTAGCCCTACGCATTGATTTAGGTGCCTCGAGTTCTGAAACATCGCAAGGCCAGTTTGACGTATCAAAAATATGTCGACGGTGCATGGTGGAGGAACGGTTTATTGGGAATTGTTTCAAAAACATCCGTGAAGGTGGTGCTAAAGGCACCACAACAATGGGATGTGGAAAGTACCAATTAGTTGGAAGATAAGATAATTAGAAGATTATGGAAATATACCAGTGCGAGACAATGCCGGACCTTATTCTGCAAACGTAAGGGAAAAGAAGGTAGTTCTGGTGTTGGTCAGCAAAACCGTGCAGAAACGTTCCCCATGTCACTTACTTTACTTTACTTTTATTGACTATTTTACAACCTCATGAGATCAGACATCTTACACATATTAATTAAACAAGCAAATTAAACAAATTTCAACATATTCCTGGCTCTATCCTATACGGATGGATTCTTCTGCCTGGTCTTTCCGGCGGAGTCTTGGTCGTCCTCTTTTCCTGCTTCCATCGGGTACGTTATCGAAAAACTTTCGCGCTGGCTCATCTTCATCCATTCTGATAACATGGCCTAGCTAACGCAATTGACCTAATTTGATTCGCCTAGCTATGTCCACATCAGAATATAAATCATATAGCTCTTGGTTCCAGCGACGTCAGTACTCGCCGTTTTCTCGTATACTCCCAGGTGTTTTTCATCCGCTTGCGATATGACCCAAGTTTCGGAGCCATATGCCAAGACAGATAAAATGAGAGTCTGATATATATGGACCTTTGTCCGTCGAGGGAGGGCTTCGGTCCTAAACTGCTTCCTGAGCCCAAAATAACATCTATTTGCAAGCACAATTCTCCTATCTATCTCCAGGCTGACGTTATTGTCCTTGTTCACGGCAGATAAAACGTAGACAAATTCATCTACCACTTCAAAATTAAATCGGTTGTCAACGTTCAAGTGCGGACCAAGTCGAGAGGTTTCTTTAGTCGATCACACTATTAATTATATCTTGACCAGTAAACCTCTCGCAAATTTTGCCCAATGCTGTCTATGTCGTCAGCATACGCCAGCAACATTTGGCGTTTCATGTTAATGGTCTTGTTCGTATTTACTGCAGACTTTCTCATTATTGTCTCCATTAAGATGTTGAAGAGATTGCACGAAAATGTGTCGCCTTGTCTAAGTCCTCGCTTGGTGCAGAATGGTTCAGTGAGGTCTTTCCCCACTTTCATTACTGATGTGGTGTTGGTCAGCGTCATTCTAAAGAATCGATCAGTTTTGCCGGACTCCGAAGTTCAGACATCAGTTTTGCCGGACTCCGAAGTTCAGACATAGCTTCGAACAATTTTCCCGGTATGGTGCTATCGAAAGCAGCATTCTAATCGACAAAAAGGTGATTTGTATCGATTTGCTTTTCGTGGGTATTTTTCAGGATTTGGCGTAGCGTTAATATTTGGTCAGTCGTGGACTTGCCTGGTCTAAAACCACACTGATAAGGTCCAATCAGGTTTTCAATAATTGGCTTTAGTCTTTCACATAATACGCTCGACAAAACCTTATACGCGATGGATAAAAGACTGATACCGCGATAGTTGGAACAGACACATGGATCACCCTTTCTGAATACAGGACATAATACACTGAACTCCAATCGTCGGGCATAGAATCCCCCAGCCATCTACCGCATATAAGTCGATGCATGTGGGCTAGCAGTCCTTCGATACCTGCCTTAAAAAGTTTAGCGGGTAGGCCATCCGCACCAGCGGCTTTATTATTCTTAAGGCGGGAGATCGCCGTTCTAATCTGCCCTAGGTTGTGGGGGGGGGAGGCTGTTACAATCTACACTATCTTCACTATCATTACCTCCTGATCTTCTGTGGAAAAATCTGAGTATTAGAGGTTGTGGTGCTAGGAGTCACGCTAGTCAACGACGGCCGGAGAAACACCTTCAGGAAATCAGGGAGAGGATCAGTGATAGACATAACTTTCGTGAGTCGCTGAAGGAGGAATATACACATAGTGACCATTTGGAGATTATTCTACGCGCTGAAAAATATGTAGTTTTTGTTATTTGGATGCAAATATAAAGTGTGTTTGGAGCTTATCGCAAATATAATATACTTGTGTCCAAACATATTGTGTTTGCTATTCAATATTACATGTTTGGGACACAATGATTAATATGTTAGAATATATATATCTTTGCGACCCACATATATTTATGTTTGTGATACTAATACAGCTGTGTTTGTTGCACTGTCTATGCTTTCTCGAGAGCAAGAGAATAAAAGAGGAATAACGAGAGAGTCTATCATAGAGTAAATATGGGTAGAGAAAATCCTTCACTCACCAAATTTCTGACATTTGTCCTCGTGTGATGTATACGTTTGATGTTGAAAAGAATTGGTTTACTAATACCAGATAGAGGCAATGGTTCAAAACAACGAACAAAATAACAACAACGGCATTTCGTTTTGTGTGTTAAAATTATTGTCTTAAATACAACACAAATGTATGCTAACAATAACAGTCAATAAAAAAGTTTAAAACACATTTAAATTTCACAGTTTTTCACCAAAATTGCATGAAAAATTAAAGCAAGAAGTTATTGTAATTCCACCTCGTGTATATCACTTTTCGTCAAACATCTCTCTATCACACCGACCGCATCACAAAGAGTGTGAAAGGAAACGTCAGATGAGCCAAATATTCTCTATAGTCTGAGATTACTCTATGGAGTTTATGTTGTATGTGTGTATCTGTATTTTTGAATTATTCTCTCAGTCAGTGCGTCATAAATATTACTGAATGTACGTGCAAATTGCAGATGAAGTCAGTGTTTCTTATTTTGGCTGCTGTATTGCGTTTTAGTTTCATGTAAACAGTCGTCAAGGCTGCATCGTACAGAGGATATCAAAAGCGCTTGATATATGTATGTGTGCTACCAAAGTGAGAAACGAAAGAAACTGGAAAGGGCAACTACGAGAAGTCCGAACCTTAACTGACAAAATCGGAACGGCGGAACATTTGTGAAATAATCGCTTGACTTGCATGAACTATATTTGTATATAAATATATTCGTTGTGTACCAACGCTTAGTGATAACCAACGCATAGCTGAAACCTTCCGAAAACAAAAATGTGAGAGACAACAAACAAAGGAGAAGCAAAAGAGCAGCAGATTCTCATTTCATGAAAGAAAACAGATAATGCAAATGTAAAAAAGACCGTTTTAAATCTTTTAATTTTTTGTATTAATTATTTGATAAAATGAAATTAATTTTAATAAATAATACATATGTATATATTGAAATCAAAGAATAATTCGTTTTTAAATATTATTATGGTTGGGGGAAATACGCATACATTTCCACGTAAAAGCATACATGTTTGCCAGTAAATATGATGCTGTTTACATTTAAACACAAGTAAGTTTGGACTTGCAACCATATTAATGTTTGAAGTGTATTTCAAACATATACATAGTTCCTGCAAAATATGTTTGGGAGAATATGTTAGAGAGACCGTTATTTTCAGCGTGTAGATATCAAGGAGACTGATTGCAGGGGGAATACGCGACTCTAAATGCATATACCAGGAGACGGACATAAACCCCTGGGGAACTGCATACTGGGTAGTCCTAAGAAAGATCAAGAGGCATAGGTAACCTGAGATAACCAGTCCGGAAATGCCCCGAAACATCATCATTCCCATCCTTATTAGCCTACAGAAGATGAACGACCCAGAGAAGAAGAAATTATCCCGGCCATCAACATGTTAGAGTTAATGTCAGTCTGCAAGGAAATCGGTTACGGAAAAGTTCCGGGCCCTGATCGGATACCGAACAAGGCATTGAAAGCGGTTATCATCAGGAGAACGAACATTTTATTGAAGACCTTTTAAGCCTACCTTGAGGAAAGAGATTTCCCAGAAAAAATGGCAGCTGGAATGGTTGGTACACGCCCCAAAGGAAAATTTTCCCCAAAGGGAAATCAAAGGTCTAAATTTGAACTTCCACATGCGTTATGCGGCAAAGAACCGACAGGGATCCTGACTTCTCTGACACGTATCATGCCAAACATTGGTGGCCCGAGGGGTGCATGGAGGGCAGTGATATCAACAGTCCTATATGGGTCAAAGATCTCGCAGTAAAGGAGCGGTAAAACTGTTAGGGCCAACATATTACATAGCCGCACTGAGGCTAATATGAGGTTCCGGACCATCTCGGAGGAACAAACGCTAGTGGTTGTTGATGTTATGCCAATCGATAATATAGCGGACGAGATGACGTGTGTATATAAATGACACCACGAAAAATCCTGCGCTATGGAATGGAATCAGAGAGTATAAATCTAGAAAGCGCACATCTCACTGATTGTGAGAAGCTCTCCCCTATCCCTCCATGGGATTTTATGGGACACCAAGACCGCTGGGAGTGTATAGTGAAGGGTAGATGGGCGTTTTCTGTCATATCCAACATATCAGAATAAATGCTGACGCACGCGTAGAAGTAAACTATTATTTGACTCAATTTTTAACTGATCACGGGTGCTTTATAAAATATCTGCACAGATTCGGATGTGATAGCACTACTAAATGTCCGACTTGTGTGCATCATGAGGATGTCGATTACGTTGTGTTTTAATGCAGCAGGTTTGGAGAATATTATCAGACAATGGATATCAGAAAATGATTGAACATATGTTGGAGACTCCAGATGTTTGTCACGAAAAAGAGCTGAAGCTAAATGAGGTCCTGGGAGCATTTTATGAGATTCTTATAGATAGCTACCGTTCACCGCAAAGTAATAGTTAACAGTAGTCCCGTTGGGGAGCTTGTTTAGTGTTAGTGGATGTGGTTTTGGGCATATTTAGGTGAATCGTGCATACTGTTGGCTCGGTCCATTATTATCTATGAAGACACTGTACAAGGCGAACGGCAACGATTTTATTACATATAGATCTAGAAAACAAGATATACAAATAAAATCAGGCAAACGAAACCTTCACCTTTGAAGACATCAAGCCAACCGTATATACATGTTTAAATTCCATACACATACACCTATAAATACAAGCGAATATTGACAGTTATCGGACAAAATAGCTAAATGCAAAAATAAGTTCAACTGCCCACATGAAGTTTCACTTCTGTCGCGTATCTTTATGATATAATGATTTTTCTATGCAATTTTAGTTGAAGCATAAAGAAATAGACAAGACTTTCTATCCCTCTCTTTACGTTCTCACGATGACGACGAGGTGGCAGGCTATTTCATCGAGTTCAAGTTGCTGTTAAATTTTACTCTTTGGTTGGACATAAGACGGTCTGAAATAAAAGGGACTGCGTATTTTCGTTCGATGCAACCAACATAAAACATAATATAAACCAAGTTTGCTGTATGGTTTGTGTCTTTTTGTTTAACGCCGACTCGCCTATCTACTCTATTTTCTGTCATTTTCCTACTTCGTAGTCGATCAGCTGTGTCCTGGAAACCCCCTGGTTGAGGGCTTTCGAAGTCCGTAGTAGGAAAACTGTGTGTGTTTTCTTAGCAGATAGAGGGAAAATGACCACCGGTGGTGCAATGATTAGGGTGTGTAGTTGTTGTGCGTAAGATCAGGGATTCAAGCTCCGCAATGACCACATTTCTTTTGACAGCAGTCTACGCTCACAGTGATTACGACGGTTATGGAAAAGCTAATCAAACCATAATCGTTCGGGTTACGATCAGTCTCGAAGTCTAAACAAAGGAAGGTTGTGAGAAGCTTTCCTACATTGGATGTAATGTGAAATCAGTGAAATTTTTGTAATAGAGAGAGAGAGACTCTTTTTTGTTTATCCGTTTTTATTCTTAGCACAAATTGGAAGACTAATTTCCCAACACCACCTATACATTACACATAAATACAACCATAGATTCTCATTCATAAAACTTATGCCACATTTAATAAACAAAATATAAAGGCTTCCTCTGTAAGATTGCACTTTTACAACTAAGTGTGATTTTTTATGCAAGTGGCAACTCTGAAATTTGGCAGCTGTCACATATGCTTATTTCGATTATTAAAAATGGAGCGCTTTACGAAAGAACAACGCGTTATAATTGTGAAAATTTATTACAAAAGTTCGGAAAGTTATGCTGAGACCGCCCGGAAACTGCACGAAGATGATTGGCGAAATATCTAAAGCAACAACATAAGGCAAATGCAACAATAAAAATAAATACCTTTTTTGCGGACCTTTTGTTGGCTTTGCTCACTTACCGACTCTCAGAAGCTGAGCGACGAACGGTTCTTTTCATATCGACCGGTTAGTAAGAGACCAATTCGTGTGTTGCGCTCAACCCGAAACCCGAGAGCGAGAACACGAACGAAACGAAAAAAAGGGTTTCTGTTCAGACACTGAGCGATTCCGTCTCATTTTTTCGGTCTTTTGAGTGACCAGACCGCGCAAATAAATTTGGTTGAGCATATTTTGCGAGCTCTGCTGAAAACTCGAAAACTTCAATTCGCCATCGTTCTCAACAACTTCAAATTTCACGAAGCACTACGCAGCGAATTTTGACAAAAGACCCCCTCTTCCCATGCTTACAAAATTCAGCTTACTCAGGAGATCAAACCAGCAGACCATGGAAAGCGCCGGCAATTCGTTCAATGGGTAATGGAGCAAAGTGAAGTCAATGCCAATTTTTCAAAGCCAATCATCTTCTTCGACGAAGCGCATTTTCATCTGAATGGCTTCGTGAATACCCTAAATTGTCGAATTAGGGGCTCAGAAAATCCTCATGCAATCTATGAGAAACAAATGCACCCACTACGAGCAACTGTCTGGTGCGGAGTTTGGTCAGGCGGCGTGATTGGGACTTAATTTTTTGAAGATGAGGCCGAAATTGCAGAGACTGTGAACGGCATTCTTTACAGGAACATGATAACGGAGTTCTTGTAGCCTGAACTGGACGGTATGGATCTGGACGACATGTGGTTTCAGCAAGAAGGTGCCACCTGCCACACCGCGCATAAAGCAATCGATTTATTGCAGCAACGATTTCCAGAAAAAAATATCTCAAGAAATTCTGATGTCAACTGGCCACCAAAATCATGCGATTTAACGTCGTGCGTTTTTTTTCTTTGGTGAAATCTCGGGTTGATGCAAATAAACCAGAAACAATTCCTGAACTCCAATCCGAGATCATCAGTCATCGGTAAAATACAGCCAAATCTCTGTGAAAAAGCCATGGAAAATTTCATGAAAATAGTAATGGCCTGTCATCAGTGCCGTGGGGTCCAATTGATGGATATTTTAATCCATACTTAATCGGAACATATCTTCTTTACAATCCAATAAAAAAATCACAACTATCTCAAAAAATACGTGCTTTTATTTTAAAATGAAAAAGTGCATTCTTACTGAGACACCCTTTATTAATCGTCTAATAAATCTTTCATAAGTATTATGAATATGACCCTAAGCCTTTCTGAGTATACTAAAATTTGATTTGAATTCAAACATTTTTCAAAAAAAAAAAATGTTGGGAAATTCTGCTTTAAAGTTATTGAAAGTAGGAGTAGTAGTGACAGCGCCGTAAAGAGAAAAATGTGTTAAATGGAAAACAAAGTCAAGCGTTGTCGTCTTATCTTTGCTTGATGGAAAGGCACGTTCTGTTCGGTGTTATGTTCCACTGGGATTGCATGGGTTATTGAACAAATAAGAGACAATGGACAAACATACACTTGTGTTCATTGCATTAGCACATTCATTGTGTATAAGTATAGTACAGTTCATAAATAAAAACAAAAAAGAAACTGTTTCGTAAGACAAAATTAAATGCGGAAAACAACTTAATGCTGAAAGAAGTAAGAGATGTGGAAAAATGTCACTTATAATATACGGACACTAAACTAACTTTCTTCGTAACTATTACATATCCTTCGTAAATATAATGAAATACTGCATTAATTTTCCGCTGAAGAAAAATTTTATTGGATCAATGAAACTAATTCATAATTCTACGCAACGAAATTGTCATGAAATGGAAATTGTCATGAATTAAATTTATTCATTGCATCTAGGAAACATTTTCATAGATTGTGTCATAGAATTAATAAATTCGAAGTAGGGATGCGCGATTAATTGATTAATCAGGTGGTAACATTCAGATTAATCCAATAATTGATTAATCATACATTGTGATTAATTATATATGCGATTAATCGGTTAATCTTAATTTGGTTAATCAATATTCATGGTTAATTGCTTAAACCCTCATTCAGAATGCTACCAACCATTTTGTAATTCACCCCCTCTCGATCTCACTCAACGCATTTCGTATAATGACCTTCTGTTTTTTTTTTCGAAAATGTTGTTTAACGTTGTCGTAGAAGTAGATCTACATCTACTCCATCAGTAATTTTGTTCGAATAAATAACATATTATTAAACGGCAGATGGCGCTGTACCTCGAATTTAATTCTCAAACTTAAAAACATCAATGAAAATTGGAACCATTTGTGTCAAAATATGCATTATACTTATAGAATATCCTTTTATCTGTAGAATCTTTTAATACGAAATATGTTTAAATACATTAACCTTTTGTAATATTCAAAACGCAATCATGATGCAGCTACTAGAGGTTGTGTTATGAGAACAACTTAAATTATTTTCTTTTATTTTTGTTCATTACATGAATAATCAAATTCAAATGTATTTGGTTTTTGTACTTTTTGGGTAACTTTTATTCCTGACATACGTTTGTTGGTCAAGAAAACAAAATATATTTTATTGTTGCCGGGATATACTGATCATACTACTTACATCAACTGTTATAAAAAATATATCGATTTGAAGTAGACAGTTGCTTACATTGCGATATTAAAACTATCGTTGCATTTTGATTCCTGCCTAAGGCCAGTATTCGATTTTTATGAAATTTTCATTGCCATAAGGAGTACGTGTATAACAAATAACGAAAATTTCATGAACCGACAATTTCGCTCACTTTTCATTTGCTTGGTACTCAGTTCTGTGCAAATATTTCGTAGGCAAAGTCAATTACAGGGTTGTTACGCCGAAGTAATTTCGAACCAAAGCTATTGTTTGATAAATTTTTGACATTTCGGAATTTTGTCATTTCGATTATTTTAGTAAACAACGCGTTGAAAATAGTTGAATTATTAATGAAATATTTGCATGGTAAATCAGAGATATGTGATAACACTCTGTAACAAAATTTTAATACTTAATTAATACTTAAATAATTAGTTGATTAATCAGAATATTTGATTATTCGATTAACATTTCATTCGGTCTACGAAACTTCTTCATAGGTTTCATGAAGATTGTCGTATATTTTATGAAACAAGTCGTTGTATCTATTTTGTAAAACTTGGAAATTCTAGTCATATATCTTCTTCAGCAGGTTTTCAGAATTACCTTACTTGACTCGAATGAATTCGTAGATTTTATGAAAAATGATTTTATGAAGTAGATTTTATGAAAAACGCATAATTGCACGCTGAAAAATTTGAATTTTGCTCTTGTTTGGATTCCAATATAACGTGTTTGAAGCTTGTGGCATATATGGTATACTTGTGTCCAAACACATTGTGTTTGCTATTCAATATAACATGTTTGGGACACAATGATTTATAGGCTATGATACATGTATTTGTGACCCAAAGGTGGATTTGTGTGTTGAAAACTGCTGAAAACAAAAACGTGACAGACAATAATGAAACAAAAAGTAGCAGATCTTCAATTCACGAAAACAATGCTTGCAAATATATGTATACAAGGTTCCTGCAATATGTTACTGGGGCCGTTATTTTTCGGCGTGTGGTTGTCGGGCCTGTTCGCTAAATGGGAAAGTTCGTTAAATCGAGTACTTAACAAAAATTTGGTTTAATTTTGAATATAATACGAAAGGTCGAATAAATCATCACTTTTTCAATATAAGTTTAATGTTATTTTAATTAACTTTTTGTAATTTCAGAAAATTTTCTTGAGATTATGCATACGAATGCACAGATATCTAAAATAGTGGTTTCTTGATGATTGATTTGAAATTTTATTTAAAACGTTTCAATGTTTTGTAAGCATATTCTAAAATAGCTATGTTTAAACAGCGGCAGGTAAATTAGTGATAATGTGGTTATTAATCTTTCGCATTTTTCTGTCCAACTGTGTTTTTTAGTACTTATACAGTGTTGCACCAAATTGTACCATATTAATATGTGGGATTAAAAAATAATCCATAGTTTTCACAGATTACAATTTTATGACTGATATTCTGGGTTAGGTAACGCAGATAATTCTCAGCATTAACTATTCTGGCTCTGTGTACATGGGATATTACTATAAAATGAGGTGATGCCAGATAATTGGGCAATCTTTAGATCTGACAAAATAACTTTAGTCCACATATAGTTACATCGTGGCAACGGTTTTACAAGCACAAAGACGATCAAGAAGTAGACTACAAGAAGTAGTGCGCAATTTGGCAACCCTAGTAAAAGAGAACCAAAAAGTCAACGCGATTCACTTAAACGCGTTTCTCTCTAGCATCATATCTTGATTATATCATACTTTATGTAATTTTTCTTAAACATGTATGGAATTTCTGTAGTTAGATACAAATCAAAAACCTGCTCGTGTATTGAAATATTCAATGAACAGAGTAAGACAGAGAGCAGAGAATCGGAACGCTACACTAGTTTTGGTTGTTGGCCTTTGAGTGAAGAGAAAGTTTGACTGTCTACTTTAGTACATCATTTTTGACAAGCATACATAGATAACGGTTCACATTTATCGCTCTGCCGGGTAGAACTATCATTGTGATGTGATTAGTTTATGTGATACAAATGTATGACTTGCCGAAGTGCAAGACGGGCAGCAAGTTTATTCGATTTTGTACTTTCCCTTGCATTCCAAAATGTTATCTTTACTTTTTAAAAATTTTAATATTTTCATATTTTTAAATATTTTCACAGATCCAACACTTATGAGCAGCACATCCAGTTTTTAAATGAAATCTGGTTTTAATGTTAGGAATTTCATTAGAATGTTTATCACACCACCCTACACACTAAACGATATGTCGGAGCTTAGCGACACGTACAAAGTCAAAATTCTACATCGGCAGTTAACACAGTGCAACACATAAAATGCAAACTACTTCTCGTGTGAAATTTATCGAAACTAACAAAATCCTATTTGGGTTTTGCTAGTTTAGCTGCTGTTCGGATTTTATGGCATCATGTATATTTTGGCTAAAAGTCAATTTTTCCGAAGAACATCCAATTTTCCTAACGGCTATATCTCGGAAAACAATTGGAATTTTGTTTTCCTATCTTCGGCACAATTGTAGCTATAGACTTGGAGAAAAATAAAATTATTTAGTTAAATAAGCTAATTGCCTAAAAATTTCAAAAATGTTGAAAAATTTTAAATTTTTCTATCTTTTGTACCATTTTTGGCCCATATTTTCGACAATAATTGCGATTTTTGTTTGGGTTGCATAATAGTGATTAATTAATGTTTTTATTTGAATTCAATCAATTTTAAAAACTCCCCCCCTCCCTGGTATGTACCAAATATCAGATTGACAATGAAGTACATAGTAACACATGTGAATTTTTTTCACACGGATTAGGCAACACCATAGAGCAAATTAGAAAGACTATTTCATTCTCTCAATAACTTTAACTTCATAGAATTGGTTGCATGTGAACGTTGAATGTTGCAAGGCATGGATTCAATACTACCAGATAGAGGCATGCAATAATACACAACCTCCAACATAGCAACAACAATCGCATTTCGTGTTTGTGTAGCAAAATACTTGTGATAAATACAATACAAATGTATATCAACGATAAAAGTCATCAAAAAAGTGCAAAATACATTTAAATTTTACAGTTCTATATCAAAACGAAAAGAAAAAGTTAAGTCAACAGTTCTTGTAACTCCACCAGGTGTAAGTTAATTTATTTATTTATTCAGTCATCTACAGAATTTCATTCTTACAGATTATAGCTACATAAAGACTCAATACTAATTGTACAATATAAATAGGTTTAAGTTAAATATATTTTTGGACACGTTAAAATTTAATGTTGGTGCAAAATTATTACACTATTTATTTATTACACTATAGGCCCATTTAACGCATAATTTGACCTGTGCAGAGCCACCTCAAATATACGGTTGCATCGTAATTCCCTTGGAGGTTCATATAAATTAATAATTTCTTTTATTTCCGAACAATTTATATCTCCAGACAATCAATCGAATATCTTTCATTTGCACATACCTACGACGAAGATTGGGAAATGTAACATCAGGTGAGAGAATAAAATACTCTATTCTAACTTCCTCTATGGGCAAAACCCCATTTACAATACTGATCTTATTCGTCGGAGAAATCATATGTAATTGATTATCGTGAAATTTGCGATCCAAGGGTGAAAACGAAATATACAATACTGGTCCTATTGTTCGAGACAAAATACGTTTGAAATCATTTGAGTATCAACTTCACATGCTTCATCGAGAGCATAAACTTCAATGGATTCTGATTAATTTATGTTTTTCGCCTTTTGCTACAATTAAAGTAATATTTTTTTTTATTTTGATAGAAATAAAGTAAAAAAAGAGAGCTTTGTGGATGGTTTACGAGAATGAGTACAAAATTTTAATTTTCGTGTGAAAAACTGATTCAGTCCATAGTTTGGCAGGGATTGGTCGAAAATGTTGAAAAAGACAAAATAAAATTTTTTCGACATTTTTGTAATTTTCAACTAAGTTTTTGGGGTTTAGTTTATTTTACACCTTTTTTCTCCTAGTCTATATCTACAATTGTGCCAAAGACAGGAAAACAAAATTCCAATTGGTTTCCGAGATATAGTCGTTAGAAAAATTGCTTGTTCTTTGGAAAAATTAAGTTTTAGCCAAAATATATAAATAAAAAATAAAATATACCATAAAATCCGACCAGCAGCTAAACTAGCTAAACCCAAACAGGGGTTTTTTAAATTAGGGGTTTTTTATACTAGCAAAACCCAAATAGGATTTTGTTAGTTTCGAAAAGTACTTCGAGAAATTTCACACGAGATGGAGTTTTGAAGTTTGAAGCCACTTATAATAAAAAAACAAATAATAAAAAATATTAATCCTAGATTTAGAATACGATAATTTTAGTTTTATTTTTTTCGAATGAAATTTGGATTTCCCAATTGAAATTGATAAAACTCTAATGTAATTGATAATGTCAATTAAGAATACGTGCAAGATATTGCAAATTTTAATTTTAAATTGTAAGAAAATTCCAAATAAAGTTAAAACTTAAATTGGAAAAAATAAATAGAATTCAACTGGTATAAACTTTAATTTTCAAAATTTGATCCATTTTAAATGAAATATTTAAATTTTTATACTAATTATTTAAAATTTCTCCTTTTTAAGTAAAAATCATAACTCTTATTTGGGAAATTTTTTACTTAAATTTGAAAATCTCAATTGTATTTCGAATTTCGTCAATTTTAAAATTGATTAAACTGTAATTCTGTTTATTTTTGAAATTAATATGTGCCTCGTGCTTGAGTTCCAAATTATTAAAAGTGGAAATCAAGTAAATCAAATAAATAGTCAAATAAATAAAAACATATATATGTAACATGTGCTCTTTTTATCCCCACATCTGTATGCGACATGTTCAATATCCTACATTGTCCGTATGACGTTCAATGAAATATTATGTGAAAATAATACAGAAAATGTATATTTCCCTAACTTTTGCAAAAAACAGAAAACAAAACTATTGACCGCCTAAGATGATGATTACATTGTGTATTTTTTTCTTCTTGTTTTTTGTATTTTTCTTTGTAATTTTTTTTCTTATTTTCTCTTCTGTTCGGTTTCTTCGGTTAAATATGTAGAATGAATATGAATGGTTGTGGTTGTCTCGGTAGAATTTCTATTTCATGTTAATATTTTTTAACTAGAAACATTTTGCAATTCGAGGCTCATACACAATCAGCCGTTCCTTTTTATAATATGCAGCAACCACAATAACATATGGGACATTTTGTGTAGAAAAGGCCAATTGAGAAGGAGGACAATTTGTAGGTTTAATGACTTGAGAAACTACATACTTATGAATTATGAATTATAAATTTGTTTTTAAGACCCATCATGTTAGTTCGGTCTTCAGGAAAATGTACGGGTAAGAGGCCCAAAATCAAATGCAAAACAGGACCAAGTAGACCGCCATTTAGTACTTAAGCTGTCGCTGCCACCGATTTTTTTAGACATTTAAACCAACGTCGACTAGTATTTAAAATTAAAAGCCGCAGCCGGTTCTGTCGGGTCACATCCTTACTTACTTACTTATCCGGTCACGAACAACCCCGAGGGGTCAGGAACCTTACAAAACGAAGATAACATATTCCGCCAACCAGTTCGATCCCTTGTCCCATGTCTCCAGTTGGCAATACCAAGTGTACGCAGGGATACGTCAACCTGATTCTTCCAGCGGAGTCTTGGCATTTCCATTCTCCGTCCTCCTTGGAGTTCGGTTTCGAAAACCCTTCGTGCTGGTTCGTCTTCATCCATTCTACTGACATGGCCTAGCCAGCGCAACCGCGCTATTCTGATCCGCTTAAATATGTCAATGCCAGGATAAAGCTCATACAACTCATGATTCATGCGTCGCCCATACTCGCCTTTATGCACTATAGGGCCATACATTTTCCGGAGTATTTTTCCCTCAAAGACACCAACAGATGTTTCGTCTACTTGCGATAAGACCAAGGATTCTGCGCCATAAAGCAAGACAGGTTGTGTGAGAGTCTGGTATAGTCGGACCTTTGCCACTCGAGAGAGGGCTTTATCTCCAAAGTGCTCGCTTAGCCCAAAATAACATATTTTCACAAGCACAATTCTCCGCATGAATCCAATCTGGACGTTGGTGTTTTTGTTTACGGCAGATCCGAGGTATATAAATTCGTCTACCACCTCGAAATTATAACGGTCATCAACGTTCACGCTTTGGTCTAATCGCGTGGAGGCCCTGCTCGTTGAAACCCTCAACTCTGTCCCGTCCTCATTTACCGTCAGACCCACTTTTCCTGACTTCTTCTCAATTCTGGAAAACACGGCAGTAACTTCTCTAACTGTGCGTCCAATGATATCTATATCATCAGCATACGCGAGCAGCATGTGACTTTTGCTGCTGATGGTTTTATTCATGTTGACAGCACCTTTTCTCAGAATAATCTCTATTAAGATGTTAAAGAGATCGCACGATAGTTTCGAAAAGTTCGGTAAGATCCTTACCAACTTTCAATGCGGATTTGGTGTTCGTCAGGGTCATCCTGCAAAGGCGTATGAGTTTTCCAGGAAAACCAAGCTCAGACATTGCTTCGTAGAGTTTCACCCGAATCGGGCTATCGAAGCCCGCCTAATAATCGACAAATAGATGATAGGTGTCGATTTGTTTTTCGTGGGTCTTCTCTAGGATTTGGCGTAGCGTGAAAATCTGGTCGATTGTCGATCTTCCAGGCCTAAAGCCACACTGGTATGGTCCAATCAGGTCAGCGATAATCGGTTCCACTCCTCCGCACATTATTCCCGACAGAACCTTATATGCTATGGATAAAAGGCTTATTCCAGGGTAGTCGGCACAGAAACTCGGGTCACCTTTTCCAAATATGGGACATAGTACACTGAGACTCCAATCGCCGGGCATGCCTTCATCTAACCAAATTTTGCTAATGAGTTGATGCATGCACCCTATCAGCTCATCGCCGCCAGCCTTAAACAGCTCCGCCGGTAATCAATCGGCTCCTGCGGATTCATTGTTCTTAAGCCGGGCAATAGCTGTTCTGACTTCGTCTTGGTTAGGAGGTGGGCAATCGACGTCGTCGTCCAAATTTAGATCGATTGTCTCGTCATTGGATATCTCAGGTACCAATAGCGCAGAGAAATGATCTCTCCATATTCCCAACATACTCTGCACATCTGCGATGAGATTTCCGTCCTTGTCTTTACAGAAGGGGGGCCCTGAACCATATCCATTAGTTCCATTTTCCACCCTTTGGTAGCATTTTAGGGCTTCGTTCCGTACCTGACCTTAATTTGTCGGCGGTGGCGGCGGCTATACCATTTTAAAGTCGTCGGTGGCGGAGTGGTCAGAATTCGACCGGCACACAGTAGTTCAGAATAAATTTCCATCGGCCAAAATTCTATATCTTTTGATCTTCACCATTTCCAATTGAAATTTGAAAAAAATCAATTGAATTTTAAAAATTCTATTTGTAAGTTGAAATACATGAATTAAAATTTGAAAATTCTATTTGAAATTTGAAATACATCAATCGAAATTTAAAAAATATCAATTGAAATTTAAAAGACATCAATTGAAATTTAAACTACATCAATTGAGTTTTAAAAAACATCAATTGAAATTTAAAATACACCAATTGAAATTTGAAACACTTCAATTGAAATTTAAAATACATCAATTGAAATTGAAAACACATTTGAATGTATTTCAAATTTTAAATAGAATTTTTAAATTTCAGTTGATGTATATCAAATTTCAAATATAATTTTCAAATTTCAATTTATATTTTCCAAAATTACCACATATTTTTCTCTCGAAGACTCTCAGTGATGTTTCATCAGCATGCGATGTGACCAAGGATTCTGCGCCATAAAGCAAGACAGGTTGTATGAGAGTCTGATATTGTAGGATTTTCGTTTCTCGAGAGAGAGTTTTATCTCTGAATTGCTTTCTTAGCCCAAAATAACACTTGCTTGCAAGCACAACTCTCGGTTTGATTTCTACGCTTTCAGTTACAGCAGATCCGAGGTAAATAAATTCGTTCACTGTCTTGAAATTATAACGGATATCAACGTTCACCCTTTTATCCAATCAGGTAGATGTTCTGCTCGCCGAACCCATTAATTTTGCCTGGTCCTCGTTTACTGCCAAACCCAATATAGTTGATTCCTTCTCAAGTCTCAAAAATACTGCTGTAACCTCTGAAAGACTTCGTCCAATGCTTTTTAAATCATCAGCATACGCGAGCAGCATGTGACTTTTGCTGCTGATCGTTTTATTCGTGTTGACTGAAGCGTTTCTCACGATGATCTCAATTAATATGTTGAAGAGATCGCATGATAGGGTGTCTCCTTACCTGATGCCTGGCATCGTACTAAATGGTTCGGTGAGATCTTTACCAATCTTTATTGAGGCTTTCGTGACGGTCAGTGCCACTCCACAAAGACGTGTCACGAAAACCAATACGTGCCAGCTTATCAGGAACAGTTTTCTCTTGGTAAAATTTTCCCCGTATTGGGCTATCGAAGGCAGCCTTATAATCTACAAAGATGTGGTAGGTGTCGATTTGTTTTCCGTGGGTTTTCTCCAGAATTTGTCGCAATGTGAATATATGGTCGACAGTTGATTTTCCAGGCCTAAAGGCACACTGACAAGGTCCGATCAGGTCTGCAAGAAATGGCTTTAGTCTTTCACACCTTACGCTCGAGAGGACATTGGTTGCGTCGGCTAAATGGCTTGTTTCACGATAGTTGATACATATATTTGGGTCGCCTTTTTTGAAAGCAGGATACATTATGCTAAGACTCCAATCGTCGGGCATGCATTGGTCTAGCCAAATTTTGCATATTAGCCGATTAATGTACCTTTCCAACTCAGCTTCTGACAAGATTCACGTCCTTATCTATACAAAAGTGGGACCCTGCTCCATTTCCGTTGGTTTGGCTTTGAATTTACGGGCCTCATTCTTCTGTCAGTAAGATTAACTATTTTTCAAACTCGCGCTTTCTCCACAACCGTGTTTTCTTCCGAAACAAACTGGGTTCTCTCTCCTCACTCCTTATACCACTATGTCGTGGCTCGCGTTGCAACTGACTGAAGCATTGCCATACGCAGCGTTCTTTTCATCATATGCATTGAGAAACTCTTAATCGTACCATGGTTTGCTTTAAGTTGTTTTTCATAAACAAGTACGGTCTCTCCAGCAATTTTCATACATGTACTTCAGGATCATGAGACGGGTGTGCGTTCTGCTCCAGTATATGGGAGAGCTTCTCTGCATAGGCGTGGCTATCTCTGGTAATTGCAGCTTTACGTTGTCCAGCTTTCTATATGTCTGGTTTCATACGACTATCGCTCAGCTTATCCTTGTACGAACCTTTGCAGCAACCAGGTAGTGATCCGTATCGATATTAGCTACTCGAATCCCACGTACGTTCATTACACTAGTAAAGTATCTTCCATCAATTGCCAACTGATCAGTCTGGCCTGTTGATCAGGGGATATCCAGTTAGCCGTGTGAATGCCAATATGTTGTAATCTCGTACTATTATCTACAATATTTTTCGCCGCGGAAAAATCTAAGTCTCATTCCCTTATCGATTGGGTGGTTCAAAGATACTTTCCCTGCCGACTTTAGCATTAAAATCACCTACAACAATATTAATGTCATGGCCAGGACTGTGATCGTGTGTTTCCTCCAGGCGCTCATATAACATGTCCTTGGTGTCATGGTCGTTTTCTTCTGTCCGGTCATGTACACAAATTATCGATATGTTACAGTATTTCGCATTTACGCGGATGGTGGTTATAAAGTACAGTCACTCACGGGGTTGAACCATAGAGAAATATACGAAAGGTTTTATCCCTCTCTTTACGTTCTCTCGATGATGGCGAGGTAGTAAACCATTTAATTGAGTTCGAGTTGCAGTTGAATTTTACTCTTTGGTTTGACATAAAACGGACAGCAATAAAAGGGAATTCGTATTTTCGTTCGATGCAACCAGCACAAAACATAATTTAGCTGTCATTAATATCAATCAAACATTATTTAAACTTAGTCTGATGCACGGTATGTTTCTCGCTCGCCTATCCACTCTGTTTTCTATCATTTTCCTACTATATAGTCGATCAGCTGTGTCATGGATACCCCTGACTCTTTGCCTACAATAGAATATTAACAGAACTTAAAACTGTATACTAGAACAAAAGATATTGATTTTGGCCGATGGAAATCGATTCTGAAACACTGTGCGGCGGCGGCTCAGTGCTCAAGCGCGTTTGGAAAAATCGGTGGTTTCTTTTACTAAACATTAGTGTCAAAGGTTTGTACTCGTATTAAGTAAATATCATTGTTGTCAAAAATTTCTTAAAAGTTTCATTCAAAAAAACTATATTGTCAAAAGTTTCTTTCAAAAAACTTTGTTGTCAAAGATTTCCTTAAACAACATTGGTGTCGAATGTCTTGCTAAGAAATCTTTGTTGCGAAAGGTTTATTTTAGAAAGCTTTGTTGTCAAAGCTTTCTTTTAAAACACGTTGATGTCAAACTTTTCTTTAAAAAAAATTTGTTGTCAAAGGGTTCCTTAAAAAACTTTGTTGTCAAAGTTTTGATTTTAAAATACCTTGCTGTCAAAGCTTTCTTTTCAAAAACTCTTTTGTCAAAGGGTTTTTAAAAAACTTTGATGTCAAAAGTTTATTTTATAAAACATTGTTGGCCAAGGTTCCGTTTAGAAATCTGTGTAGCCATAGTTTTCTTAGGAAAATTGGTGTTGTAAAAGTTTTTTTTATAAAAACTTTAGTGTTTTCCTTTCAAAAACTTTATTATAAAAATCTTCCATTAACAACAGTTTCTTCATTAAGAAAACTGCCACCCATGTTTTTTTTACTGCCCAAATGATATGACGCCATTTTTTAGTCCAGATTTGTTCAAACAGTAACATTTGCTTTTTATCAATACGGTTGGGTGAAATAGTACTGACAAATTGTGTTCCAAACAAAAATCTGATTATCGGTGGCTTTGTTATTTGGCCGGCCCGTGTTTCAAGAAATGTCGGCTGGTATTTCTGGTCACTTCCGGTTAATAATCTAAACCATTATAAAGATCTGTACTAAGGGCCAGTGTCGATCGGTATCAAAGAACTATGGTGAAAAAATGTTATTAAAAAAATGCTGTCCCATAAAATCCCATGAAGGGATTGGGGAGAGCTTCTCACAATCAGTGAGATGTGCGCATTCTAGTATTGGGATCTGATTGAGGCCTACCGGTTCCGAACGGTATTTTGTGAAGCTTTTTCATGGCAGCCATCCCTAAACGAGGTGACCGTCAGACAGTGGTTCAGACTCAATTTCCATCGGTCAAAAGTCTGTATCTTTTGATCTAGAAAACATTTTTGAGTTCTGTAAAAAATTGATTCCAGACAAGGAGTGAGCAATTACAATGACAGATCAACATTGCAAATCGCACAGTTGGGTATATTTTAAAAAAAATTCCAAAGTTGACTACTTTTCGTTTTTTTCAATTTGCAAGAAATCAAAAATTGTCATTTTTTGTTGTTATGTTGTTATGAGAGTTACAAAACGACAACACAGCACCTAGTGGTAGTACTTGATAACGCCTGTGCGATATCTACTTATTTCCTTTATCTATGGTTTGAACCGAATAAAAAGTAAATTTAGAAAAGCCAAAGTGAAAGAAGTTTAAAAAATAACATCTTAAAGAAGTACCTTTGCATAAAAAAGTAAATTTTCTTACAAAAAGTACCTTTTCTTAAAAAAAGTACCTTTTCTTAAAAAAAGTAATTTTTAAATAAGTACCTTCTCTTAAAAAAGTACATTATCTTACAACAAATTGCCTTTCTTAAAAAACTAAATTTTCTTTCAAGAATACCTTTTTTGTAAAACAAAATAACTTTTCTTGAGATAAGTACCTACCTTCTCTTAAAATTGTATCTGTCTGTTCTTTCGTAAAAACAGCTTTTCTTCAAAAAAAATACCTTCTCTTATAAAAACTAAATTTTCTTACAAAAATTCCTTTCTTTCTTTCACTATGCGAGGTGATCGCCGCCGAAAGAAATTTTTTTTTTTTGAAGGTGGTCAGAGCCGGGTTCGAACCCAAGATCTCATGTACAAGCGCCGCTCACACTAACCATTGCACCACCGACGGTCACAAGTACCATTTCTTAAAACTAGAGTACCACCTTTTCTTTTGTTTCCTTGAGATAAGTAGCCTTCCTGAAAATAAGTACATTTTCTTCAAAAATAACTTTATCCTAAAAAGAGTACCACTTCTTTAAAAAGTACCTGTTCTTAAAAGAGTATTTTCTGTAAAACAATTTATACTCTTAGGCTTTTTGTTAGCTTAGTGACGGCGACACTAAATACCGTTCGGAACCGGCGTAAAACTGTAGGACCCAATAAGTGAGTGTAAAACTAGAACGCGCACAGCTTACCGGTTTGTGAGAAGCTCTCCCTAATCTTTTCGCGGGATGTAAGGGGAAACCATTTCTTTTATTTTAATAAAAGAAATGCCTCTCATCAAAGAAAGGACTTTTTCGGGAAAATATAATACATATTCTTACAAAAGGAGCCTAAAAATATACTTTTTTTTTTAAAAAAATACATTCAATAAATAAAAAATGTCTTAACAAAAGTTGATCATTTTACAAGATCCATTTAAATTACAGTAATTTTCAACAGGCGCCTTAGGTGTGTTGGAAAGGAACTTCGCTCCAACCGGGTGTCCCTGACACCTCATGTAATTTTTTTGGTCTTTTCCGTCGAATAACACATCTTTACCATGGGACAATACTTTGTGAATGGTTGAAGTCACGCATCTCTATGGGGTATATCGATTTGTACATTTCAGCCGTTTCCACGCATCTCTGTGACGTCGTTGTGGCGAATTTTGCGAAAAGATCTTGGCCTACATCCTTATAAGATTAAATTGACGCAAGAACTGAAGCCGCTTGACCACCATAAGCGTCGTATGTTCGTGAATTGGGCTAAGCAACAACTTGAAAATGATTCGGATTTTCATCGGAAAATCATCTTCAGCGATGAGGCTCATTTCTGGCTGAATGGCTTCGTCAATAAGCAAAATATGCGTTATTGGTCAGACAGCAATCCACACGTAATCCATGAGTCATCATTGCATCCCGAAAAAATTACGGTTTGGTGCGGTTTATGGGCCGGTGGCGTCATTGGGCCGTACTTCTTCCGTGATGATCAAGATCGGCACATTACTGTGATTGCGAATCGCTACCGCTCAATGATAACCGAATATTGTTGGCCCCAATTGGATAATATAGACTTGGAGGATATGTGGTTCCAACAGGACGGCACCACAAGCCACACAGCGAATGCCACAATCAATTTATTGGAAACCAAGTTTGGTGAACGTTTTATCTCACGAAATGGCCCAGACGATTGGCCGCCTCGGTCGTGCGATTTGACGCCGTTAGATTATTTCCTGTAGGGCTACGTCCAGTCTATGGTCTATGCCAACAAGCCAGCGAAGTTTGAAGAACTTCGTACAAATATCGAACGTGAAATTGCAGCAGTATCGGCCGATTTATGCTTGAAAACTGTCGAAAATTGGGTTCAGCGTCTGGACTTCTGCAAGCGTGCCCGAGTTCCATACATAATGGCATCGAACGTACTTTCACAGGAATAAATAATTTCATTGGTATCTAAAACCGGCTTTGTTTTATTTAAAAAAAACTTTTGTAGCGCTCTTATTGAAAAACCCTGTACTTATTTTCAAACAATTTCTTTCATATCTGGTACTTTGGGTTTCAAATGTTTTATACAGTACAGGTTTATGAAATTGAAAGTATCTATCAAAGCCACAAACCTCTACATATAAAATACTTTAAAAACAGAATTGCCAACAGTCGAAACAATTAATAGCTTTCCCATATTGCAATACAATTGCCATCCGATTCCACAACCTATATATGCATTGCCTGAGCAAATTCAAATTCAAAATGTTTTAATTGCCATTGCGAACAATGGTAATTCGTTTGCATTTGCGTTAGACAAAGTAATGCAAATTAAAATCCAATGCAAATTAAAAAAATCCCATGTATGGTACAAACACATGTCAATCCGATAATTTGGTAGTCACTGCAACGAAAAATTTCATACAAGATTTCTTTAACAATTGTTCATTTCGTTGTTGCAAGAACTCAGTTTTCATCCCAGCAACGATTTTATTTAACTTGAATTTTGTAGAAAAATGGTTTAAAAATTAAAACAACTAAGTGCATGCGTTTTAAACTATTGATAGTTGCTTCATCTCCTAATTTTTATAGTTTATTTTTATTATTTATTAATTTCGGAGGTTTGCAAACATTTATAGTTGACGAAACAATTTCGTTATTGTAACGAAACTAATTTTTGTTGAAGATAAAGAGAGAAAAGCAGTCAAAAAATTGAGTGAGCCTAGAAGAGGCCAGCAAGAGAAAATGGTGAGCGTGATTGCTGGGTCACGTACACGTCTTAAATCTGTTCCTTTGCAACAACTGAAAGTGGTAGACATATTTCTCCGCCGGAATAATGTAAATAACTAATTAGTTATACTTAGTAATAATAATTTAATGTGACAAATAACATGTGTGAATTTATGTGTTTGCTTTGATGGTTTGTGTAACTTTAGAATCTATAAATCAAATAGATAAATAAAGAGAATGCAAGGAGCAACACGCCATCAAAGAAAGTGACGCATCGATAGCAGAAAAACTACCACGAAATATGTAGCTGAACATTTGTGTGCGTGTATGAGCGTGACGGTACAAATCGCACCAAAATGTAATTCGGTCTCGCAGAAGTCAAAGAAACAAAGTGTTTCAAGTAAGACTTTAACGTACAATTAAATGAATCCAATCGAAATTTTAACAAATTTGTTTAAAATAAATAACAAAGCAGTTGAAGGAAATTCTTACAGAGCGATCACTGGCTTAATGGCGGGGAGATGTGGCGCTACAATTGAACGACAGAACCCTCAACTCAACAACAATTGCATAATTGCAGGACCTGAATACAACGGCCACAATAATACTCAACCCCTCAACTACTATAATCTTTCTCCAGACGATTGCAATAAATATAATAAATTTAGCCAATTAAGACCATTTTCGAAACAAAAATTCAAATTTTTTTATCAAACACCTGCAATGTAAAACTAACAGTGTACTTTATACAATTAACAAAAAATAATTTCAAACATCCTTCAAAACATTCATTGCAGCAATGAAATTAAATCATAGCGGCAATGAAAGAATTTTATAGCCGCAGTGAAACAAATTCAAAGCAACAATGAAACAAATTCATTGCAGCAATGAAATAATTTCATGGCAAGAACTTTACTTATTTGTTGCAACAACGAAACCAATACATTGCAGCAATGAAACAAATCCATTGCAGCAACGAAACAAAGTCGTTGCAATAATGAATCAAGTTCATTGCAAAAACAACATACTTTCCTCACAGTGATGAACAATTTGCGATTGATGAACACATTTTCGTAGCGGGAATGAAACTTTACGTTAGCTCACTTTCTATGACAAAAGTTGTTGGGGTGATGAACATTTGCATCCCTGTGACGATGCTTTTCCGTTCAGTACATAAGAAGTGCATTCGATGGAAACAGTCAAGTTGTTTTTACTCAAAACTATACAATGGCCCACAAATGTTATAAAATCTTACTTAGTAAAATATTTAACATTACTACGTTTCAGTTAATTTAGAACTTCCCACACAAATACCGTCCCATATCCTATAGAATAGAAAAATTGCATTTAAGTCTTAGCAAGCCTACAAAAAGAAAACTAAAAATCCACGTTGTGGTTGCAGCGTTAAATGTTTGTGCAACATCTACAGCCTAAGAAATGCCGCATATTGTGGTACGTGTTTAGCATTTTAGAAACTGCTTGCTCCTCTCCAGAATAATTTATAAACTGTATGAATAGGTTTCTCCTTCTCCTTGTACGCCAATGCACAAATGCGACGTGGCCAAGTAGCCACAACGAGATGCGACAAAGGGGGTAAAGTTAAAAAATAAAATAATATTTATTTATTGATTATTCTTTTAAACAAGAAAGGAAGTTCGTCGTCGTCTCCTATGTTACTTATTGGAAAAGGGCGTTCTCGGAAAAAATGAAAACTGGCCATAAAACCCAAGCAACTTAACTAACTACACAATATATTACGAGGCCACAGAAGAACCTATGGTAGTTGTTAAATTAAACTCAATAAATTTTGCGACATATGTACTATATGTCCAGGAAACAATATGAATGTACATACATATATGTTAATACATATGTATGTGCATGTGTGTGTATGTATTGGTTTGAGCAGTGTAATACATGGTATGGGAATTCGACCACCAATCTGCCGCAAAACTGAACAGAAAACCGAAGAAGACCTCAAATGAAACGGAAGAATTGTAGACTTAATAACACAAACACTAACGATTTACTATAAATAAGGATTTAGGACATTGGAAATGAACATGAGCATGCGAATGTTGTGTGGCGTTCATGCCAAAGGATGAATTTAATTCCAGAGAGTTTAATGAATATCCTTTAAAAGTCTACACAACACTCAATACGATCTACTTCATAGCCAAATTATATGAAAGATTTGAAAACCACACTCTCTGGATGTATTGGACTCGAATTTGTGATACCGATCAATCTTACATCGGTTACTTGCCTCCTCAGGTGGCCTCAAATAACCCAGAGGGGCAAACGCGGTACAAAATGAGGCTAACATGTTTTTCCAACCGGCTCGATCTTCATCATTCCTCCTCCAATTGGTAACATCAAACTCTCGCAGGCAATATTCCACCTGGTCTTTCCAGCGAAGTTTGGTCGTCCTATTTTTCGAAGTCCATCGAGTACGTCCTCGAATACCTTTCGCCATGGTTCATTCTGATCCATTCTACTGGCATGGCCTTACCAGCGTAACGGCACTATTTTGATTCGCATAACTACGCCACTGTTGGGATACAGATTAAACAGCTCCTGGTTCCTACGTCGTCGATACTCGCCGTTGTCTACTATAGGACAATACAGTTTTCGGAACATCTTTTTCCCAAAGATTTCTTTCAACAGCATGCGATATGACCCAGGATTCTGCGCCATAAAGCAAGACAGGGAGTGTGACAGTGGGATATAGTTGGACCTTCGATTCTCCAGAGAGGGTCTTATCTTAGAAGTTTCTGGTTAGTATGGCACGATGTACTCTTGTCAAAGCTCGTTGCTTTTGGTGTCGGTGATAACTTCACCCGATTTATATCGAGTTTTCTCAGAGATCGCACTATACGAGTTGTTGTAGATGGGGATTCATCCGACGAGCATAACTTGACTGCAGGTGCACCACAGGGCTCTGTTCTTTATCCTTCTCTTTTTCTTATTTTCATTGACGATCTCCTGGGTCAAACTGTGAATCCAATCTACTCTTTTGCGGATGACAGTAATCTCTGTCATTCTTATTCATTCGACCGTAGGCAAAGTCTCCAAGAGATTGAAGTCAAACGCCGGACGATGAATGAAACACTCGGCCGGGATCTGGTGTCCATTATTGAATGGGGTCGAACGAATAGAGTAGATTTTAATGCGGGTAAGACCCAGCGTTGTTAGTTGTCGCATAAGAGGATTGCTGTTCCAGGCATGTCGTCATTGTCTACGGACGGTGTGAATATTGATGAATCAGACGCTCTTGATGTCCTGAGTATGCAAATACAATGTGATGTCCGTTGGGCAAAACATGTATTTGAAGTGTCGAAAGATGCATTCAAGTGTCTAGGCTTTTTAAAGCGGTGCAAGAAATACTTCACTCCATCTGATCTTCTCAATATCTACACCACCTAAATCAGGCCAAAGATGGAATATAACTCCCATATATGGGCAGGTGCTCCTAGGACATCTTTGGAGCTTCTCGACCGTGTCGAGAGGAGAGCGACGGTGTTGATAGGTGACAGTAGGGTATCCAAATTTATTGCATCCCTTGAGCATCGTCGAAATGTGTGTTGGGTGTCGCTGTTCTATCGATATTTCCACGGTATGTGTTCCTCGGACATTCGTCAACTTATGCCAGACGTGAGGATATTTAGCCGAAGTACGCGGCTTTCCAGGAACTCTCATCCGTTTTTTATCGAGTGGCCGGTTGACAGCTCTACACACTATAGAGAAAATTCGTTTTTCAGCCGTAACGTCCGTTACACACTATAGAGAAAATTCGTTTTTCAGCCGTAACGTCCGGTAGAATAAACTTTCGGCTAGTGTAGTTCCCACCAATTCTGACATACAAAGATTCAAGGAAAATGTCAACAGACACTACTCCCTCTTTCCATCCTCCACTACCTTAATATTTTTAATTAATTTAATTAAATTAATTAATTTTGCCTTGTCCTCGTTTACTGCCAAACCCACTTTTGTTGATTCCTTCTCAATTCTTGAAAATACTGCAGTAATTTCTCGCAGATTTCGCCCAATGATTTCTTAATCATCAGCATACGCGAGCAGCATGTGACTTTTGCTTTATTCGTGTTGACTGACGCTTGTCTCACGACGATCTCAATTAATATGTTGAAGAGATCGCATGATAGGGCGCCGCTGTGCGTGAGGCCTCGCCTCGAACTAAATGATTCGGTGAGATATTTACCAATCTTTACTGAGAATTTCATGTCGGTCAGTGTCATTCTACAACGGCGTTTAAGCTTAGCAGGAATACCAAGCTCCCATATAGCTTGGTATCGTTTTCCTCGTATCGGGCTATCAAAGGCAGCCTTACGTCACATTTACACTGCAGTTTATCGCGACCACCACCAAACCACCCAATATGAGATTAAATTGACATGTCAGGTGACAAATCCGTGCTTAGACCAACTCCGTGCCGATAGAAAATTATCGAAGACGGCGGCGCAATAGAAAAATTAAATTGGCGTATATTGATTTTGCCAGTTTTTTCATACTTTTGATAGTTTTTAAAACTAATTGAGCCTTTAAAATTGGATCAGTCGGTCAAATCGGGCCAGTCGATAAATCAATAAGAGCCAATTATATCGGCGGCGGCGAGAGCTCCAAAAAAAATTTTTGGTGGCGGCGAAGCGTTTTAAAATTTTTGATCGGCTTCCGTCTGTCCAACAGTTGATTTTTTGTGTATGATTTTATTATTGTTGCATTCTTTTAGTAATTAACAGGGTTGCATCAAAATGAGGCTAACAATTAAACTTCAGTTTCTACAGATTAAAATTGTATGAGTACTCTTCTGGATCATCGTGGATTAACCTTCGAAATGCGTTTAATCTTGTTCGATGTAAGTGCCATATTATAATCTACAAAGAGGTGGTAGGTGTCGATTTGTTTTTCGTGGGTTGTCTCTAGGAGTTGTTGCAATGAATATCTGGTCGATGGTTGACTTTCCAGGCACTGATATGGTCCCATCTGGTCTGCAAGAAATGGCTTTAGTCTTTCAAACATTGCGGTCGAGAGTATCTAATAAATAAATATATAAATGGTTTTGCCGTTACATCGCATGAAGAGATTAGGGAGAGCTTCTCACAAAATTACTGTTCTAACTTCGCTTTGGATAGGAAGGAGGCAGTCAACTACATCGCCCTGTATTTGCTCAACACCCTCATCTATATTGAAGACTCCTGGCGCTAGAAAATCAGTGCAGACAACTCCCTTACATACTCTGCACATCTGTGAAAAGATTACCGTCTTTATCTGAGCAAAAAGGGGTACTGATCCATTTGCGTTGATTTGGCTTTGTTCTTTTCGCTAGAATTTACTGGCCTCATTTTTGCTTCAGTAAGGTTAAATTTTCTCGCGCGTTCTGTGCAAAAATTTTTTCTTTTTAAACAAACAGTTTTCCTCTTCTCTTTATACCGCGTTGTCGGGGCTCGCGTTGTAACTGACTGAAGCGTTGCCATACGTGCAGTATTATTTTCATCACTTGCCTCGCGACACTCTTCCTTGTAATTTTAAGCGGTTTTCATAACCAAGTACGGTCTCTGCAGCTATTTTCATAGAGTGAGAAATGTACTTCCACCGCGCTTCAGGATCATAAGTTGGGGGTGCGTTCTTCGGCAGTATCTGAGTGCGGTTCTCTGCATAGGTCGTGGTAATTGCAGCTTTCCGATGTCCAGCTTTCTATATGTCTAGTTTCGCTCTGCTTATCCTTGATCGAACCGTTGTTGCAACCAGGTAGTGGTCCGAATCGATATTAGCTCCTCGAATCACACGGACGTCCATAGTAGAGTGCCTTCCATCAACTGGCAGATGAGCAATCTGAGTTTTCGTCTGTTGATCAGGGAATATCCAAGTAGCTGTACGGTTGTCTTTATGATGAAATCTCGTACTACTGACAACCATGTTTTACGCCGAGTCAAAATCTAATAGTGTCATTCTGTTATCGGAAGTGATGGCGTGTAGACTGAATTTACCGATGTTTTGTCATCGTCTTACATCGGTTAGGGGAAGGGATTAATGGGTATGAGATCCAGAATAATGTACTTTTTGGAATAAGATCCACAACTAATTGGTATAAGTTCCAGACTATTGGACTATCACTCACGCTTCTTTCAGGTGATGACGATTGCAACTGAAAACAAGATATTCCTCGCAAAATTTACAAGACCTGTTAAACGCAAGAGCTTGTACAGCTGAACAGCCCTCACATTACAAATTGTTTGGAAAAAGGCTGTAGCTACCGTAAATTCGACCTCTAATTCGGCTGTGGCAACTTTTAAGTGTAAATGTTCGGTTGTGACAAACATTAATACGGTTGTGGCAGCCTCGTAATTCGGATACAGCTAATTCGGTTGTTTCAACTGAATTTTTTGAAGGTAAAGGATGACCGTATATATGTTAGGTAGAAGTGGGTGATACACTTAGTGAAGGACCATGAAGGACCGTTGTGATACCACGGGACGTCATATGCCGTCCCCATCGTTGAACATTTAAATTGACTTGGTATGTTTATGGGGTTTTCAAACCATGTGATACCTCGTCCCTTTATTCCAAGATGTGGCTGAAGAAGAGACGTACATTGGTCACTGGCGAGCCAATCAGAACTCTGCAGAAAGGCCATAAGATCATTTAGCATAAGTTACTAAATGTCTGTTAGAAGTTAGATCTTACATATGTTCTACAAACAAACGGCCGGCCAGTAGCTTAAGAAATGCTCGACGCGCTCGTTCTCCTTTTCATCCCCGTAGCTTCTGAAGTAACCATGAGCTGAAATTTCAAGTCTACACGCATGTCTACTCTATTCAACAGTGTCAAGTGATCACAGCTACTAGAGATATCTTGTCTAAGAATGGCTGCCAAGTTCAACATATGATTTAGATTATAACTTGGCCATACTAGGCTGTTGATCCTGCAATTTGTAACACAAGCCCATCTTCCCATTCCCCTGTCTAAGAATTTCGGTTTTTAGCATAAGCTTGCATGCAGAAAGGGACACAACCACATGCTCCATATCCAGTGAAGCAGCCAAGGTAATTCCTAAACTTACGAGCTCATCTACTCTCTGGTTCCCTGGAATGTTCTTGTGCCCCGTGACCCATATAAGGTGAATATTGTACTGCTTGGCCATCTCATTTAGAGCAGTTGTGGGCAGTTCTTGAAGTCAGGAATACAGAGTGCAGTGATTTTGCAGCAGTCTTTCTGTCAGAATAGATTTTGATACCCCAGGCGCTGATGACGTATCGTCCCAACCAAAGGGATACTTCTCCGGTTGATATAACTTCTCGAAACACCGTTCGGAACCGGTGTAAAACTGTACGTCCCAATCAGTGAGTATACAACTGGAAAGCGCACAGCTCACTAGTTGTGAGAAGCTCTCCTTAATCCCTTCATGGGATGTTACTTTATTTTACAGACCCAGCACTTTCGAATAGACTTCATACTTTACCTAGCCATCTAATTTGGAGCCATCAGTACAGGGTAATATAGATACGACTAACCTCCCTAGCAAAAACAAAATGGAGTGATTTCAACTCATCTATTCCTTTCAGTACGTCCAATGAAGCACTATGTGCTGATTTTTAGCATACAGGTGTACACATTTGCTTGACAGCTGCTATGCTGTTTGTCAGAAAAAAAGTAATTGTGTATGCATTGTACGTCACTTGTTCTGTCAAATGAAAAGTCTTCGAGAGGTTATTGGATAGACGCTCGACTGCCAATCAAGGTGCCAGGGCTTGAGTCGCGATCGGGGCTAATTTAGGAAATAAGAATTAGTGGCCGTCGGTGGTGCAATGGGTAGTGTGCCCGCCTCTTGTACATGAGATTCTGGGTTCGATCCCTGCTCTGACCACCTTAAAAAAAAAATTTCTTTCGGCGGCGGTCACCTCGCATAGTGACGGCGACACTATCGAGTATTTAGCCATGAAAAAGCTTCTCAAAATACCGTTCGGAATCTATAGGTTCCAATCAGTGAGTGAAAAATTAGAAAGCGCACAGCTCACTGGTTGTGAGAAGCTGTCCCCAATCCCTTCATGGGATGTAATGGGAAACGGTTTTTTTTTTTAAGAATTAGAAGAACCACACTGTGGATTCTATACCTAATTAAATCACCTAAGATTTCTTTTGATAAGGATCACCTCGGGTGGTGGCGACAACAGTATCGAGTGGAGAGTAGCATTAAGCTACTCACTTTCAATATGTCTTCCGGTGTATCATCAACAACGAAGTACAAGAAACAAATAATATTTGATTTGATCATAAGCGAGTCAAATTTTTTCGAAGCCAAACGAATCGATTTCAAATAATCGGATGAATTTTGCTTTATACTTGTATACTTGTGTTTATATTGTCTGTATGTGGTTCTATCCTGAAACGGAGTTGAACACAGGAATCATTAATGCAAGTCCACGTGTATATCCATTAAGTCATCGCATACGTTGTACGAAAATGAACAGAATCTTAACATTATGATTTGCTGGTATGTTTCCACTGAAAGACGATATGGTCAGAAGATATGTGTTTGTATAAACTTCGATTCTCTCAAGGAAGAGAGAGGCAATTCAAGAGAGTGATTACGATTGAGTGTTTTTCGCTTCTAATTAATAATTTTCTTTATTTTCCACACACGTAAATTATGACTATTTTTGGGTTAAATGAAGGTTCGTTTATAACAAAAGAATAAAAGTATTTTAGTTGACAAAAAGTATCAACTTTTTCGTTCATCCATCGGATTAAGTAGCAAACGAAATATTTTTATTGCAAAATAAATATTTTTGCGTGAAACAAGCTTTAAAGGTTTATTTTTCTGTATGCGTCTTGAAATGACCTTAACCGAACCTCACCTACTTCTTGACCAAACTATTATTGTGTATTTAATTCCAACGGTGTAGAGTATATTTAAGTTAATATGTCGATTCATTCCTCTGTTGATTTGTTCCATCCTTATAAATAGTTGGCTGTTAACGTGACAACACAGGATTGTGAAATGTTACCACTGGCCATATAGTTACGGATTATTCCTTTCCTAAATCATTTTATGTTGTATTATTTTTATATTGTCGCTGTACACAGTTGTCGTTGTTGTTTGTTGCTGCTGCTTTGATTACTTTTAACATATTGTCGAATGGAGTGTGTTTACGTATAAGAGTGACTCGTTTTAGAAATTTTCCTCTCCGACTAAATCGTAAAGCAAGACAATAAAGTGTTTATGAGATAATGTTTGAATGGTTGAGTTGGTGACATTTATGAAATAAGGTATAGAAATAATATATGGGTGTACTCATTAGTGAATGGCATTGAGTTCTTAATATATGAATAACTTTAGCACTCATTCATATTCTTAAAAAGACAAGACACTCGGCTACGTGTTTTCGATTTTGCAATTATCTACCTACGAGTACCCTTAACGAACAATAGCTATACGCAACCAATTGATTTTAATTCATAAATATGGATGTTTATGTTTTAGCATCGGCTTTAAGCCACCCGAAATACTCAAAGTACTCGACCAGTGCCGAGTCACTGTAACTGAGTCACCGAGTCACCGTTCGTTTGTTCGTTGTTATAATGAGTAGCGACGAAAATCGAAATCGAGAAAATTTTATCCCCTCGTAAAAGAGAACAAAAAGTCGACGCGATTCACTCATAACTTTGTTATTTCATACTTTTTATATTCTTTATGTAATTTCCCAGCAAAAAACGGAGCTTCTGGGTAAGCAGGTTTGTAATCGAAAAATCGAATTTCATCCCTTACCATCTCCCTTACGGAAGGCATGAGTTTTATATGGGCTGTTCCCACTTGGAAGCAATACCTTTTTACAAAAGAAGCACGTATTTCATGGCGTAACGTAGCGCTGAATTTATGTGTGTTTGGTGCTTAACAGAAGCGCTTCGCTAGTGCTTACTGGAAGCGCTTCGCTTGTGCTTACCGAAAGCGCTTAGCTCGTGCTTACAAGAAGCGCTTCGCTAGTGATTTAGTGATGTAAATTAACACGTAATAATTACTATTTGTATTTGCAAGTTTATTTAATTAATGATTTAAATATATTATTTTTCACTTTTCACTTAAAAACTCAACTACGCACGTGTGTAGATCAGAAGCAACTGAATGACTAATAACTTTTTTTAAAATGCATCATCTTTTTTAATTGCAACATCGTAAACAATCGGCAAATTCTCGTGAAAGTTAGTGTATTTCGTGTATAATATTAACACATTAACTAGTGTTTCGGCGTAAGGGACAAACATAAGTTCAAATATTTTATCCCTTACAAAGAGCAGGTTGTAAGGTAATTTTTAAAGACATTACTTACTGCTTCGACGTAAGGGATAAACAAAAACTTTCAATTTCACCCCTTATCTAGAAGCAGGTTGTATTGCGTATTTCTTTAAATTCATTTACTTACTTTACTGCTTCGTGGTAAACCTTACTCGAAGCACTTACGTAAATGCTTTCGTCCTGACCTGCTTCCAAACCACTAAAAATTTACTGCTGGGTTTATTTAAATATGGTTGGAATTTCTATAGTTAGATACTATAACATGGACTAAAACTGAGGAAAATTTAACTTCGAACGGATCCAAAGTTTTTTGAACTCAACATTTCCCTAAATTTAGTACATTTAGTACTCAAAAGGAGGAACATTTTCTTCCAAGAAAACTATTTCACATGTCAAGTACGTTACTTCCTAAAATTTAAGAATAACCAACTTACTTATCTGGTCTCGAACAACCTCGGGAGGTCAGGGACCTTACAAAACGAGGATAACATATTTCACCAAACAGTTTGATATTTGTCCTTATCCCTCCAGTTGGTAATACCAAGTGTACGCAGGGATTCGTCAACCTGATCCAACCAACGGAGTCTTGGTCTTCCTATTTTTCGTCTTCCTTCGAATTCGGTTTTCGTCTTCACCCATTCTACTGAAATGGCCTAGCCAGCGCAATCGCGTTATTTTGATCCGCTTAACTATGTCAATGTTGGGATTGAGCATTTTCGTCTGCTTGCGATAAAACCCAGGATTCTGCGCCATAAAGCAAGACAGGTTGTATGAGAGTCTGTTATAGCTGGACCTTTGTTACTCGAGAGAGGGCTTTATCTCTGAAGTGCTTGCTTAGCCCAAAATAACATCTATTCGCAAGCACAATTCTCCGCTTGAATCCAATTCTGACGTTGTTGTTTTTGTTTACGGCAGATCCGAGATATATAAATTCCACCACTGCCTTGAAATATTCGATCATATATAGGTCTAACCCCGTGGAGACCCTGCTCGTTGAATCCAATAATTCTGTCTTGTCCACATTTACTTTCAGGCCCACTTTTGTTGGCTCTTTCTCAATTCTCGAAAACACCGCAGTAACTTCTATCATTGTGCCACCAATGATATCTACATCGTTAGCATACGCGATCAGAATGTGACTTTTGTTACTGATGGGTTTTTTCTCATAATGATCTCTATTAAGATGTTAAAGACATCGCACGATAGGGTGTCGCTTTTCCTGAAGTCTTGCTTAGTTTCGAAAGGTTCCATAAGATCCTTACCAACTGTCACTGCGGATTTGGTGTTCGTCAAGATCATCCTGCAAAGGCGTATGAGTTTTGCATGAATACCAAGCTCAGACATTGTTTCGTAGAGTTTCTCCCGTATCGGGCTATCGAAGGCCGCTTTATAATCGACAAATATATTATCGGTATCGATTTGTTTTTCGTGGGTCTTCTCCAGGATTTGGCGTAGCGTGAAAATCTGTTCGGTTGTCGATTTTCCAGGCCTAAAGCCACACTGGTATGGTTAAATCAGGTCAGCGACAATTGGGCTTAGTCTTTCGCACATTATGCCCGACAGAACTTTATATGCTATGGATAAAGGGCTTATTCCACGGTAGTTGGCACAGAGACTCAGGTCACATTTTTTAAATATGGGGTATAGTTAGCAATATGTCAAAAAAAGTGGTTTTTCCAATTTAAAGATATATGTACCAAATTATATGTACTGATTTGGGGATACATTCGGCTATCTGAAATGCTCATTAGGGTGGCCCTCAATTACATGATATGTGAATTATAGGGTGTTCTTGTTGTCATTGATTTTTCAACTGATTACGAATTTTTTCCTGTAATTTTATTAATATCCGAAAAACTGGAATTTTTTAATGTTTTACAATAAACTGGGTTAGTAGCCTTTCATTTAAGATTAATATTTCATTCGTACACTCAGAGAAAAAAAATTATTATAATAATAAGTGGTAAAGGTAGATTTACGACTTTTTCATTTAAAATGGCACAAAAACGGCTAAAGATTTTTGGCCAAAATTTTCTATTTCTCGTTTAGAACCTTAAAATCTAAAATTCCACCAAGGCGCTTCACGTCACAAAGCTTAGTTTGGACGTTATGAGTTGAGGAAGGTAAAAAAGCCAAAAATTTTGGATTTTTTCCATTTTTCTTGAAGTTTTTTCAATTTTTTTTCCAAACGAAACATTGTACTGCGAAGCGCCTTGGTAGAATTTAAGATTTTAAGGTTCTAAACGAGAAATAGAAAATTTTGGCCAAAAATCTTTAGCCGTTTTTGTGCCATTTTAAATGAAAAAGTCGTAAATCTACCTTTACCACTTATTATTATAATAATTTTTTTTCTCTCAGTGTACGAATGAAATATTCATCTTAAATGAAAGGCTACTAACCCAGTTTATTGCAAAAAATTTAAAAATTTAAATTTTTTTTTTTTTTTAATTTTTAAGCCCACGAAAATGGTTAAACTGTGTTATATTTTGAAATACAACTAATTTAAAAAAAAAAACTCGTGGAATAAATATTGTATCTGAGTCCACAAAGATTCATATTCAACAATAAAAAAGTTCTTTTTCGCAAAAAGTCGTTTTTGACATATTGCTAGGTATAGGACACTGCGACTCCAATCACCGGGCATGCATTCATATAACCAAATTTTGCTAATGAGCTGATGCATGCACCTTACCAGCTCATCGCCACCAGTCTTAAACAACTCCGCCGGTAATTTTGGGCTCCTGCGGCTTTGTTGTTATTAAGCCGGGCAATAACTGTTCTGACCTCGTCTTGGTTTCATTGTCATTGGATATCTCAGGTACTAGTAGCGCGGAGAAATGATCTTCTATATTCCCAACATGTTCTGTAAATCTGCGATGAGATTTCCGTCTTGTATTTACAGCACGGGGCCCTGAACCATGTCCAGTAGTTCTATTTTTGACTTTTTGATAGAATTTTCGTTCTTCGATCGCTCTTCCTTCTGTATGCCTAAATTTTCTGACTCTCGCGCTGTCTCCACTACCATTTCTTACGCCTAAAGAGACGGTTTACGTCCGTTCTTTTTCCCCTATACCGCTCAGTCGCAGCTCGAGTTGCAATTAACTGAAACATTGCCATGCGTGCAGCGTTCTCTTCATCATTTGCAATGCGACACTCTTCATCGTACCATAGTTTGTTGCGAAGCGGTTTTTCAAAACCAACTACCGTTGTTCCAGCAGTTTTTATAGATTCGGAAATGGGTTTCCACTGCGCTTCAGGATCATCATCGGGAGGGGGTTGTTTCTGCGCCAAAATTTGCAAGAGCTTCCTTGAGTAGGCTGTGACTACCTCTGGTAATTGCAGTTTTACGATGTCTAGCTTTCTCTGCGTCTGGTTTCGTTCGATTTTCGCTCTACTTAATCTTGTGCGAACCTTTGCTGCTACCAGGTAGTGATCAGAATCGATGTTAGCTCCTCTGATCACTCGTACGTCCATTACACTGATCAATTTGATTCTTCGTTCTTTGCTCAGGGGATACCCAAATAGCCTTGTGGATGTCTTTATGCTGGAATCTTGTACCGCTAATAACCATGATTTTTGACGCGATCTTTTGTCCACCTTAGGGTGGCGAAATACTGCATTGAATAAAGTATCAATTTCCCTGAAAATATATTATAGGTCGTTGTAAGGGCTTGGTTCGATTGGGCAATTAACCTGCTTTCGGAGGATATGGTCAACAACCAAAAGTAGACTGCTTGGGCGATAGCCATCATTGACTAAATGAGAATTGGGAAAGTAATATACTTGGTTCTCAACGCTGAATATCCTAAATTTGCTGTGAATTATTACTGCAATAAATTTGTACGTAAATGAAGTACTTTGTTTTCAATGCTCAATATACCCAATATTAAGGACACTTTATCTTAAAAGTATTACGACCGCACTTAAAACCAGTCTTAAATTAAGTACATCTGTGAACTAAATTTTAATATTTGAAATAATTTTTAATCCGATACGAATTTAAACCCTTTCGCCTAAATAATTATTAGGCAGGGTTTGGTGGACTAAATTGTAATACGCTTTTGTTTGAATTACACACAGAAAAAACTAATACTCGAATCAAACACGAAATTCATCAACTCAATTACTTTTTTATTTGGATTTTAGCTAATGAAGTAAATTGTTGACTCAAGTACTCTGGCGGAAGTTTTCAACTAAAAATTTATGAATTTTTTTTTTAAATTTAAATTTAGGAGAATGTAGACTTTTATGTAGACTCTCTGATTTGAACGTATACTTTTGAGCCGATTCCGAACGGGTTTTTTTATACTTAAACAATATTAGGAGAATATTAAATACTTGTGAAGGGTTTTTGATATCATTCTTTAGAAATTAGTTAGTGTTTTTTTGGCAATATTTCGAATAAGTATTTAGAGTACTCTGAGTACATTCACATGCTCACGTGTATTTTATCATACTTATATATAAAAACGAATCACAAAACAGGAGATTTATAAGTTACTTTATACACGCTAAAAAATCTGTCGTATTTTGTTGTTTGCATGCAAATATAACGTGTTTGTAGCTTATCACCAATATATAAGCAGTGTATTTGTGACCAAACACATTGTGTTTGCTCTTCAATATTACATGTTGGAGACACAATGATTAATATCTTATAATACATTTATGTTATTGTGGCCCAAATATGGCTTTGTTTGTTGAAAGCTTCTGGAAACAAAAACATGACAACCAACAAAGAAACAAAAAACCAGCAGATCTTCAATTCATGAAAATAATGTTCCAAACATATACATGGTCCCTACAATATCTTGCTGGGCGGTCTGTTTAGACGTGCATAAGTATACAATATTGACACTTCGACTTATATCAATTTAATTTGCCCATGTTATGAAATGGTCGTGTTTGTTGAGTGGTTTGATTGCAGGCGAATTTTTTTCATCCCAAACATTTGAGTTTTCACGGTAGGACCAACCAAAGTTGCTACACCCATACACTGAAAAATATGTCTTATTTTCATACTTAGATGTAAATATAACGTGTGTGTAAAGTTTGTCATAAATATAGTATACTTGTGTCCAAACACATTTTGTTTGTTATTTAATATTGCATGTTTGCGACACAGTGATTAATCTATATATATAAAATTGTTGCGTTACTGAATGACTGACTGACTGATTCATCAGCGCCCTGGCCAAACGGCTAAAGGTAGGATAATGAAATTTGGACTGTATATTCCTTTGGGGGTGAATATGCGAGATAAGAAGGGATTTTTCGAAATTCGTACTTTAAGGGGGAAAAATAGGGCAAAAAGGGAAAAAAATGGTACTGCACTAAAATCAAAACGGCTAAAGACAGAATCACGAAACTTGGTATGTGCATTCCTCTTAGAGAATAAAAATGAGGGGGAAAAGTGAATTTTCAAAAATTGTACTTTTAGGGAGAAAAAAAGGGCAAAAAATGGAAAAAATAGTACTACACTAAAATCCAGACGGTTTGATACAGAATTACAAACTTGGGTTGTACATTCCTCTTAACGCATCAAAATGGGGAGGAGAAGTAACATTGCCAAATTTTTACTTTTAGGGAGAAAAATAGGGCAAAAGGGGGAAAAAAGTGGTACCATCGTCTTGACCAAACGGCTGGAGACAGAATCAAGACATTTGGTTTGTAATTTTTTCTTATGACGCAGAAGCGGAGTGGGAAGTGGTTTTACGAAATTTCTACCCTTAGGGATAAAAATAGTACTAAAGGGGACAAAAATAGTACCATCGTAAATACCAAACGGCTGAAGGCAGAATCATGAAACTTCGGTTACGCATTCCTCTAATAACGCAGACATAGGAGAAGTTTTTTTTTCAAGATTTGTACTTCTATTAATACAAATATGGCAAGAAGGGGAAAAATATAGTACTATCGTTACAACCAAACGACTGGTGATGGAATGGCGAATATAGGGATCTAAATTTTTTTAATGGATGAGAAGCCGAAAATGGTACTTTTTATGTACTTTTTTGGTACTTTTAGGTACTTTTTTGGTACTTTTGTTGTACTTTTTTTGGTACCATTTTTAGTACTTTTTGCGGCCTTCTTTGCTATTTCTCTTATACTCTCTTTGAAGTTATCTGTACCTTTTTTTGTACTTTTTGGTACTTTTTAAGTACTTTTTGGTACCTTTTTTGGTACAATTTTGTTCCTATTTTTAACATCTAGGTTGTTCTATTTGGCCTTCCTTGGTATCTTTCTCCGTAAATTTTTGGTGTTAACAAGTACTTTTTGTACTCTTTTACATTTTGGAACATTTTTTTTTTTGGTTTAGGTTTATCACTTTTTGATACAATCTGTCAGTTTTTGTCACTGTGTCGGATCGTACTACTCATCCGATTTTCAAAATTCTTTCACCAGTATAATGCTACGTTATCAGTGAGTGCTATAGGCAATCCTACCGGGAGAGGCAAACAGGGGAAAAGTCTCCCCCTTGACGGATCTTCTAAACTACTCATCCGAATTTCAAAACCAGTAGAATGATACGTCATCACTGCGTGCTATAGGCAATCCTACCGGGGGGGGTAAAAAGGGGAAAAGTCTCACTCTTGACGGATCTTCTAAACTGCTCATCCGATTTTCAAAATTCTTTCACCAGTAGAATGCTACGTCATCACTGAGTACTATAGGCAATCCTACCGGGAGGGGTCAAAAGGGGAAAAGTCTCCCCCTTGACAGATCTTCTAAACTACTCATCCGATTTTCAAAATTCTTTCTCCAGTGTAATGCTACGTTATCACTGAGTGATATAGGCAATCCTACCGGGAGAGGCAAACAGGGGAAAAGTCTCCCCCTTGACGGATCTTCTAAACTACTCATCCGAATTTCAAAACCAGTAGAATGATACGTCATCACTGCGTGCTATAGGCAATCCTACCGGGGGGGGTCAAAAGGGGACGGTTCTTCTAAACTACTCCGATTTTCAAAATTCTTTCTCCAGTATAATGCTACGTTATCACTGAGTATATTCTTTCTCCTTTCTCTTATATCCAAATGCGGAAAGGCAGCATTGTAATTCTGAAATTTTAGTGATTAATGCAAGCGTGTTTGACTGATATTACTCAGTTATATAACTTTTAAATAAAGTCACACAACCAATGAAACGCTTTCGTTGAAATATCTTTATCTTTTAAAAAAAGAAGGAAGGAAATAGTATTACTATCCGCTAACTTTTGCAGGCAGGACGAAGTCTGCCGGGTCAGCTAGTATGTTATAATATACATATGTATGCGTTTGTGATCCAAATACAGTTTTGTTTGTGATACAAATATAGCTGTGTTTAATGCACTTTTCACTTAATTTTTTTGTCGCTATCTTCTGTCGAGAGCAAAATAATAAAAGAGGGGCAAATAGAGATTGTTCTCAGCCAAAGTTAATGTTATTGCATATGTATGATTGCATTCTGCATTATTCTTTCTGTGAATGATTCATAAATGTTTCTGAATTCATGTGTAAAGGAATTGAGTGTTTCTTATGATGACTGATCTGTTGCCTTTCAGTTTCATGCATTCAGTCGTCAATCATTCGTTTGGGAGGAAACACACGAATGCTTCGACGTTAGTATACGGGTGTTTGGGATGAAGTCTGCATAAGGCTTCACGCAATAGTAATCATCTTTGCAAGTAAAGATGCTAATGGAAGTAAAAGCATTTAAATGCAAGTGAGTTTAGGACTTGCAAATATATCAACATTTGTAGTGTGCTCCAAACATATAATGGTTCCTACAAAATGTGTTTGAAAACATATTTTACAGAGGCCGTTTTTTCAGCGTGCAGCGTGTGATTTTTCGGAAAGTATATGATATCCAAGGTGCTGTGATCTGGCCATAGTTTTAGCACTTCGAAAAAATAAGACAAAAAACAAATACAATTTTTCAATATACGGTAGTTTATTAACGATTTACCACTAATTCCACAAACCAACAAAATTGCATTAAGGAACTTATTTTGGCAGATCTGATTTACTAACAGGCTGTTTCTCTATCTCGAACGAAAAACTAAGCGAACGAAAGTCAGTCAATGACATTCGTCTCAGATTGCGTACCTCTAAGTCCAAATTTTCGTTCGCCTGACTCTATGTTTGGTTCCAAATGACAGGACTTTCGAAATAGAGTAACCAAAATTTGTACTGAAAAGTTTTGAAAGAATTTATGTTTTCATTGCACTTGAAATAACAAGATTGTGGAACCAAAATCAACTTTCAACAACAAGTAATTGTGTATGCATTGTACGTCACTTGTTCTGTCAAATGAAAAGTCTTCGAGAGGTTATTGGATAGACGCTCGACTGCCAATCAAGGTGCCAGGGCTTGAGTCGCGATCGGGGCTAATTTAGGAAATAAGAATTAGTGGCCGTCGGTGGTGCAATGGGTAGTGTGCCCGCCTCTTGTACATGAGATTCTGGGTTCGATCCCTGCTCTGACCACCTTAAAAAAAAAATTTCTTTCGGCGGCGGTCACCTCGCATAGTGACGGCGACACTATCGAGTATTTAGCCATGAAAAAGCTTCTCAAAATACCGTTCGGAATCTATAGGTTCCAATCAGTGAGTGAAAAATTAGAAAGCGCACAGCTCACTGGTTGTGAGAAGCTGTCCCCAATCCCTTCATGGGATGTAATGGGAAACGGTTTTTTTTTTTAAGAATTAGAAGAACCACACTGTGGATTCTATACCTAATTAAATCACCTAAGATTTCTTTTGATAAGGATCACCTCGGGTGGTGGCGACAACAGTATCGAGTGGAGAGTAGCATTAAGCTACTCACTTTCAATATGTCTTCCGGTGTATCATCAACAACGAAGTACAAGAAACAAATAATATTTGATTTGATCATAAGCGAGTCAAATTTTTTCGAAGCCAAACGAATCGATTTCAAATAATCGGATGAATTTTGCTTTATACTTGTATACTTGTGTTTATATTGTCTGTATGTGGTTCTATCCTGAAACGGAGTTGAACACAGGAATCATTAATGCAAGTCCACGTGTATATCCATTAAGTCATCGCATACGTTGTACGAAAATGAACAGAATCTTAACATTATGATTTGCTGGTATGTTTCCACTGAAAGACGATATGGTCAGAAGATATGTGTTTGTATAAACTTCGATTCTCTCAAGGAAGAGAGAGGCAATTCAAGAGAGTGATTACGATTGAGTGTTTTTCGCTTCTAATTAATAATTTTCTTTATTTTCCACACACGTAAATTATGACTATTTTTGGGTTAAATGAAGGTTCGTTTATAACAAAAGAATAAAAGTATTTTAGTTGACAAAAAGTATCAACTTTTTCGTTCATCCATCGGATTAAGTAGCAAACGAAATATTTTTATTGCAAAATAAATATTTTTGCGTGAAACAAGCTTTAAAGGTTTATTTTTCTGTATGCGTCTTGAAATGACCTTAACCGAACCTCACCTACTTCTTGACCAAACTATTATTGTGTATTTAATTCCAACGGTGTAGAGTATATTTAAGTTAATATGTCGATTCATTCCTCTGTTGATTTGTTCCATCCTTATAAATAGTTGGCTGTTAACGTGACAACACAGGATTGTGAAATGTTACCACTGGCCATATAGTTACGGATTATTCCTTTCCTAAATCATTTTATGTTGTATTATTTTTATATTGTCGCTGTACACAGTTGTCGTTGTTGTTTGTTGCTGCTGCTTTGATTACTTTTAACATATTGTCGAATGGAGTGTGTTTACGTATAAGAGTGACTCGTTTTAGAAATTTTCCTCTCCGACTAAATCGTAAAGCAAGACAATAAAGTGTTTATGAGATAATGTTTGAATGGTTGAGTTGGTGACATTTATGAAATAAGGTATAGAAATAATATATGGGTGTACTCATTAGTGAATGGCATTGAGTTCTTAATATATGAATAACTTTAGCACTCATTCATATTCTTAAAAAGACAAGACACTCGGCTACGTGTTTTCGATTTTGCAATTATCTACCTACGAGTACCCTTAACGAACAATAGCTATACGCAACCAATTGATTTTAATTCATAAATATGGATGTTTATGTTTTAGCATCGGCTTTAAGCCACCCGAAATACTCAAAGTACTCGACCAGTGCCGAGTCACTGTAACTGAGTCACCGAGTCACCGTTCGTTTGTTCGTTGTTATAATGAGTAGCGACGAAAATCGAAATCGAGAAAATTTTATCCCCTCGTAAAAGAGAACAAAAAGTCGACGCGATTCACTCATAACTTTGTTATTTCATACTTTTTATATTCTTTATGTAATTTCCCAGCAAAAAACGGAGCTTCTGGGTAAGCAGGTTTGTAATCGAAAAATCGAATTTCATCCCTTACCATCTCCCTTACGGAAGGCATGAGTTTTATATGGGCTGTTCCCACTTGGAAGCAATACCTTTTTACAAAAGAAGCACGTATTTCATGGCGTAACGTAGCGCTGAATTTATGTGTGTTTGGTGCTTAACAGAAGCGCTTCGCTAGTGCTTACTGGAAGCGCTTCGCTTGTGCTTACCGAAAGCGCTTAGCTCGTGCTTACAAGAAGCGCTTCGCTAGTGATTTAGTGATGTAAATTAACACGTAATAATTACTATTTGTATTTGCAAGTTTATTTAATTAATGATTTAAATATATTATTTTTCACTTTTCACTTAAAAACTCAACTACGCACGTGTGTAGATCAGAAGCAACTGAATGACTAATAACTTTTTTTAAAATGCATCATCTTTTTTAATTGCAACATCGTAAACAATCGGCAAATTCTCGTGAAAGTTAGTGTATTTCGTGTATAATATTAACACATTAACTAGTGTTTCGGCGTAAGGGACAAACATAAGTTCAAATATTTTATCCCTTACAAAGAGCAGGTTGTAAGGTAATTTTTAAAGACATTACTTACTGCTTCGACGTAAGGGATAAACAAAAACTTTCAATTTCACCCCTTATCTAGAAGCAGGTTGTATTGCGTATTTCTTTAAATTCATTTACTTACTTTACTGCTTCGTGGTAAACCTTACTCGAAGCACTTACGTAAATGCTTTCGTCCTGACCTGCTTCCAAACCACTAAAAATTTACTGCTGGGTTTATTTAAATATGGTTGGAATTTCTATAGTTAGATACTATAACATGGACTAAAACTGAGGAAAATTTAACTTCGAACGGATCCAAAGTTTTTTGAACTCAACATTTCCCTAAATTTAGTACATTTAGTACTCAAAAGGAGGAACATTTTCTTCCAAGAAAACTATTTCACATGTCAAGTACGTTACTTCCTAAAATTTAAGAATAACCAACTTACTTATCTGGTCTCGAACAACCTCGGGAGGTCAGGGACCTTACAAAACGAGGATAACATATTTCACCAAACAGTTTGATATTTGTCCTTATCCCTCCAGTTGGTAATACCAAGTGTACGCAGGGATTCGTCAACCTGATCCAACCAACGGAGTCTTGGTCTTCCTATTTTTCGTCTTCCTTCGAATTCGGTTTTCGTCTTCACCCATTCTACTGAAATGGCCTAGCCAGCGCAATCGCGTTATTTTGATCCGCTTAACTATGTCAATGTTGGGATTGAGCATTTTCGTCTGCTTGCGATAAAACCCAGGATTCTGCGCCATAAAGCAAGACAGGTTGTATGAGAGTCTGTTATAGCTGGACCTTTGTTACTCGAGAGAGGGCTTTATCTCTGAAGTGCTTGCTTAGCCCAAAATAACATCTATTCGCAAGCACAATTCTCCGCTTGAATCCAATTCTGACGTTGTTGTTTTTGTTTACGGCAGATCCGAGATATATAAATTCCACCACTGCCTTGAAATATTCGATCATATATAGGTCTAACCCCGTGGAGACCCTGCTCGTTGAATCCAATAATTCTGTCTTGTCCACATTTACTTTCAGGCCCACTTTTGTTGGCTCTTTCTCAATTCTCGAAAACACCGCAGTAACTTCTATCATTGTGCCACCAATGATATCTACATCGTTAGCATACGCGATCAGAATGTGACTTTTGTTACTGATGGGTTTTTTCTCATAATGATCTCTATTAAGATGTTAAAGACATCGCACGATAGGGTGTCGCTTTTCCTGAAGTCTTGCTTAGTTTCGAAAGGTTCCATAAGATCCTTACCAACTGTCACTGCGGATTTGGTGTTCGTCAAGATCATCCTGCAAAGGCGTATGAGTTTTGCATGAATACCAAGCTCAGACATTGTTTCGTAGAGTTTCTCCCGTATCGGGCTATCGAAGGCCGCTTTATAATCGACAAATATATTATCGGTATCGATTTGTTTTTCGTGGGTCTTCTCCAGGATTTGGCGTAGCGTGAAAATCTGTTCGGTTGTCGATTTTCCAGGCCTAAAGCCACACTGGTATGGTTAAATCAGGTCAGCGACAATTGGGCTTAGTCTTTCGCACATTATGCCCGACAGAACTTTATATGCTATGGATAAAGGGCTTATTCCACGGTAGTTGGCACAGAGACTCAGGTCACATTTTTTAAATATGGGGTATAGTTAGCAATATGTCAAAAAAAGTGGTTTTTCCAATTTAAAGATATATGTACCAAATTATATGTACTGATTTGGGGATACATTCGGCTATCTGAAATGCTCATTAGGGTGGCCCTCAATTACATGATATGTGAATTATAGGGTGTTCTTGTTGTCATTGATTTTTCAACTGATTACGAATTTTTTCCTGTAATTTTATTAATATCCGAAAAACTGGAATTTTTTAATGTTTTACAATAAACTGGGTTAGTAGCCTTTCATTTAAGATTAATATTTCATTCGTACACTCAGAGAAAAAAAATTATTATAATAATAAGTGGTAAAGGTAGATTTACGACTTTTTCATTTAAAATGGCACAAAAACGGCTAAAGATTTTTGGCCAAAATTTTCTATTTCTCGTTTAGAACCTTAAAATCTAAAATTCCACCAAGGCGCTTCACGTCACAAAGCTTAGTTTGGACGTTATGAGTTGAGGAAGGTAAAAAAGCCAAAAATTTTGGATTTTTTCCATTTTTCTTGAAGTTTTTTCAATTTTTTTTCCAAACGAAACATTGTACTGCGAAGCGCCTTGGTAGAATTTAAGATTTTAAGGTTCTAAACGAGAAATAGAAAATTTTGGCCAAAAATCTTTAGCCGTTTTTGTGCCATTTTAAATGAAAAAGTCGTAAATCTACCTTTACCACTTATTATTATAATAATTTTTTTTCTCTCAGTGTACGAATGAAATATTCATCTTAAATGAAAGGCTACTAACCCAGTTTATTGCAAAAAATTTAAAAATTTAAATTTTTTTTTTTTTTTAATTTTTAAGCCCACGAAAATGGTTAAACTGTGTTATATTTTGAAATACAACTAATTTAAAAAAAAAAACTCGTGGAATAAATATTGTATCTGAGTCCACAAAGATTCATATTCAACAATAAAAAAGTTCTTTTTCGCAAAAAGTCGTTTTTGACATATTGCTAGGTATAGGACACTGCGACTCCAATCACCGGGCATGCATTCATATAACCAAATTTTGCTAATGAGCTGATGCATGCACCTTACCAGCTCATCGCCACCAGTCTTAAACAACTCCGCCGGTAATTTTGGGCTCCTGCGGCTTTGTTGTTATTAAGCCGGGCAATAACTGTTCTGACCTCGTCTTGGTTTCATTGTCATTGGATATCTCAGGTACTAGTAGCGCGGAGAAATGATCTTCTATATTCCCAACATGTTCTGTAAATCTGCGATGAGATTTCCGTCTTGTATTTACAGCACGGGGCCCTGAACCATGTCCAGTAGTTCTATTTTTGACTTTTTGATAGAATTTTCGTTCTTCGATCGCTCTTCCTTCTGTATGCCTAAATTTTCTGACTCTCGCGCTGTCTCCACTACCATTTCTTACGCCTAAAGAGACGGTTTACGTCCGTTCTTTTTCCCCTATACCGCTCAGTCGCAGCTCGAGTTGCAATTAACTGAAACATTGCCATGCGTGCAGCGTTCTCTTCATCATTTGCAATGCGACACTCTTCATCGTACCATAGTTTGTTGCGAAGCGGTTTTTCAAAACCAACTACCGTTGTTCCAGCAGTTTTTATAGATTCGGAAATGGGTTTCCACTGCGCTTCAGGATCATCATCGGGAGGGGGTTGTTTCTGCGCCAAAATTTGCAAGAGCTTCCTTGAGTAGGCTGTGACTACCTCTGGTAATTGCAGTTTTACGATGTCTAGCTTTCTCTGCGTCTGGTTTCGTTCGATTTTCGCTCTACTTAATCTTGTGCGAACCTTTGCTGCTACCAGGTAGTGATCAGAATCGATGTTAGCTCCTCTGATCACTCGTACGTCCATTACACTGATCAATTTGATTCTTCGTTCTTTGCTCAGGGGATACCCAAATAGCCTTGTGGATGTCTTTATGCTGGAATCTTGTACCGCTAATAACCATGATTTTTGACGCGATCTTTTGTCCACCTTAGGGTGGCGAAATACTGCATTGAATAAAGTATCAATTTCCCTGAAAATATATTATAGGTCGTTGTAAGGGCTTGGTTCGATTGGGCAATTAACCTGCTTTCGGAGGATATGGTCAACAACCAAAAGTAGACTGCTTGGGCGATAGCCATCATTGACTAAATGAGAATTGGGAAAGTAATATACTTGGTTCTCAACGCTGAATATCCTAAATTTGCTGTGAATTATTACTGCAATAAATTTGTACGTAAATGAAGTACTTTGTTTTCAATGCTCAATATACCCAATATTAAGGACACTTTATCTTAAAAGTATTACGACCGCACTTAAAACCAGTCTTAAATTAAGTACATCTGTGAACTAAATTTTAATATTTGAAATAATTTTTAATCCGATACGAATTTAAACCCTTTCGCCTAAATAATTATTAGGCAGGGTTTGGTGGACTAAATTGTAATACGCTTTTGTTTGAATTACACACAGAAAAAACTAATACTCGAATCAAACACGAAATTCATCAACTCAATTACTTTTTTATTTGGATTTTAGCTAATGAAGTAAATTGTTGACTCAAGTACTCTGGCGGAAGTTTTCAACTAAAAATTTATGAATTTTTTTTTTAAATTTAAATTTAGGAGAATGTAGACTTTTATGTAGACTCTCTGATTTGAACGTATACTTTTGAGCCGATTCCGAACGGGTTTTTTTATACTTAAACAATATTAGGAGAATATTAAATACTTGTGAAGGGTTTTTGATATCATTCTTTAGAAATTAGTTAGTGTTTTTTTGGCAATATTTCGAATAAGTATTTAGAGTACTCTGAGTACATTCACATGCTCACGTGTATTTTATCATACTTATATATAAAAACGAATCACAAAACAGGAGATTTATAAGTTACTTTATACACGCTAAAAAATCTGTCGTATTTTGTTGTTTGCATGCAAATATAACGTGTTTGTAGCTTATCACCAATATATAAGCAGTGTATTTGTGACCAAACACATTGTGTTTGCTCTTCAATATTACATGTTGGAGACACAATGATTAATATCTTATAATACATTTATGTTATTGTGGCCCAAATATGGCTTTGTTTGTTGAAAGCTTCTGGAAACAAAAACATGACAACCAACAAAGAAACAAAAAACCAGCAGATCTTCAATTCATGAAAATAATGTTCCAAACATATACATGGTCCCTACAATATCTTGCTGGGCGGTCTGTTTAGACGTGCATAAGTATACAATATTGACACTTCGACTTATATCAATTTAATTTGCCCATGTTATGAAATGGTCGTGTTTGTTGAGTGGTTTGATTGCAGGCGAATTTTTTTCATCCCAAACATTTGAGTTTTCACGGTAGGACCAACCAAAGTTGCTACACCCATACACTGAAAAATATGTCTTATTTTCATACTTAGATGTAAATATAACGTGTGTGTAAAGTTTGTCATAAATATAGTATACTTGTGTCCAAACACATTTTGTTTGTTATTTAATATTGCATGTTTGCGACACAGTGATTAATCTATATATATAAAATTGTTGCGTTACTGAATGACTGACTGACTGATTCATCAGCGCCCTGGCCAAACGGCTAAAGGTAGGATAATGAAATTTGGACTGTATATTCCTTTGGGGGTGAATATGCGAGATAAGAAGGGATTTTTCGAAATTCGTACTTTAAGGGGGAAAAATAGGGCAAAAAGGGAAAAAAATGGTACTGCACTAAAATCAAAACGGCTAAAGACAGAATCACGAAACTTGGTATGTGCATTCCTCTTAGAGAATAAAAATGAGGGGGAAAAGTGAATTTTCAAAAATTGTACTTTTAGGGAGAAAAAAAGGGCAAAAAATGGAAAAAATAGTACTACACTAAAATCCAGACGGTTTGATACAGAATTACAAACTTGGGTTGTACATTCCTCTTAACGCATCAAAATGGGGAGGAGAAGTAACATTGCCAAATTTTTACTTTTAGGGAGAAAAATAGGGCAAAAGGGGGAAAAAAGTGGTACCATCGTCTTGACCAAACGGCTGGAGACAGAATCAAGACATTTGGTTTGTAATTTTTTCTTATGACGCAGAAGCGGAGTGGGAAGTGGTTTTACGAAATTTCTACCCTTAGGGATAAAAATAGTACTAAAGGGGACAAAAATAGTACCATCGTAAATACCAAACGGCTGAAGGCAGAATCATGAAACTTCGGTTACGCATTCCTCTAATAACGCAGACATAGGAGAAGTTTTTTTTTCAAGATTTGTACTTCTATTAATACAAATATGGCAAGAAGGGTAAAAATATAGTACTATCGTTACAACCAAACGACTGGTGATGGAATGGCGAATATAGGGATCTAAATTTTTTTAATGGATGAGAAGCCGAAAATGGTACTTTTTATGTACTTTTTTGGTACTTTTAGGTACTTTTTTGGTACTTTTGTTGTACTTTTTTTGGTACCATTTTTAGTACTTTTTGCGGCCTTCTTTGCTATTTCTCTTATACTCTCTTTGAAGTTATCTGTACCTTTTTTTGTACTTTTTGGTACTTTTTAAGTACTTTTTGGTACCTTTTTTGGTACAATTTTGTTCCTATTTTTAACATCTAGGTTGTTCTATTTGGCCTTCCTTGGTATCTTTCTCCGTAAATTTTTGGTGTTAACAAGTACTTTTTGTACTCTTTTACATTTTGGAACATTTTTTTTTTTGGTTTAGGTTTATCACTTTTTGATACAATCTGTCAGTTTTTGTCACTGTGTCGGATCGTACTACTCATCCGATTTTCAAAATTCTTTCACCAGTATAATGCTACGTTATCAGTGAGTGCTATAGGCAATCCTACCGGGAGAGGCAAACAGGGGAAAAGTCTCCCCCTTGACGGATCTTCTAAACTACTCATCCGAATTTCAAAACCAGTAGAATGATACGTCATCACTGCGTGCTATAGGCAATCCTACCGGGGGGGGTAAAAAGGGGAAAAGTCTCACTCTTGACGGATCTTCTAAACTGCTCATCCGATTTTCAAAATTCTTTCACCAGTAGAATGCTACGTCATCACTGAGTACTATAGGCAATCCTACCGGGAGGGGTCAAAAGGGGAAAAGTCTCCCCCTTGACAGATCTTCTAAACTACTCATCCGATTTTCAAAATTCTTTCTCCAGTGTAATGCTACGTTATCACTGAGTGATATAGGCAATCCTACCGGGAGAGGCAAACAGGGGAAAAGTCTCCCCCTTGACGGATCTTCTAAACTACTCATCCGAATTTCAAAACCAGTAGAATGATACGTCATCACTGCGTGCTATAGGCAATCCTACCGGGGGGGGTCAAAAGGGGACGGTTCTTCTAAACTACTCCGATTTTCAAAATTCTTTCTCCAGTATAATGCTACGTTATCACTGAGTATATTCTTTCTCCTTTCTCTTATATCCAAATGCGGAAAGGCAGCATTGTAATTCTGAAATTTTAGTGATTAATGCAAGCGTGTTTGACTGATATTACTCAGTTATATAACTTTTAAATAAAGTCACACAACCAATGAAACGCTTTCGTTGAAATATCTTTATCTTTTAAAAAAAGAAGGAAGGAAATAGTATTACTATCCGCTAACTTTTGCAGGCAGGACGAAGTCTGCCGGGTCAGCTAGTATGTTATAATATACATATGTATGCGTTTGTGATCCAAATACAGTTTTGTTTGTGATACAAATATAGCTGTGTTTAATGCACTTTTCACTTAATTTTTTTGTCGCTATCTTCTGTCGAGAGCAAAATAATAAAAGAGGGGCAAATAGAGATTGTTCTCAGCCAAAGTTAATGTTATTGCATATGTATGATTGCATTCTGCATTATTCTTTCTGTGAATGATTCATAAATGTTTCTGAATTCATGTGTAAAGGAATTGAGTGTTTCTTATGATGACTGATCTGTTGCCTTTCAGTTTCATGCATTCAGTCGTCAATCATTCGTTTGGGAGGAAACACACGAATGCTTCGACGTTAGTATACGGGTGTTTGGGATGAAGTCTGCATAAGGCTTCACGCAATAGTAATCATCTTTGCAAGTAAAGATGCTAATGGAAGTAAAAGCATTTAAATGCAAGTGAGTTTAGGACTTGCAAATATATCAACATTTGTAGTGTGCTCCAAACATATAATGGTTCCTACAAAATGTGTTTGAAAACATATTTTACAGAGGCCGTTTTTTCAGCGTGCAGCGTGTGATTTTTCGGAAAGTATATGATATCCAAGGTGCTGTGATCTGGCCATAGTTTTAGCACTTCGAAAAAATAAGACAAAAAACAAATACAATTTTTCAATATACGGTAGTTTATTAACGATTTACCACTAATTCCACAAACCAACAAAATTGCATTAAGGAACTTATTTTGGCAGATCTGATTTACTAACAGGCTGTTTCTCTATCTCGAACGAAAAACTAAGCGAACGAAAGTCAGTCAATGACATTCGTCTCAGATTGCGTACCTCTAAGTCCAAATTTTCGTTCGCCTGACTCTATGTTTGGTTCCAAATGACAGGACTTTCGAAATAGAGTAACCAAAATTTGTACTGAAAAGTTTTGAAAGAATTTATGTTTTCATTGCACTTGAAATAACAAGATTGTGGAACCAAAATCAACTTTCAACAACAAGTAATTGTGTATGCATTGTACGTCACTTGTTCTGTCAAATGAAAAGTCTTCGAGAGGTTATTGGATAGACGCTCGACTGCCAATCAAGGTGCCAGGGCTTGAGTCGCGATCGGGGCTAATTTAGGAAATAAGAATTAGTGGCCGTCGGTGGTGCAATGGGTAGTGTGCCCGCCTCTTGTACATGAGATTCTGGGTTCGATCCCTGCTCTGACCACCTTAAAAAAAAAATTTCTTTCGGCGGCGGTCACCTCGCATAGTGACGGCGACACTATCGAGTATTTAGCCATGAAAAAGCTTCTCAAAATACCGTTCGGAATCTATAGGTTCCAATCAGTGAGTGAAAAATTAGAAAGCGCACAGCTCACTGGTTGTGAGAAGCTGTCCCCAATCCCTTCATGGGATGTAATGGGAAACGGTTTTTTTTTTTAAGAATTAGAAGAACCACACTGTGGATTCTATACCTAATTAAATCACCTAAGATTTCTTTTGATAAGGATCACCTCGGGTGGTGGCGACAACAGTATCGAGTGGAGAGTAGCATTAAGCTACTCACTTTCAATATGTCTTCCGGTGTATCATCAACAACGAAGTACAAGAAACAAATAATATTTGATTTGATCATAAGCGAGTCAAATTTTTTCGAAGCCAAACGAATCGATTTCAAATAATCGGATGAATTTTGCTTTATACTTGTATACTTGTGTTTATATTGTCTGTATGTGGTTCTATCCTGAAACGGAGTTGAACACAGGAATCATTAATGCAAGTCCACGTGTATATCCATTAAGTCATCGCATACGTTGTACGAAAATGAACAGAATCTTAACATTATGATTTGCTGGTATGTTTCCACTGAAAGACGATATGGTCAGAAGATATGTGTTTGTATAAACTTCGATTCTCTCAAGGAAGAGAGAGGCAATTCAAGAGAGTGATTACGATTGAGTGTTTTTCGCTTCTAATTAATAATTTTCTTTATTTTCCACACACGTAAATTATGACTATTTTTGGGTTAAATGAAGGTTCGTTTATAACAAAAGAATAAAAGTATTTTAGTTGACAAAAAGTATCAACTTTTTCGTTCATCCATCGGATTAAGTAGCAAACGAAATATTTTTATTGCAAAATAAATATTTTTGCGTGAAACAAGCTTTAAAGGTTTATTTTTCTGTATGCGTCTTGAAATGACCTTAACCGAACCTCACCTACTTCTTGACCAAACTATTATTGTGTATTTAATTCCAACGGTGTAGAGTATATTTAAGTTAATATGTCGATTCATTCCTCTGTTGATTTGTTCCATCCTTATAAATAGTTGGCTGTTAACGTGACAACACAGGATTGTGAAATGTTACCACTGGCCATATAGTTACGGATTATTCCTTTCCTAAATCATTTTATGTTGTATTATTTTTATATTGTCGCTGTACACAGTTGTCGTTGTTGTTTGTTGCTGCTGCTTTGATTACTTTTAACATATTGTCGAATGGAGTGTGTTTACGTATAAGAGTGACTCGTTTTAGAAATTTTCCTCTCCGACTAAATCGTAAAGCAAGACAATAAAGTGTTTATGAGATAATGTTTGAATGGTTGAGTTGGTGACATTTATGAAATAAGGTATAGAAATAATATATGGGTGTACTCATTAGTGAATGGCATTGAGTTCTTAATATATGAATAACTTTAGCACTCATTCATATTCTTAAAAAGACAAGACACTCGGCTACGTGTTTTCGATTTTGCAATTATCTACCTACGAGTACCCTTAACGAACAATAGCTATACGCAACCAATTGATTTTAATTCATAAATATGGATGTTTATGTTTTAGCATCGGCTTTAAGCCACCCGAAATACTCAAAGTACTCGACCAGTGCCGAGTCACTGTAACTGAGTCACCGAGTCACCGTTCGTTTGTTCGTTGTTATAATGAGTAGCGACGAAAATCGAAATCGAGAAAATTTTATCCCCTCGTAAAAGAGAACAAAAAGTCGACGCGATTCACTCATAACTTTGTTATTTCATACTTTTTATATTCTTTATGTAATTTCCCAGCAAAAAACGGAGCTTCTGGGTAAGCAGGTTTGTAATCGAAAAATCGAATTTCATCCCTTACCATCTCCCTTACGGAAGGCATGAGTTTTATATGGGCTGTTCCCACTTGGAAGCAATACCTTTTTACAAAAGAAGCACGTATTTCATGGCGTAACGTAGCGCTGAATTTATGTGTGTTTGGTGCTTAACAGAAGCGCTTCGCTAGTGCTTACTGGAAGCGCTTCGCTTGTGCTTACCGAAAGCGCTTAGCTCGTGCTTACAAGAAGCGCTTCGCTAGTGATTTAGTGATGTAAATTAACACGTAATAATTACTATTTGTATTTGCAAGTTTATTTAATTAATGATTTAAATATATTATTTTTCACTTTTCACTTAAAAACTCAACTACGCACGTGTGTAGATCAGAAGCAACTGAATGACTAATAACTTTTTTTAAAATGCATCATCTTTTTTAATTGCAACATCGTAAACAATCGGCAAATTCTCGTGAAAGTTAGTGTATTTCGTGTATAATATTAACACATTAACTAGTGTTTCGGCGTAAGGGACAAACATAAGTTCAAATATTTTATCCCTTACAAAGAGCAGGTTGTAAGGTAATTTTTAAAGACATTACTTACTGCTTCGACGTAAGGGATAAACAAAAACTTTCAATTTCACCCCTTATCTAGAAGCAGGTTGTATTGCGTATTTCTTTAAATTCATTTACTTACTTTACTGCTTCGTGGTAAACCTTACTCGAAGCACTTACGTAAATGCTTTCGTCCTGACCTGCTTCCAAACCACTAAAAATTTACTGCTGGGTTTATTTAAATATGGTTGGAATTTCTATAGTTAGATACTATAACATGGACTAAAACTGAGGAAAATTTAACTTCGAACGGATCCAAAGTTTTTTGAACTCAACATTTCCCTAAATTTAGTACATTTAGTACTCAAAAGGAGGAACATTTTCTTCCAAGAAAACTATTTCACATGTCAAGTACGTTACTTCCTAAAATTTAAGAATAACCAACTTACTTATCTGGTCTCGAACAACCTCGGGAGGTCAGGGACCTTACAAAACGAGGATAACATATTTCACCAAACAGTTTGATATTTGTCCTTATCCCTCCAGTTGGTAATACCAAGTGTACGCAGGGATTCGTCAACCTGATCCAACCAACGGAGTCTTGGTCTTCCTATTTTTCGTCTTCCTTCGAATTCGGTTTTCGTCTTCACCCATTCTACTGAAATGGCCTAGCCAGCGCAATCGCGTTATTTTGATCCGCTTAACTATGTCAATGTTGGGATTGAGCATTTTCGTCTGCTTGCGATAAAACCCAGGATTCTGCGCCATAAAGCAAGACAGGTTGTATGAGAGTCTGTTATAGCTGGACCTTTGTTACTCGAGAGAGGGCTTTATCTCTGAAGTGCTTGCTTAGCCCAAAATAACATCTATTCGCAAGCACAATTCTCCGCTTGAATCCAATTCTGACGTTGTTGTTTTTGTTTACGGCAGATCCGAGATATATAAATTCCACCACTGCCTTGAAATATTCGATCATATATAGGTCTAACCCCGTGGAGACCCTGCTCGTTGAATCCAATAATTCTGTCTTGTCCACATTTACTTTCAGGCCCACTTTTGTTGGCTCTTTCTCAATTCTCGAAAACACCGCAGTAACTTCTATCATTGTGCCACCAATGATATCTACATCGTTAGCATACGCGATCAGAATGTGACTTTTGTTACTGATGGGTTTTTTCTCATAATGATCTCTATTAAGATGTTAAAGACATCGCACGATAGGGTGTCGCTTTTCCTGAAGTCTTGCTTAGTTTCGAAAGGTTCCATAAGATCCTTACCAACTGTCACTGCGGATTTGGTGTTCGTCAAGATCATCCTGCAAAGGCGTATGAGTTTTGCATGAATACCAAGCTCAGACATTGTTTCGTAGAGTTTCTCCCGTATCGGGCTATCGAAGGCCGCTTTATAATCGACAAATATATTATCGGTATCGATTTGTTTTTCGTGGGTCTTCTCCAGGATTTGGCGTAGCGTGAAAATCTGTTCGGTTGTCGATTTTCCAGGCCTAAAGCCACACTGGTATGGTTAAATCAGGTCAGCGACAATTGGGCTTAGTCTTTCGCACATTATGCCCGACAGAACTTTATATGCTATGGATAAAGGGCTTATTCCACGGTAGTTGGCACAGAGACTCAGGTCACATTTTTTAAATATGGGGTATAGTTAGCAATATGTCAAAAAAAGTGGTTTTTCCAATTTAAAGATATATGTACCAAATTATATGTACTGATTTGGGGATACATTCGGCTATCTGAAATGCTCATTAGGGTGGCCCTCAATTACATGATATGTGAATTATAGGGTGTTCTTGTTGTCATTGATTTTTCAACTGATTACGAATTTTTTCCTGTAATTTTATTAATATCCGAAAAACTGGAATTTTTTAATGTTTTACAATAAACTGGGTTAGTAGCCTTTCATTTAAGATGAATATTTCATTCGTACACTCAGAGAAAAAAAATTATTATAATAATAAGTGGTAAAGGTAGATTTACGACTTTTTCATTTAAAATGGCACAAAAACGGCTAAAGATTTTTGGCCAAAATTTTCTATTTCTCGTTTAGAACCTTAAAATCTAAAATTCCACCAAGGCGCTTCACGTCACAAAGCTTAGTTTGGACGTTATGAGTTGAGGAAGGTAAAAAAGCCAAAAATTTTGGATTTTTTCCATTTTTCTTGAAGTTTTTTCAATTTTTTTTCCAAACGAAACATTGTACTGCGAAGCGCCTTGGTAGAATTTAAGATTTTAAGGTTCTAAACGAGAAATAGAAAATTTTGGCCAAAAATCTTTAGCCGTTTTTGTGCCATTTTAAATGAAAAAGTCGTAAATCTACCTTTACCACTTATTATTATAATAATTTTTTTTCTCTCAGTGTACGAATGAAATATTCATCTTAAATGAAAGGCTACTAACCCAGTTTATTGCAAAAAATTTAAAAATTTAAATTTTTTTTTTTTTTTAATTTTTAAGCCCACGAAAATGGTTAAACTGTGTTATATTTTGAAATACAACTAATTTAAAAAAAAAAACTCGTGGAATAAATATTGTATCTGAGTCCACAAAGATTCATATTCAACAATAAAAAAGTTCTTTTTCGCAAAAAGTCGTTTTTGACATATTGCTAGGTATAGGACACTGCGACTCCAATCACCGGGCATGCATTCATATAACCAAATTTTGCTAATGAGCTGATGCATGCACCTTACCAGCTCATCGCCACCAGTCTTAAACAACTCCGCCGGTAATTTTGGGCTCCTGCGGCTTTGTTGTTATTAAGCCGGGCAATAACTGTTCTGACCTCGTCTTGGTTTCATTGTCATTGGATATCTCAGGTACTAGTAGCGCGGAGAAATGATCTTCTATATTCCCAACATGTTCTGTAAATCTGCGATGAGATTTCCGTCTTGTATTTACAGCACGGGGCCCTGAACCATGTCCAGTAGTTCTATTTTTGACTTTTTGATAGAATTTTCGTTCTTCGATCGCTCTTCCTTCTGTATGCCTAAATTTTCTGACTCTCGCGCTGTCTCCACTACCATTTCTTACGCCTAAAGAGACGGTTTACGTCCGTTCTTTTTCCCCTATACCGCTCAGTCGCAGCTCGAGTTGCAATTAACTGAAACATTGCCATGCGTGCAGCGTTCTCTTCATCATTTGCAATGCGACACTCTTCATCGTACCATAGTTTGTTGCGAAGCGGTTTTTCAAAACCAACTACCGTTGTTCCAGCAGTTTTTATAGATTCGGAAATGGGTTTCCACTGCGCTTCAGGATCATCATCGGGAGGGGGTTGTTTCTGCGCCAAAATTTGCAAGAGCTTCCTTGAGTAGGCTGTGACTACCTCTGGTAATTGCAGTTTTACGATGTCTAGCTTTCTCTGCGTCTGGTTTCGTTCGATTTTCGCTCTACTTAATCTTGTGCGAACCTTTGCTGCTACCAGGTAGTGATCAGAATCGATGTTAGCTCCTCTGATCACTCGTACGTCCATTACACTGATCAATTTGATTCTTCGTTCTTTGCTCAGGGGATACCCAAATAGCCTTGTGGATGTCTTTATGCTGGAATCTTGTACCGCTAATAACCATGATTTTTGACGCGATCTTTTGTCCACCTTAGGGTGGCGAAATACTGCATTGAATAAAGTATCAATTTCCCTGAAAATATATTATAGGTCGTTGTAAGGGCTTGGTTCGATTGGGCAATTAACCTGCTTTCGGAGGATATGGTCAACAACCAAAAGTAGACTGCTTGGGCGATAGCCATCATTGACTAAATGAGAATTGGGAAAGTAATATACTTGGTTCTCAACGCTGAATATCCTAAATTTGCTGTGAATTATTACTGCAATAAATTTGTACGTAAATGAAGTACTTTGTTTTCAATGCTCAATATACCCAATATTAAGGACACTTTATCTTAAAAGTATTACGACCGCACTTAAAACCAGTCTTAAATTAAGTACATCTGTGAACTAAATTTTAATATTTGAAATAATTTTTAATCCGATACGAATTTAAACCCTTTCGCCTAAATAATTATTAGGCAGGGTTTGGTGGACTAAATTGTAATACGCTTTTGTTTGAATTACACACAGAAAAAACTAATACTCGAATCAAACACGAAATTCATCAACTCAATTACTTTTTTATTTGGATTTTAGCTAATGAAGTAAATTGTTGACTCAAGTACTCTGGCGGAAGTTTTCAACTAAAAATTTATGAATTTTTTTTTTAAATTTAAATTTAGGAGAATGTAGACTTTTATGTAGACTCTCTGATTTGAACGTATACTTTTGAGCCGATTCCGAACGGGTTTTTTTATACTTAAACAATATTAGGAGAATATTAAATACTTGTGAAGGGTTTTTGATATCATTCTTTAGAAATTAGTTAGTGTTTTTTTGGCAATATTTCGAATAAGTATTTAGAGTACTCTGAGTACATTCACATGCTCACGTGTATTTTATCATACTTATATATAAAAACGAATCACAAAACAGGAGATTTATAAGTTACTTTATACACGCTAAAAAATCTGTCGTATTTTGTTGTTTGCATGCAAATATAACGTGTTTGTAGCTTATCACCAATATATAAGCAGTGTATTTGTGACCAAACACATTGTGTTTGCTCTTCAATATTACATGTTGGAGACACAATGATTAATATCTTATAATATATTTATGTTATTGTGGCCCAAATATGGCTTTGTTTGTTGAAAGCTTCTGGAAACAAAAACATGACAACCAACAAAGAAACAAAAAACCAGCAGATCTTCAATTCATGAAAATAATGTTCCAAACATATACATGGTCCCTACAATATCTTGCTGGGCGGTCTGTTTAGACGTGCATAAGTATACAATATTGACACTTCGACTTATATCAATTTAATTTGCCCATGTTATGAAATGGTCGTGTTTGTTGAGTGGTTTGATTGCAGGCGAATTTTTTTCATCCCAAACATTTGAGTTTTCACGGTAGGACCAACCAAAGTTGCTACACCCATACACTGAAAAATATGTCTTATTTTCATACTTAGATGTAAATATAACGTGTGTGTAAAGTTTGTCATAAATATAGTATACTTGTGTCCAAACACATTTTGTTTGTTATTTAATATTGCATGTTTGCGACACAGTGATTAATCTATATATATAAAATTGTTGCGTTACTGAATGACTGACTGACTGATTCATCAGCGCCCTGGCCAAACGGCTAAAGGTAGGATAATGAAATTTGGACTGTATATTCCTTTGGGGGTGAATATGCGAGATAAGAAGGGATTTTTCGAAATTCGTACTTTAAGGGGGAAAAATAGGGCAAAAAGGGAAAAAAATGGTACTGCACTAAAATCAAAACGGCTAAAGACAGAATCACGAAACTTGGTATGTGCATTCCTCTTAGAGAATAAAAATGAGGGGGAAAAGTGAATTTTCAAAAATTGTACTTTTAGGGAGAAAAAAAGGGCAAAAAATGGAAAAAATAGTACTACACTAAAATCCAGACGGTTTGATACAGAATTACAAACTTGGGTTGTACATTCCTCTTAACGCATCAAAATGGGGAGGAGAAGTAACATTGCCAAATTTTTACTTTTAGGGAGAAAAATAGGGCAAAAGGGGGAAAAAAGTGGTACCATCGTCTTGACCAAACGGCTGGAGACAGAATCAAGACATTTGGTTTGTAATTTTTTCTTATGACGCAGAAGCGGAGTGGGAAGTGGTTTTACGAAATTTCTACCCTTAGGGATAAAAATAGTACTAAAGGGGACAAAAATAGTACCATCGTAAATACCAAACGGCTGAAGGCAGAATCATGAAACTTCGGTTACGCATTCCTCTAATAACGCAGACATAGGAGAAGTTTTTTTTTCAAGATTTGTACTTCTATTAATACAAATATGGCAAGAAGGGGAAAAATATAGTACTATCGTTACAACCAAACGACTGGTGATGGAATGGCGAATATAGGGATCTAAATTTTTTTAATGGATGAGAAGCCGAAAATGGTACTTTTTATGTACTTTTTTGGTACTTTTAGGTACTTTTTTGGTACTTTTGTTGTACTTTTTTTGGTACCATTTTTAGTACTTTTTGCGGCCTTCTTTGCTATTTCTCTTATACTCTCTTTGAAGTTATCTGTACCTTTTTTTGTACTTTTTGGTACTTTTTAAGTACTTTTTGGTACCTTTTTTGGTACAATTTTGTTCCTATTTTTAACATCTAGGTTGTTCTATTTGGCCTTCCTTGGTATCTTTCTCCGTAAATTTTTGGTGTTAACAAGTACTTTTTGTACTCTTTTACATTTTGGAACATTTTTTTTTTTGGTTTAGGTTTATCACTTTTTGATACAATCTGTCAGTTTTTGTCACTGTGTCGGATCGTACTACTCATCCGATTTTCAAAATTCTTTCACCAGTATAATGCTACGTTATCAGTGAGTGCTATAGGCAATCCTACCGGGAGAGGCAAACAGGGGAAAAGTCTCCCCCTTGACGGATCTTCTAAACTACTCATCCGAATTTCAAAACCAGTAGAATGATACGTCATCACTGCGTGCTATAGGCAATCCTACCGGGGGGGGTAAAAAGGGGAAAAGTCTCACTCTTGACGGATCTTCTAAACTGCTCATCCGATTTTCAAAATTCTTTCACCAGTAGAATGCTACGTCATCACTGAGTACTATAGGCAATCCTACCGGGAGGGGTCAAAAGGGGAAAAGTCTCCCCCTTGACAGATCTTCTAAACTACTCATCCGATTTTCAAAATTCTTTCTCCAGTGTAATGCTACGTTATCACTGAGTGATATAGGCAATCCTACCGGGAGAGGCAAACAGGGGAAAAGTCTCCCCCTTGACGGATCTTCTAAACTACTCATCCGAATTTCAAAACCAGTAGAATGATACGTCATCACTGCGTGCTATAGGCAATCCTACCGGGGGGGGTCAAAAGGGGACGGTTCTTCTAAACTACTCCGATTTTCAAAATTCTTTCTCCAGTATAATGCTACGTTATCACTGAGTATATTCTTTCTCCTTTCTCTTATATCCAAATGCGGAAAGGCAGCATTGTAATTCTGAAATTTTAGTGATTAATGCAAGCGTGTTTGACTGATATTACTCAGTTATATAACTTTTAAATAAAGTCACACAACCAATGAAACGCTTTCGTTGAAATATCTTTATCTTTTAAAAAAAGAAGGAAGGAAATAGTATTACTATCCGCTAACTTTTGCAGGCAGGACGAAGTCTGCCGGGTCAGCTAGTATGTTATAATATACATATGTATGCGTTTGTGATCCAAATACAGTTTTGTTTGTGATACAAATATAGCTGTGTTTAATGCACTTTTCACTTAATTTTTTTGTCGCTATCTTCTGTCGAGAGCAAAATAATAAAAGAGGGGCAAATAGAGATTGTTCTCAGCCAAAGTTAATGTTATTGCATATGTATGATTGCATTCTGCATTATTCTTTCTGTGAATGATTCATAAATGTTTCTGAATTCATGTGTAAAGGAATTGAGTGTTTCTTATGATGACTGATCTGTTGCCTTTCAGTTTCATGCATTCAGTCGTCAATCATTCGTTTGGGAGGAAACACACGAATGCTTCGACGTTAGTATACGGGTGTTTGGGATGAAGTCTGCATAAGGCTTCACGCAATAGTAATCATCTTTGCAAGTAAAGATGCTAATGGAAGTAAAAGCATTTAAATGCAAGTGAGTTTAGGACTTGCAAATATATCAACATTTGTAGTGTGCTCCAAACATATAATGGTTCCTACAAAATGTGTTTGAAAACATATTTTACAGAGGCCGTTTTTTCAGCGTGCAGCGTGTGATTTTTCGGAAAGTATATGATATCCAAGGTGCTGTGATCTGGCCATAGTTTTAGCACTTCGAAAAAATAAGACAAAAAACAAATACAATTTTTCAATATACGGTAGTTTATTGACGATTTACCACTAATTCCACAAACCAACAAAATTGCATTAAGGAACTTATTTTGGCAGATCTGATTTACTAACAGGCTGTTTCTCTATCTCGAACGAAAAACTAAGCGAACGAAAGTCAGTCAATGACATTCGTCTCAGATTGCGTACCTCTAAGTCCAAATTTTCGTTCGCCTGACTCTATGTTTGGTTCCAAATGACAGGACTTTCGAAATAGAGTAACCAAAATTTGTACTGAAAAGTTTTGAAAGAATTTATGTTTTCATTGCACTTGAAATAACAAGATTGTGGAACCAAAATCAACTTTCTTTCATCTAGAACTCGAACGAAAGCTTTCGTTCGAGATAGAGAAATAGGCTGTAACAATAGGACTGTTCAGACTAATCTTCCGGTGTACGGTGAAGTTTACTGTCTGAACTAACAAATCGGATAAAACCAACATATTATTATTTTTCAAATGTTGGTCCGACTTTCCCATTAGTGCCAAAATTTCAACAACAAGCTCGTCAAAGGTATTATATATGGAAAATTATAAGTTTGCAACAATAGTTGGTCCGACTTATTGGTAAAATAAGGTCATATACAAAATTCGTACAGACGTTTTTTCCATCATTCAGATCTAATAATGTAAGGTTCACCACAGTTGTTGAAATATTATTCTATTAATTTCGATTTGTTATCGACCTATCGATAGCTGAAATTTTAAAATCGATCTTTTTTGTTCTCTAAACTAATGCCATGAAAAAAGTTATAATTGGGCGAAGCTTGGGATGAAAATATCTATATCCATTGTGCAAATGCTGCCATTGACATTTTAATCCAATATTTATTGCGATAACTAATCTAGTTATCGAAAAATATATTGGTTTCGAAAATGAAACTGAGACAACAACAAATGTAATCGATAACAGCAGAATCTCTTTGCACGAATTTAATAATTCATCAGAAAGAAAAAATGGTTTCCCATTACATCCCATGAAGGGATTAGGAAAAGCTTCTAGTTTTACACTCACTGATTGGGACCTACAGTTTTACACCGGGTCCGAACGGTACTTATAAGGAGGTTTTTCATGGCAAAATTCTCGATAATGTCTAAGCGAGGTGACCGAAGTCGAAAGAAATGTGAGATGGTTTGAGCAGGAATCGAACCCACGTTGTACCACCGACGACCACTCACAAGAAGGAAATAACTGGAAAAAACGAGCTACTCTAGAATGTTCGTTTACGGGGATAACTAAGCAAAAACTTTTGCCTCTACATTGTCACGTAACAAATGGACAGACAGATCATCCTTCCATCCATAACAACCCTAAAGCGATTTGCAGGGAATTTTGTTATGCGTGGTGATTTTCCCGTTGTTGTTGGTGTTGTAGGGCATTAAGGACGACAGGCGATGGGCGATGGACGATGTTAAATGAAAAATTACAAAAAAAAAAATGATGCACCCTTTTTTTGCAGTTCTGTCTTCTGGCGTCCGTCCTTTAACAAGAACAGCAAAATCCCTCAATACACGAACTTAACCATTAAGAATTAATAATAAGTGCGAAGGAAGACAAAGGATAACAACAACAATAACAACAACAACAACATCAATAAAATCAACAGGAATCACGACAATGAACACGTTTTGTAATAAACTTTGATTTTGTCAAGTGGTGGAGGGGCGGGTCGCAACGATTCAGCGAGGGTGCCGTGGATTGATGGTGGTAGATGGATGGTTGATTCAACGGATATTATGGATATGAATAGACCACACATATGTTGCACTATTGAATTATTAATAAATTGTTATTGTTTCTTCCTCATTGTTATATTGTTGCGATAGCAAAGTGTTGCCAGTTGATGCGGTTTAAGCCATCCGTATTATATTGCACAAACAACTCATGCATTCATTTATCCATCCAGATTCGGCCATCTATACCTATCATTCTATTTTTGGCTTCAAGATTAGCATAACGATGAAATGATTGCGTGCCAACCATCATAATCTGTTTGAAATAAAAGCGAAACTTAGGGAGCAACTGCGTCGATGTTTTTTACTTTGCTCATGAGTCTGTTTTAATTGTAATAAAACCCCCCTTTGATTTATCAAAGAACGTACGCCAAGTGACGATATAATTGATTCTAGCAAAATGATGACTAGCAAAATTCGAAAATTTCACTATCTAGCACACAGAGAAGAGATTCATTGTCACAACTATATTTACAGCCAACTAAAATTTGTCGGTCCATTGTACTGTCACATTTTTCAGTTGTGATTTCCAATAATTGTGTTTAGTATCACCAAATGTTGTGCATATCAATTGATTGGTCCAATCAGTTTTGGTTGCAAGAATTTAGTTGAAACCACAGCAACAAGAAACAAATGTGATCTGTCAAACGAGTTTTAGTTCTAGCGATCAAATTATCCTGTTGTGGTGAATATTCTATTTGTTGGATCTACGAAAAATTTAAAAACTAATTCGGTTGTACCAAATAACCCATTACGAATTTTATAGAAAATAGTTTATATTCAAATTGTGTATTTTATACGAGTATTTAAATATAAACCAAATTATTATTATTTGTAACCAGGGTTCGTATTTCGTGAGTAATGCGTTACCCTGGGTAACCCATCCCCATTTTTGAACGAAAGAATGAAAAAATTAGGAAAAAGTGTTTAGAAGAACAAAAATACCTACTTTTTCCGGGATTCTAAGGGAAAATCGCAAAAAAAAACAAAATCGCTAAAATAAAAAATGCCTTTAACTTGAAAATGGTGCGTCGAATCGCAAAAAAAGTAAAAATAATCAATTTTCTACCTCCACAGGATCCCAGCAGCGGAATTCATATCTTGGAAGGCCTTCTTTGGGATCCGTAAGACCTTCGTAACACATTGCATATTCCTTTCTAAATTACATGGAGTGAGATTGGTGAGGAAAGCCTTGCTCTTTCCTTCCTATGACAAGACCTAAAATAAGGCCTTTAAAATAAAGGCCTTCAGTAGTTGTGTCTAATAAAGGCCTACCAGGAGGCCTGTAGAATATTTAATTGGTGTTCACTGTTATCAAAATTATTTCTATTTTCTTCTATTATATTATTCGACATATCTTCATTGCTGCCTCTTAACTTCTTTAGTATATTTTCTTTTTCAAATTTTAAATGTCTTTTTATTACACTTCGACTTGTCATTATGCTATTGACACTCATAAAATATTTTCGTAGACAATTTAATGTATATTTTCTTTCACGACTAAAACACAACTAAACCCTCTATTGATAAATGATGACGTTACAAACAATTCTGGAATCAGAAAAAAACAAAACTTGTGGACATATTAAATCAAACAAACTTCATCTTCAAGGTCAAAATCGCAAAAAAAAAACTTTAAAAAATTCCATTTTTTTTACCTTTTCTCCCCTGTTCAGGTCCATAGGTAGCTAACCGTTCAAAATTCAAGGAAGCAATCAACCACAAGAATCTACCTAAGATCTCAATAAACAACTTTCTAGAATATATGAACTTCCTAGGAATGATTCTAAACACCGTTTAGGTAGCGCTTAGGTAGCGTTTAGGTAGCCCCAAAAGTGAAATATTTCCTGAAATTTTTTTAATTTCACTGCGTGTAATTTTTTAAAGTCAAGGAAATATAACCCCATACGGACACCACTACGTGATAAAAGACAAAAAAAAGACCAGTGTCTCCCAGTTTTTCCCAAAGTCATGGACTTTTTTATGGGCCCCCAAAGATTTGGGGCCTCGTTGTCATTTTTGCAAAAAAGTGATAATTTTGTCAAGCTCATATCTTGCAAATAGTTCGGTATTTTGATTTACTCTCTGAGGGAGTCTTGTCATAAACATATAATATGAACATTCTTTCATACGATTGGACTACTTTATGAAAACCCCTTTACAAATAAGTTATTTTTTCGACTGGACGCTAGGCTCCGTCTCAAAGACGCGTTTTAGAGATTTTCGATTCGAGAAATTTTAGTTTAGCGATTAAAAACAGTGTTGCCGTATTCAAAAAAAAGCTTCTATGGAGGTAAAAAAATATTATTCTTGTGATTAGACCCACCGTTTCCGAGTTATAGCTATTTTTTTTTTTTTATTTTAACGATTTTCTTATTTTGGCAATATTTTGAAAAAAAGTTCTTCCATGCAAATTGAATATGAAAATCACTTAAAAACTCCCAAAACTTAGTTATTTCTTCGATTGGACGCTGCGTTTCCGAGATATAGAAATTTTTTCTATATTTTTCATATTTTCAATTAAAAATTGGGAATGGGTTACGCTGGGTAGCCCATTACCCAACGCCGTGGGATATGAGTAACGACCGCTTAGCCTCCGTAATAAGGTTAATAGCACCATCATTTATAAGAAGAAAAGCTATTTCATTCAAAAGTTTGATAGGGCCTTAACAACAAAGGAAACGTGGAAAAATATTCGTTGGATAGGTATTGGAAACGATGCCAGCTCAGTTAATAATGATTTAGACGTTGCCACTCTGAATGAGAAATTTCTGAATATAAATATGGTTAATCCAAACCTGGAGTTTTATGGTGGTCTAAATGACTTATGTGAACCATTATTTTATTTCACCTCCGTCAGTAATTTTGATGTTTTAGAGAGTATTATGGGCATAAAATCAAATGCAGTTGGAATAGATGGAGACGACCCAAGGTTCTTACTAATAATTATTCAGTTTATCCTACCACACATTACTCATATTTTTAATTCAATTATATTGAAATCACACTTTTCTGAGATTTGGAAACACGCCAAAATAATACCGTTGTCTAAGGGAAGGGGTGAATACCGTCCAATAGCCATATTGTCATTTCTTTCGAAAGCTCTTGAGAAATTAATTAATAAGCAGATCGGGACATATTTAAGAAACATCTCATTATTAACAAGTTTGCAGTCTGGGTTTAGAACTGGGCACAGTTGCATAACCGCGCTACAAAAAGTCTCCGAAGATTTAAGAAGCGATTTAGATAATAATCTTATATCTGTATTAGTTCTACTTGATCACTCAAAGGCCTGTGACACCGTCGATCATCAGGTTGTTATTTCAAAGCTAACTTGTTTTTTCAAATTTTCTCCAAATGCCTGTGGTCTTATGGGATCCTATCTTGCTTACAGATGTCAGAGTGTCTCAATTGGTAATCGCTACACCAAACCTCTTGGCTTAATAAGAGGAGTTCCACAGGGATCTATCTTGGGCCAGCTTCTTTAGTCCATCTACAGCAATGACCTCGCGCGACAACTTCAAAACTGTAGTGTGCATATGTATGCAGACGATGTGCAAATAGTGCAAGTACATCAAAGGAAGAATTTGAAAATTGCATAACTTATTTAAACAATTTGGATATGATATCGAAATGGGCAGAAATGAATTGAATCCAGCTAAATCAAAATGTATGATCCTCAGTAGGGCTTCTTGTACACCACCCATAGGGTCTTCACTTTTCTGCTCCCTTTCTGATGTGTTCCATATTATTTTGTTTTTTATTATAGGCCATAGCTGAAGTTCGGCATACATAGTCGTTGCTTTGTTCAATCTCGATTGTCGTAAAAGTATTGGTTTTGCCCCCAAAATATTTCGTTTACTACTTAAGTGCTTAGTGGCCGTCGGTGGTGAAATGGTAGTGTGCGCGACTCTTGTACATGAGAACGTGGGTTCGATCCCTACTCAGACCACCTACGATACCTTTCGACGACGGTAAACTCGTTTAGTGACGACGACACTATCGAGTATTTAGCCATAAAAAGTTACTCAAAAATACTATTCGGAACCGGTGAAGAACTGTGGGTCCAAATCAGTGAGTGTAAAACTAGAACGCGCACAGTTCACTGGTTGTGAGAAGATCTCCCCAATCCCTTCGTGGGATGTAATGGGACACAATTATTTTTGTTTGTTTTTACTTAGGTGCTCATGATTGACTGCAAAATTTATTATAGTATTACGATACAAAAGAAAAATGCATTGCTTGCAGAAAATGCATTACTTGTTGGAAATCGTGGAGGACGATAGATTTGAAGCACACGCCGAAAGAGATATGCCATTGAATGTGCTATCAAGCTCAGATGATGCTAATGATTCAGATCGCGGACCTGAACCACCAACGAAAAAACCAAAACCATCAACTTCAATGGATATTGATTAATTTAAGTTCTTTGTTTGGCTTTTGCTAAATTTTTGGAATCTTCGCTGCAAAATACAGCTGGAAAATTAATAATATTCTTTCTATTTTGCTGGAAATAAAGTTAAAAAAATTGAGATCTTTATGGATGGTTTTCCGAGATACGAGTTAAGAATTATAGTGTTCGCGTGTAGTTTTTTTGCAGCTATGGGCAGAAAATGGTGAAAAAAGGTAGAAAATACAAAATCCCAATTGGTTTCCGAGATATAGTCGCGAGAAAAATGTTATATTCTTTGGAACAATTAAGTTGTAGACAAAATATACATGACCATAAAATCCGAACCGCAGCTAAACAAGCAAACCCCAAATAGAGCTTTGTTAGTTTCGGTAAGTTCTTCGAGAAATTTCACACGAGAAGGAGTTTGCACTCGATGACTTCAAAAATATTGCAGAATGTAAGTCCTCTTTCGTTTCTATTCGTTGTCACAACTATATTTACAGCCAACTAAAATGTGTTTGATGAGCGAAAAATGTAAAAACTAATTCGGTTGTACTAAATAATATATTGGTATCCTCAACTAATTATTTACTTGAATTTTATGGCAGTCACAACCATTTGGTGATGCTTTCACCCATTATGAATTTTATAGGAAAAAAGTAAAAAAAAATCCAATGAGTGTTCGAACTCACGGGCGATGTGTTAACACATTTTTTTTACACGGTACCTTTTCGATTTCTATGAACACATTAGTAAATGTTACATTGGAAAATAAAAAATAGCGTTCAAAATCATATGATGTCGTTACATTTAAATAATATTAATACTTCAAATTGTTTAAAGACCAGTGTTAGCACGTGTGTCATCATTTTCTTGCTTAATACTTTTTATTTTATTACCACAAAACACAAAGAGAATACAAATCAACAGACACATGTACAAACATACATTGTTATGTTCGTACATAAGCTACACAAGTTCGCACAATTATCGTTGCTCTCTTGCAATCTCATTTTTATATACGTATAACCACGTCATTATTCTCTTTGCTCGGAGAGTGCTCCGCACCCACACAATCGAACTATTCGCTGCCTGAAAATCTGTGTTTCGCAGTCGGACAAATCTGTGTTCTATATAGAAGTGGGTCACCCTTATCATTTAGGGGTATCCAAAATAGATGTTGGCCGATTCTGAGACCTACCCGATATGCACACAAAATTTCATACAAATCGGTCCAATCTTTTCGGAGGAGTTTAACGCCAAACAATCTGTGTGATCGCAGTCGGACAAAATGTGTTTGGATGTGTTCACTTTGTGAGTTTAATAGATGTTAACACATCAAAAATATTTTTTTTTAAATTGTGTATTTTATATTTAAATATAAACAAAATTATTATTATTCATAACCAGGGTTCGTACTTCGTGCCCATTTTTGATCAAACATATGAAAAAATTACTATATCTCGAAAACGGAGCGTACAATCGAAAAAATAACAAATTTTTACGGGTTTCTCACAAAGTGTTCCCATTCGCATGAAATAATTTTTTTTTTCAAAAAATCGGCAAAATAAGAAAATCGCTAAAATAACCAAATGGCTATAACTCGGAAACGGTGCGTCCAATCGCAAAAATAATAAATTACTTTTTATCATTATCACTAAAATTACATTTTTTCGAATAAAAAATCGCTAAACCGCCATTATGTAAATATAACTAATTTTTTCGGCTTTCTAAGTTTTTTTTTGATAAAGTGGTCCAATTCGTATGGACCTTTTTTCTAAAAATCTACAAAAAAAAGTATATCTCTAAAATAAAAAAAAAATAAATAAATAGATATAACTCGGAAACGGTGCGTCCAACCGCAAAAAATAATAATTTTTTACCTCTGTAAGAGACCTATGGATGCCTCTCATACGGCATCACTTAAAATCCGTTAAACCAACATTTTTCAAATAAAAAATCCCTAAAACACACATATGTACATATATATTAGCGATTGTTTTTTTAAATACTTGATTTCGTATTAAAGACATCCATTGGTTAAAATCTCTTATATAGGTAAAAAAAATATTATTTTTGCGATTGGACGCACCGGATCCGAGTTATAGCCATGTTTTATTTCGGCGATTTTCATATTTTGATAATTTTTTAACAAAATATCTTCCATACGATGAACCACTTTATGAAAAATCCTTAGAACCTCGTAAAAAATAGTTTTGTTTTCGATTGGACGCTCCGTTTCCGTTTCCGTTAGTTTTAGCGATTTAAAAACAAAAAATGTGATGCCGTATTGAAGACATCCAAAGGTTAAAGCCTGCCAAGGAGGAACAAAATTTTTTATTTTTGCGATTGGCCACACCGTTTCCGAGATATAGCCATTTTTTTATTTTAGCGCTTTTCTTATTTTGGCGATTTTTTGAAAAAAAAATTATTTCAACACTTTGTGAGAAACCCTTAAGGGTTTGACCGTGTGAGTGTAATCGGTTTTCGTCGGCTACACACATGCGTTGTCGGCTCTGATTGGTGGAAATCAAAAAATTTTGATATTCTAATTTGATGGCGTTTCATTTGATGGTCGCCACTTATGCTTGTCAATCAAATGCTCATTTGAATTGTGACATCCGACATGAACAAGTGCGCGGATGAAAAAAAATGTATTTTACAGTTTATTGAACATTACCAAAGCTTACAGGGGCTTAAATTCACTTTAGAGCTCTGATCTACACCAAAATTTCACCAGCGACAAAACCTTCTGCGCTGAGTTCAAAACGTTAGTTTTTTTTCGGTGCCGGGTCCAACTTCTTGAGATATAGGCCTTTGAAGCTTGAGTATATAGTCGCTCATAACTCAGGTCTTTATTATCCGATCTGTTTAAAATGGGTATCATTACAAAGCCCCTTTGAAACTCTATAATTCTGTCTATAAATATACTTCCTTTAATTAACCCATTGGGGGCTATTTTCAAAAAAATCCTTAGTGAACTTATTTTTTTGCTACACTCCGACAATAGGTCAGACTTTAACCTTTTTTTAAGTATAATACTTCCCTTTAACCCTTCAAAGACCAGACATATTTAAGGAAACTTAAAAAATTATTTTAAAAAAAAATAGCGGAATTTTTTTGATTTTGCCACACATCGACATAAGGTTCAGAGGGAATTTGTACCCCCCTGCCTGAGGCGACTAGGTGGAATATAAATTTAACGATTTTCAAAAATTTATTTTCATTTTCATTTCGACGTTACGGAAATTGTACTCGAGCCGAACATGTTACATATCTCAACCTTGAAGGGGCATAATTCGAAAAATATGGGCTTCCGGGAATATTTTTTGATTTTTTAATTTAAAAATAAATTGCCCCTAAAATAGAGTTGTTCCCGAAAAACCTTTCTAAAAAGAATTTTTTAATAAAAATCTTAAAAATAAGAGGAAAAACTTAAATAACTTTTTTCGACTTTAATATCTCCGGTCTTTGAAGGATTATTGTTGAGTATTATACCTCAAACAAAAGATTGAAGACTTGACTATTATCGGACTCTTGTAAAAATATATGTATACTAGGGCATTTTTCTGAAAAAAATAAATTTTTATCAAAAAAGTGAGGTTAAAAAATCTTTTTTTTTCACCAGCCCCCAATGGGTTAATAAAAAGAAACAGATTTATACACAGAGCTATAGAGTTTTAAAGGGGCTTTTTTCAATAAAATTGCACAAGTCAACAAAAGTAAACCATCATCTTCCGATGACGACATGACAACCGAACGCAATGAAAAAAAACTCAGATTGATGATTGACGTATTTATTTGAACGTTGCCGGGCAAGACACGAACGCACCGCACTAATCCATATGCACTGATTGATGGACTTTTTTGAACGTTGCCTGGGCGCTTTAGGAACCCGTAAACATTAGCGGCATTCATGCAAACGTGAAAGCCGAGAACTTTTGCTTAGCGCAAGTTTCCCTCGCACCGTTGCATGAGGCACCAGGTAAAGTTGCTCAGCGTAGTAGTGCTCAAAACCATATCAGCTGACCAAGATGATACATAAGGTGGTAGCAGTAGCAATTGCATGTATTATGTATGTGTACTTTTTCTACTGTTCTAGTGCTATCACCTTATATAGTCAGATGACAACGAAATGTCAAAAGTTTACACGTTTCTCCATCCCACGTTTGTGCAGTAAATTCGCCTCAAAAACTTTCCACTTTTGAGCAAGTCGCTTTGTATGGGAAATTTGTTTGTTTTGACGTTTGCTGTGCAAGTTTACGATGTTTTCGAGTTTACGAGGTTCTTTCGAGCTTTCATGAAGACCACTATTGATATTTTTTCGATTGTACGCTTCGTTTTCCAGATACGGACAGTTTTTCTAAATTTTTCATATTTTCGACCAAACATATGGATGGGTTACCCCTGGGTATCATATGTATGTTTAAGTTAATTTGTGTCATCCAGACTAATAGTTCCTCCAGGCAAGTGTCCACAATTGTTTGCATGTGTTTGTGAAGGCGTCAATAGTGGCGGCAGATTCAACGATTATGTTTAAAAGTCTCACTTCACCTCAATTTATGATAATAGGTGTGTTTTGGTTACACCGCTTGCTTAGAATATCACTTATTTTGTATGGCAAGCTAAGCGATATTAACCGGCACTTGAAGTTACCGCTTCCATTTCAGTCCTAAACAAGCATAAAGTTACCAGTCTGAAAAAATCAGAAAAGCTGTGTTGGATATCGTTATTGTCAGGCAAATATAAGTAGAAGAGTATAAACATTTACAAGAATAACTACACACCATGCGTTAGAGCCAGAAATGGGCAGAAAGTTGCCAGAATGAAAAAATCTGAAAAATAGTGATGGATATCGTCATTATGAGCCAAAGACAAGGAGAAGAATATTCACATATACAAGAATGTGAATACAAACCACGCTTTAGAGCAAGACGATTATATATATTATAATAATTGTTCGCTAGTTTGGCGTTTTGGTTACTAGCAAGCAAGCGATAATCGCTAGCTTGTAACGAAAACACGCCTAATATGTATTCTTCGCTGGCTGATATCTTTAAGTATATATTTTATTGTTTTTTCACAACTTTGTTATCACTTTCTGCTTAAAATATTAATTTTTCTGTAAAGTCCTCGTGTAACATTCCAATATACGTAGTTTCTCTTTAACAACAAAGCCTATTGTGAAAAATCGAATACATACTCGTAACTTTGTAACAAGTGTTGTTGTAACAGAAACTAAATTATGAATACAGTGACTAATATTAGAACACGAATTCTAATGTACTTTTTATTAGTTGTATCTTCCATTTCAGATGAATGAGGTTTTTGAAAGACTCAAATCTGTTAATACAACTAAAATTCGGTAATAGCAACTTGTATTTAGTAAGACCGATTTTTAATCTATCAATAACATCGACAAATAATTCTAATGTTTGACAATTACGAATTCTGATCAAAATATAGACTTTATTATGGAATTTTCAATACCTGAAGTGAGTTCCAACTAATCTTTTCCCTGTGTTAAAATATCCGAAATGTCAAAATTCCGGTCCGAAAAAATTATCAAACAATTGCTTCCGTACGAAATAATTTTTGGTGTAACAACCTTGTAATTAATGTTGTCTACGAAATTTGCGCAAAGGCCTGAGTACCAAACAAGTGAAAAGTGAGCGAAATTTCCGGTTTATGGCAACTAAAATTTCATTAAAACTGACTACCGGCCTTAACCGAGGTAACCATTGTCAAAAGAAATGTAAGGTGATCGGAGCAGAGATTGAATCCATGTTCTCACGTGCAAGAGTCTCGCACACTTCCAATTGCACCACTGACGGTAATTACCATATAATGTGTATCGTAAAATCATTTTAGGTTCTCGTAAAGGATTTTATTTGTAATAAATTTAAAGAAAAATTTTTAAAATGATTTCTTTCGAAACACAAGGTAACAAGTGGACGAAATTTTTTTTAGAAACAAACAATTAAATCATAATAACTGTAATATTAGTTTACAAACTTTCAAACAGTTCCAGAAAACAGCTGCCCTTATCTGGCAGAAGCAGTTAGAGCTGTCTCTCCCATTTCGTTTAGAACCTAGAAATTTATTCGCAGTCATCGGTAGCGTCTCTGGACGTCTCTTTGGACTCTAGCAAAAGCTTTAACATTCATGTATCCGAAAACTAGTTCACTACCCATGTTGAGTGCAACTGCAAATCTTAACCAAAAACTTGTCACGCCTCTCTCGCATTTGCCGGCAGCAGTAAATTATGAAAATAAAAAATGCCAAGATAAACAATATTTTTTTATAATATTTACCACTTTATTCGGTCCGCCAATTGTGGCATTCGTTTCATTTTTAAAGAATCTTAAAATTGCGTGTAAAAATGCCATAACTTATGTATTTATAATTGTATCTACAGGTACAAACAACACAGCCAGACCATTCGATATGTATCTACGTACTACTGCAACTCATTCGTATGTCCAATCTATAGTCGGTGCTCCGCCTTTGAGTTTAATTCTATGATATCATAACATATCATTATTGTAGCATTAAATTGAATAAATTGAATCTTAATGGTGGTATAATTGAATTTCAATTACGCCAACTTGAAGAAGACACTCGTATACACACACACAACCCAAAGATCAACAGAATAATTGTATCGTACGTACGTACCACCACATCACATTGTAGGAAATGAGTTGAGTTTATCTTTAACCAGAAGGATATCTTTTTGATTTCATCTTTCGCTTCCTTATTTGAAGTGTAAGCGACCACAACAAATCAATGATGCGTGACATAGATTTGCCAATATGTTGTCGCAAGTAAGACGTTTCATATAAACGAGTATCCTCTCCGAAAACATATTGTACTACATCTTCAATTCAAGTACATAATACTTTATATGTAATTTGTCCTGTGGGTAATTTTGTGATACTTGATGAATTGCCAACAACTGATTAGTGTAATTAATTTTAATGTTCCGCACAAGTTGGTTAAATCAATATTGATAAAACAATTGCAATCAATATTAAAGAGAACTCCGTTGGGTAAATTAGTTTGTAACCTTTTGTAAGATCATCTGCAGTTGTATGTCTGTGTTTAGGGGTAACTTCATCATTCCGATTAGATACTCGTACCATGTGAATGGTTATGGCCTCTGGTGTTAAAACATGTCACTCAAATATGTCTAGCACGTGCCAATTTTGAAAAACATGCAATTGAGTTTTGAAAAATTAATTAATATAATTTTGTCCTTTAATTCCGGTATTCACTTTTTATGAAATTTTCGTTGTCATAAGAAGTACGTGTATAAAAAATTATGACAATTTCATAAACCGAAAATTTCGCTAACTTTTCATTTGCTTGGTTGGTACTTAGCTCTTTGTCGATATTTCGTAGACAAAATCAATTACAGGGTTGTTACGCCAAAGTTATTTCGTACGTAAACAATTGTTTGATAATTGTTTGGCACCGGAATTTTTGACATTTCGGTTACTTAACAAACAAGAAGTAACACCACATGCGTTAAAAATAAACTGGAGTTTGTAGAGGAATTATAAATTAAATATTTGCAAGGTAAATCAAAGACGGGTGGTAACTCTCCGTAACAAAACTTCCCGTTTGGATATAAATGACAAAAGTTCGCATGAACTGAATACGGGTCCTAAGCACAAAGATACTACCTACACACCAAATCATTTTCACAATCTAAATCCATATGAAGCCACGTGAAACTGCATCAAATTCACTTTGGCAACTCAATAATATTCTTATGATTCAGTGTTACCAGCGGCCGCCGAAAACAGTGTACTCGTATTCATATCAAAAAAAAATTACTAAATTGGAAAAAATAATCGCTTCCGAGCGAGTCAAATAAAAAAAATATATAAAAATTCACTTCGGAGTTTAATTTTTATTATACTTCATATCACATGTTGTGGCGCAGTAAATGGGCAAGCAGTATGTACAACTCCCGCTGTCCCTTCCTGGAATATTTTGGGAATGTATTTATTTATTTAATTTGTAAAATTTATACCAATATATAGTTTCAATCCAAAGGCGGACGAACCAATACATTATATTAATAAAAATATCAATTTAAGCCCAAAAAAAGATAAATTTTTGTTAACATAGTATGTAATATGTATGTATGTGTAATTTTTTAAGACATGGAAATATATCCATATACGGACACCACTACGTGATAAAAGACAAAAAAAAGATACGTGTCTCCCAGTTTTGCCCAAAGTGATCATTTTGTCAGGTTCATATCTTGCAAACCGTTTGGAATTTGTATTTACTTTCTGAGGGAAAGTTGTAGCTCTTGGAATAAAAAACAAAAATTGTGAACATATAAAATCAAAAAAACTTCATCTTCAAGGTCAAAATCGCAAAACACTTTAAAAAATTCGATTTTTTCCCCTGTTCAATCAACAACAGAAATGTACCTAAGAACTCAGTAAACAACTCTCTAGAACATATGAACTTCCCAGCAATGATTCTTAACACCGTCTAGGTAGCGTTTAAGTAGCCGCAAAGGTGAAAAATTTCCCGAAAATTTTGTAATTTCACTGTGTGTAATTTTTTAAGTCATGGAAATATAACCATATACGGACACCACTACGTTAAAAAAGACAAAAAAAAAACAAGTCCCTTGTCTCCCAGTTTTGCCCAAAGTCATGGACTTTTTTTATGGGCCCCCAAAGATTTGGGGCCTCGGTGTCATTCTTGCTAAAAGGTGATAATTTTCGTATCTTGCAAATAGTTGGGAATTTTGAGTTAATCTCTGAAGGAAAGTTGTCGCTCTTGTTATAAAGAAGAAAAATTGTGAACATATAAAATCAAAGAACTTCATCTTCAAGGTCAAAATCGATAAAAAAAAACTTTAAAAAATCCGATTTTTACCTTTGCGCTGTGTTCTACAAACGTCAATATTTTCTGAACCCTTTTTGAAATTTTCACATCTTTTGGAGAAAAGTATGCGAAATTTTATAAAAATAAAATTAAGAAAATCAAAAGATACTTTCCAGGATATTCAAGGACAAATCATATTTTCTAAATTTTATTGTCCTTGGCCCATTTTTATTTGTAATTCCTAAAAAGGAGGTCGAAATCTATTAGGCGATACCAGGATCTTTACAATCTGATGCGGCCTTCAAAAGTTGTTCCAACATGAACACATCTGTCTATTCACAAGAACCCTGCAAATGGGCTGTTTTAGACAGCTATAAAACATGAACGGTGACGAATTTTGACCTGGCGTTATAACGGCAGCAACTAGTAGAATACAGGTGTCAAATTTCATCAAAATCGAAGGGGATCAAGTTTCAAACGTATGGTTTTTGGGTCGATTGCTTTTTTAATTATCCATCTAGAAAATCAAATTATCCTGTTGTGGTGAATATTCTATTTGTCGGATCAACGAAAAATTTAAAAACTAATTCGGTTGTACCAAACAATTTATTGTACCAATCAACTAATTACTTGAATTTGATGGCTGTCACAACCATTTATTGATTGAAAATTATTATTATATGTAACCAGGGTTCGTATTTTGTGGGCAATGGGTTACCCTGAGTAACGTATCCCCATTTTGATCGAAAATATAAACAAATTAGAAAAAATTTTAATATCTCTGAATCGGAGCCTCGAAACGAAAAAATAATTGATTTTTGAGGGTAATGCTTTCCATAAACTGGCCCAATTCGTATGCAATTTTGTTCTTAAAAAATCGAAAAAATAAGAAAATCGCTAAAATCAAAAATGACAATTATATTCAGTTCAATTCAATTCAGTTCAGTTCAAATCCATTCAGTTCAATTCAATTCAGTTAAACTAAATTCAATACAATTCAATTAAATGCAAATCCAATTCAATTTAAACCAGTTCAATTCATTTCAATTCATTTCGATTCATTTCAATTCATTTCAAATCAGTCAATTCAATCCAGTTAAATTCAATTCAATTCGACTCAATTCAATTGTATTCAATTCAAATCAATTCAATTCGGTTCAATTCAATTCATTTCAATTCTTGTGAATTCATTTCAAATCATTCCAATTCAATTCAATTCAAATCAATTCTATTCAATTCAATGCATTTAAATTAATTTCAATTCATTTCCATTCAATACAATTCAATTCAATTTGATTCAATTCAATTCAATCCAATTCAATTCAATTCAAAACAATTCAAGTCATTTCAAATGAATTCAATTCAATTCAATTTCATTCAATTCAATTCAATCCAATTCTATTCAATTCAATTCAATTCAGTTCAATTTAGTTCAGTTCAGTTCAATTCAATTCGTTCACTCGCAAAAATAATAAACTTGTTACCTCCATAGTAGGCTGTAACCAATGGATGTCTTTAATACGGCATTACCTTTTTTTAAACAAATCGCTGAAACAAAAATTTTTCGAATAAAAAATCGCTAAAATGCCATTATGTCTATATATTTCTGGATCGCAATGAGTTGCCCATGAGCTGCATCTTGTACATGAGTGACTCGAACTGAACCAAATGTTATTTCTGTGAAGTGGAAATCGTTGTTGGAAATGTGAGAATCAACTTGTACTTGAACATCTGCGCTGGTCGCCGAACTGTCTGGGGCGGGGGTACATTTTTCTCCGAGTTCACAGAATATCGTATGCTATAGAAACAGCAATAAATTTTCCGAAGCTGGGTTCTGTAGGTGATCTGGGTGTAGGTGATCGTGTGAAATGTTTTAGTTGTGGTGGAGGCTTAAAAGATTGGGACGATGATGATGAACCCCGGATTAAGTTGAGGGATTCTTTGGAACTGTTGCAAATACTGTACCTCAAGTATTCCAATACTGCCCCTCAATATAACCAATTTTTCCGGGTTTCTAAGGGGTTTTCTTTATCCAATTCGTGTGTAGGATTGTTTTTTTTTTAAGTAGCCAAAATAAGAAAATCGCAAAAATAAAAAAAATAGCTATAACTCGAAAACGGTACGTTCAAACGCAAAAATAATATATATTTTAACCTCCGTAGGAGGCTGTAACCGACGGATGTCTTTCATACGGTATCTGAATTTTTCTTAAATCCGTTAAACGAACATTTTTCAAATAAAAAATCGCTAAAAGACACCATGTGTTAGCGATTTTTTTGAAAAATAAGTGATGCGGTAAAAGATATCCATTGGTTAAAGCTTCCTACGGAGGAAACAAAGTTAGTATTTTTGAGTTTGGAAGCACCGTTTCTGAGTTAGCCATGTTTTATTTCAGTGATTCTTCCCATTTTCGCGATTTTTTGAAAAAAAAAATTCTTGCAGACGATTGGATCACTTTATAAAACCCTTAGAAACTTTTAAAAGTCAGTTATTTTTTCGATTGGACGTTCCGTTTCCTAGATAGTGGCATCAGGGTGTTTTAGCGATTTTTAATTCGACAAATTTTAGTTTTAAAGATTTTTAAAAAAGTGATGCCGTGTTCAAGACATCCACAGGTTAAAGCCTACTATGGAGGTAAAAATATATTATTTTTGCGATTAGACGCACTGTTTCCGAGTTATAGACATTTTTTTATTTTAGCGATTTTCTTATTTTGACGATTTTTCTTATTGAAAAATCGAATACATAACTTGCATCAAGTTTTTTTGTAACAGAAACTGAATTATGATTACAGTCACTAATTGTAGACTCAAAAACACTGGCGACATCTGACGAATGATACAAAACGTATTACTCTCTTTTTGTCATAACTTGGTCCATTCAAAATTTTGATGTGAAACAGTGATGCCTTTTGAAACATTTATGCTTTTTGTATTATTTTATGTAATAGCATTGTCGAAATGGTGCATTTATATTGAAATATTCTATAAAGAGAATAAGACTCGTTTATGCTCTCTTACTCAGACTCTCTACTTGAGACCGAATAAAGAGTGCAATAAGATATCAATACTTTTCAATACTTTTTGTCGTCGCTCTGTTTATGACAAAACAAAAAGAATTATTTCAGTAAGCGAAATATTGTTTTATTTATTTTTACAATATTACATCTAATATTAAAGCAGATGTAAGAAAAACGAAAGAGCAATAGCAAAAGAGCCTTCAGCACAAAAACTATCATTTTTTTTATTTTCCAATGAAACATTTACTAATGTATTCATAGAAATCGAACAGGTACCGTGTAACAAAAAAGTGTTAACACATCTCCCGTGAGTTCGAACACTCATTGATTTCTTTTTATGGGTGTGTCAAGTTTGAATTTTCTTATCCTATACTGTCCGAAATAAATTTAAAAATCAAGTCTAAATATTAAATTGAACGAAATCTTGTGATAACATCTCTTCAGTGAAATTTGTCAGGGATTATTTTTTGAGAATATTTAGATGCTCTATTTCAAAGTTTAAGGGGTGCTTTTCCTCCTTTGTTCAAAAAGTACCAAAATTTTACATTAAAATTACGAGCTAGGGTTTGAGAATGTTTTAAGAATTTATTCCCCATTAAATTTCATTATGGATCGTTAAATACAAAAATTCCCTATCTCTATTTTCAGACGTCCTTTTTTGAAATAATATCAAGAAAACTGCATCAAAATGAGCGGCAAAATATCCAAATGAAGCACTTGATTGTCTGAAAAGTATTTTCAAATGGATAAGCGCCAATAAATTAAAGAACGGTAAGATTTATTTGAGTCATATTTATATTATTATATTAAGTAAATGCTTGATCAAAATATCGACGTTTAAATACTAAATCCTCATAAGTCAAAAATTAACCATTTTTGGATTTTTAATGATGGGAGTTGAAAATAAAAACATATGATATGAGTTGTAAAACAACACTAAATGCTTTTTTCAGAATGACTTTCAGAAATAGAAATTACATCAATAATTTAAAAATATCCAATTACTTTTTTATATTTTAGTTTATGTTATTTTATTTTGGCAAATACTATTATTTAATTTGTTTCAATTTATTGAAATAATATAATGTCTCAGATATATCCACAATGAAATCTTCAGTTTTCTAGAATTTTGTTTTTAAAAAAATAGATAGAACTTTGATGATCATTTACTAGGCGCAATAACTTGGTACCACAACGTCCTATGCGCCACTTAGGACCTTGTGGCAATGTAAGAACTTAAATTTGATCACTTAGAACTATGTTGCATAAATCAATTTTGAAAGAATCCATAAGTACTTTTTCATTTAATTTATTTTAGTTAAAAGTTTTACTTTTTTCAACAATGAGCATTTACAACGTTTGTAAATAATTTCTAAGAAACGAAAAAAAAATATCAATAATAAAATACTAATTTACACAGCCTTTACACGATGCCATTTTTTAACCATTCAATTTGCGTTTGTTGATAAGGGGTGTAGAGAAGCAAGAATGGAGGAAAAAATGGCATGAAGTGCCACCGCACTGGGTTTCATGCAATTTTATTGCATTCTCTTCGTGCTCTTTCTGTTGTTGATGTTACTGTTTCTTTCATTCTAGTTTTTCGTGTGTTGAAATAATTTAACAGAAGTTAAAAAAAATAAAGTTAAACATAAAAATTAATCAAAAATAATAAAGAAAATATGGACCAGACAATTTATTAGAATTATGTAGAACAAAATTTGACCGCTTACAAAAATTAACAACACATACAAGAACACTCACTAAAGAGAAATGTCAGAAAAAATGGCAAGCACTAATATCATGAGATGGCAACGTGTAAAGGCACGAAGATTTACGCTGCAATTTCAAAAGAGAATTGTTAAAAATTGCAGCTAAAAATGGCATCGTGTAAAGATGGTGTTAGTCATACCGCCTGTTACTTACTTAATTCTATATGATATATTTACAGTGACGAGAAAAATTGTAACACGTTTCCTATAATGGATTTTTGAAACTTTAATATTTAACAGCGTTTAACCTTCAAACTAAGACATTTTTTGAATTGTGAATATATGACTTGGTCTACGGGAAAAATTGATTTTTGTCTTTTGATCTAATTTTATAGAAAATTTAACGCTCTTTCCAATGCAACAACCTGCAGACTCATAACTTCATTTATTTTGCTTCAAATTACACTTGAAGTTTGAGAGATCGCAGCCGCGACCCTGAATCTTTAACAAATGTTTTCTGGAAAAGTTGATTTCTGACCATTGGTAACATTCCGCAGACCAGGTCAGAATTTCACCCGTGACAGGGTAAATTCGCACCTCTACATAAAACATATGTTTCAATGTTATTTCTTCTCTGACAAAAATTTCTCAAGTATAAACTTGTAAGTTATCCATCATTTAACTGTCAAGTATCGAACTCTCTCGCTCTCTAGTTAAGGCCCGTACTAAGATTCAACATTCCACGTGAAATTTTACCAAAGATTTCATACTTTTTGCGTAGTTTATGTAATTTTACTTCAACATGGTTGGAATTTGTATAGTTATATACAATAACACTATCAAAAAGCTGCTCGTGTATTGAAATATTCAATGAAGAGAGTAAGAGAGACACCAGAGAATAGCTAGGGTTTCACTCGTTTTGTTTGTTGGCATTCGCGTCAAGAGAAATTTTAACTGTCTACTTGTACATTGTTTTTCATTTTACAAACAAAACTCTATACAAAAAAATGCCTGCGGAATATCCACGAAATATTTCCGCACGTGCAGTTTAGGCTGTTTTTTTATGTTTCAGACCGATGGTTTTTGGAACCACTCCACTCCCGTCCGCGCATATGGTCATTTACGATTAGTTGTTAAGCCAGTTGAATTTTAAACGGGCATAAATGCAAATCTTTTTTGAGTATTTTGAACAAAGTTGACGATGGCATTTGAAATTCTTGTGCTAACTGACGTTTCAACACCATTGTCTCTCACTGCAGCAATATATTGTGTCGTATATACGCTTCAAGTTCGACCAGACCCCAGTGTATGCAAAGTTTCGAAATTCTTTACAATACGCTGAATGGTTGACTAGCTTCACCCATTATTTAAATCTCGCCTAATTCTTCGCGTTTTTACAATTGAACGATTAGTTAGATAAAATCTTTTAATAACTTCAACACGTTGTTGGTGCGTTAAATGCTCCATAATAAATTTTTATTGGCTGCTCTGCACAACTGTTAAATACAAACTGACAAATGTCAAACAAACATAAATGGCGGTCAAAAAACGTTGGCCTGGAACATAAAAAACACCCTGTATTAAGTTGTTCACGCGAAATAATAGCAACAAACTTACAAACAAATACTCTAGATTTGTTTTGATCCACGAAACAAACGCCCATGGTAACATTATCTATCGGGTAAACGCGTCAGCCCAGCTGATTTGCGTTTTTTTTCATATTTTCCGTGGGTAAACTGTCAAATTCGATTTTGTTTCTTGTTGTTTGTTAATAAAAAATGCAATTTAATACGAGGGCGGATCAATAAGTCCGTGACTTTTCGAATGAAACACACTTTTTTTTGCAAAAAAAAATTTATTTTTCAACATAATCTCCTTTTAGCTCAATACATTTAGTCAAACGTTTCTTAAATTTTTTTATTCAATCAATAATTGATCATCTCTAGAGCTAAATCTCTTTCCTCCGAGCTGTTTCTTTAGTTTTGGAAATAGGAAATAGTCACGGGGGGGGCTAAATCCGGAGAATATGGAGGATGAGGTACGAATTCGTAGCCCGTACGTTTATGGTCAATTGAGAGCAAACGCTGCACCCATCATGCAGACAGCTTTCTTAAACCCAACTGATCATTTAAAATCGAAACCACACGGTCATATGAAATGCCTATGGCATCAACAATCTCACGCACTTTTACTCATCGACCGGCCAACACCATATCCTGGATTTTTTCGACATTTTCGGGTGTATTGAACTCAATGGACCGTCCAGAACGTTCAGCGTCATTTGTACTTGTGCGACCACAACGAAAGAGAGTAAACCACTTTTTTACCATTGAAATCGATGGTGCAGAGTCCACATAGTATTTATCAAGTTTTTCCTGGGTTTTATTGACGGTTTTTTTCGCAAAAAATAATTCTCGAAATAAACACTCGAAATTCAGGTTTTTCCATTTTTAAAGAAATTCACGAGGTTGTATGTTTTGAACAGCTGTTAAACGCAAAGCAAATGACGGAACTTGCTCAAAATTTGACAGTAGTCTACTAACAGGTGTTACTTAATGAGAGCAGTGTTGCATTTCATATAACTACGAGTGAAGTTCGCAAAGTCACGGACTTATTGATCCGCCCTCGTAATTATTAATTCTAATCAAATGATTGACTTTATCATGGAACTTGAAATGCCTTAATTTATTTCCAACTAATCTTTTCTCTGTGTTTGCATTGTCGGGCGTTACCTTTTCGATGGAAACGGTCGTACTGTTATGGTCAATGGAGACTGTTACTTTATTATGTTGAAAGTGTTTTCCTTTCCAGAACTATTACGAAAGACAGATCCTTTCAACTCTGTGTGGTTTCAACAAGATAGTGTAACTTGTCAAATAGCCGGGCCTGCTATGGCAGAGTTGCAGCAAATGTTACCCAATAAGCCGATTTCACGAAACTCCGCATTCTGTTGACCCCAAGCACTTCTGATCTTACTGCACCTGATTTATTGTTTTCTTATGACGTTATAGCAAACAGGAAGTTTATAAAACAAATTAAATCAATCCATTCGAATGATAATGAATAACATTTTGATAAGATGTCGCACATGTGTAAGGGTAGGGAATGCAAATTTTCCGGGATTCCGGGAATTCCCGGTTGTAATGTGAATCCGTTATTTTTTGAATTTGTTATGTCAATTTGGTACAAAAATAGTACAAGCATCTTAAATAACACAATGTGTTATAAAATCTTATATTGGATGCATCTAATACTAACAAGGATTTATTTCTATTTTAAATTTGGCAGCCTACTTTCTGTGAAACATACCTAATAGCATTCCAACCATATATACAGGGATATTCAGTCACGACCCGCCGAATTTCACCAGCGTATTCCTTGGCTCATTTCATAAAAAATATGTCCACTAGAGTTTACAAGAGGTTGGAAAAGATTTGGAAATTATTTATTTATACGAGTATATATGATTCGATCTGAAATTATCTCTTAGAAGAATATTTTTCGATTTCCTTTGCGCTATAGAATCAGGGTTTTTCTGCAATTATAAACCATGTAAATATGCGGAAACAGGATTTTAACATTTATTGACGGACGATCATTCCGAAGTTTGTGACTCTTTTCATCAGCGTCTTAGCGTTCTACGCCGGATTTGAAAAATACGACTTTATATTTTTTGTAAAATTTGGATATAAATCATAAAGTATCTGGATATAAATCACAAAGTATTGGTTAGATCTATACGAAGATACATCATCGCAACGAAAATGAAATGAACTTTCATAACTGCAACGAATATATTCCATTACTGTGATGGATATGTTTCATTGTTGCGATTAATATGTTTCATTGCAGTACGAAGCTGAATTGGAAATATAAGTAATCATCCATAAGTGAATGGTGTTCAAATATCAACATCCTGCACCCTTTTTGCCCCATTTTATATTATTTTCCACTTTGCTATTTCGTCGAAAAATTAAAATTTATTATTTTTATTTTGGTAAATGTCGCAGAATATATCTGTTGTGACAAGGCATAACAGCATAACTCGAGTTATGCTCAAACTAAATTTTTCGAGAATCGAGCTGTATATATCGTACTGCACACTATATAATCCAATTTGTAGTTCCCAAGATATTGGAAAAGATTTATTAGCAAATCTCGATCAATCACTACATTACAAATGAAATTTGAACCCTTAAAACGATCTCCTAAAAAATTTCAAAAATAGACATATGCTGTCACACAGATATGTATATAGTTGCGGGCAATTTGACGGTTATGTATTTGATCATTGTTGCTACAGAGGTAGTAAAAGTTGGTGTAAAAACAGAGTTGCTCTTATTTGAAACAAATCTGTATCGTGGCTTTAATGACTGATACGTTGCAGTAACACGTTAATTTTAAATGTTTAACTAAATACAGTAATAAATTAATCAAATTTAAAAAAAAAAACAAAAAATGCCCAAACCTTAAAACCTAAACAATTATGTACATTACTATACCTACGAATAAACATTAACATTTAATAATATATTACGCAAACACAAAAATTTAAAACATATGGAATTCCGAAGTGTTAGAAGACCTGGCTGGATTACACTTTTTGCTAAAATATTCCATCATATTTTTTTGTAAATTTTCCGGGATTCCCGGATAAAATTCCCAGGAAAGCGGGAACTGAAAATGAACGAAATTCCCGAACGAATTCTTAAATTCATATTTAAATTCAAGTATTTTTAAAAGCCAAAAAAAAAAATAATTTCAATAAATTAAAAAAACATTTTTGAGTTTCTTATGCTCGGTTTCACAGTTAGTCATTCTCCATATGAAAATTTTCCTGGATCTTTTGGATTGAGCTTTTATATGACGAATGTAAAAATCGCCCTTAATCTTTTGAGGTTTTTGCCAAAGCATTTTATTTCAAAATTAGTACAATGAATTTGATTCAAAATACAAATTGATAACTTTCTTATTACGATTATCAGCGTCAGCTCGCGTTACAACTGACTGCAGCATTGCCTTACCTGCAGTTGTCTTTGATTTAATTGCCTTGATACTCCATTATACCAAGGTTACCTTGGGGCCGGTATTTATAACCATTGAATATATTCAACTTAAGTTGAATAAAAGCAAACCTCACGTAATACACCTCACTTGACAGTCTATTCTCACATCTATCAAGAGATGCCATCAACACATTCTTGCCGCAACCAATACAGTCAATACAACACGATTGACACAATTCTCCACTAAAGGCCATCATGATGCAGTGCAGTAGAAGAAGGCTTAGTTGTCTTAACCGACTGAAGCGGCCTGAAATGCCTTGGCACTCATCATACAACACAATACAAAACAACAAATGCCATAACAAATCTGACGGTATTAAAAAGTCAACGAAACGAATAAAAACAAATACCAAGTGTTCGAACTTACCTGACTATAATTAATTTTATTAGCAGCATTTTGTACAAATTTGTCGCTGGCTGCTTTAAGTAGAAGAGCAAACAGACACACACAAAAAAAACGGTAACAAAGATCGGTTACCCAACAAACTCCTTCTCAATTACGCGATGATAAAGCTTTTTGCACACCAGACACGCCAACAATGCCAATTAATGAAAATGCAGGTAGACACCGTACGTACGGATTGTATGCTGACTGGACTCAATGAATGAGTTCGGTATGTGCTGGTGGTGGTGGTGTCCAACAATTGTCTTGGAATTGGATTTGTGGAATCGATACTGGTATCCTAGAAGATGCGATTTAAACAATTGCAAACACTTTACTGATGCCCACTTTGGTTTTCCGTAACGTTCTTATATGGCTTTTTAAGATGCTCAGTTTTTCTTCGTTCTGATTTATTTTGTGTTTGGTCACATGATACTCGTATGGAACGAGTATCTATTTTTTTTTTTGCTCCAGCCGCTCTAATGATATCTTCGAAGATGTGCTAGTTAGTTGTTGCTTCTTGGTAAGCTCATAACTCCATGTACCAGAAGTTTACACACTTTGGTATGTCAACTTTATCGCACGTTCCTTCTTCTTCGTATACTTGTTCTTGGAATGGCAAGAATGAAAGCATTAACTGACAGTGGGTGTCAATATCTTCGGTAGGTGCCAGCCACACTTACTTTATAACGGTTCATATATTTCCAGGGTCCAGCTTAGATTGACGACGCTGGGTCGCGATAATATACACAGTGATGCAACACGCAATACTGGAATTTATGAGGCGCTCAGGAAGATCTCAGATTAACCACCTTAAACTGTTGTCTGTTCATAGAACTTTAAGTCAGAGATCAGATCGGGGAAAATCTTAAGATAAACATGTAATGCTCTATTTTGTTGCACACCCCTTTAAACAAAACACGCGCGCACACGAATCACACCTTTTGTCTAAAGCGTTCACTTCACATCCGTTGATCCTGTATCTTTTCTATGGTTGTTTGTTTTGTTTTTGTTTTTTATTTGTTATTATAATGTTAAACACGATGTTATTGTCAACTTTACAAAAGTCTTTTATGTCGCTCGAAAACTAGAACAATTTACAGTACGACAACAATGTCAACGCCAACAGTCGCATCGCACATTTCGACTTGAACTAACATGCAACAGACGCAGGACGCAAACGATACCGCGTTGAACTAACTAACACGTTGTAATGATGCCGTTAAACTGATGCGGGTTGCACCAGACAGGGACGTTCACAACACGGCAAAATAAAACAAAAACTAAACACAAACAAAATCTTCTCTCGGCAAATGCAACAAATCGTACGAAATCTAAAATGCAAAACTGCGCAAACGCATCAAATCAAATCTCTCACACATGAACAAACAGGACGACGAGTGCGAGTGCAGAATAGCAGTATTATTACGACAACGTCTGAACGTACGCACACGATAAAATCTTGTCATAGACTGAAGCGATTTCATGAATTGTCGAAGCTTATTTAGTGCTGTCGCGAACTCGAACTTCTCGACTGGGTTACGTCTTTCAGTGTTTGTGGAAAAATTGAAACTGAAGAACTCAATGACTGGCGGATGGATGAATGGTTGGCTGGCTGGATGGTTGGTTGGTTAGTTCGTTTGTCCGATTGAGTTGGATTGAGTGAACAGACGAAGCGACGGGGCGTGATGGTTAACTTTTAGTTGTCTGCAAAAGTTTCTGATTATTCTTGTGTTTTGTTGTTGTTACGAATTATCTTGGTTACAATAGAGTTAGAATGGACTAAGTTTATCATCTCGTTGGTAGGAAAGAGAAAATACACTGAGAATAAAATAAACAAATACTTTATCATTACATCCCATGAACTAAGGATCCATTAAGGGAGAGCTTATCACAATCAGCCAGATGCGTTTACACTCACTAAATGGGAGCTCGAGTTTTGCACCGATTCCGAAAGTATCCGAAGCTCGTTTTGGCAATTTCTTTGAGAAATTCCCAAGCTATTAACTACTTCCGAAATAAGGTCAAGAACATGATACATATACAAGGTAGTAGCGTCAGCCCATATGATTTCCTTTGTTTACATTTTATCGTACCCAGTATATGTCAAAGTTGTTTGTGTGAGTGCGTTCTCTTTTGATTTCATCTATTTATGTTTACAATTGCACAGGTATGTGTACATTTTTATCAGCTGATTTTGACAATAACTGGGTATGGAAATTACAACAATGCTAATGCTACTACCTTGTATTTGTATCATGGTCAAGAACTTACATAAGTGGCCTCAAACAATCCAGAGGGCTGACAGAATGAAAATAACATATCCAATCGGCTCGGTATTTAACCTTTCCTTTCCAGTTGGTAACACCAAATTCTCACAGTCATTCCTCCACCTTGTCTTCCCGCGAAGTCTTGGTCATCCTATATTTCGATGTTCTACAAGTACGTCTTCTACCATGTTTCCGGCAGATATATTCTACTGAAATGGCTTTGCCAGTGTAATCGAGTCATTTTTATTCGTTTCGCTATGTCATTGTCGGAATACAGTTTATATAGCTCGTGGTTTATACAACCGCGCTCATACTAGACGTTTTCTATTACGGAATCATATATTTTAAGGATATGTACCTGGAACGTCAGGGCACTGCCCAGGACGGGTGCCACTTTCCAACTGACGGATGTCCTAGGAAGGTATAAAGCTGACATCGTCACAGCTATACGGGAAATGCGTTGGACAAGATATGGTTACACCGGAGGGGATAACTGTGATATTTATTACAGCCATCAAGGGCGAGAGCACGAATTCGGGTGCGGATTTATAGTTGGGAAGAGACTGTGACACCTAGTTTCAATGTTCAACCAAGTGAGTAAGCGCATGCCCAGAATTCGCATCGGGGCGAAATATTTGAACATATCGTCAATTTGTGTGCACGCACCGACAGAAGATAAAGACGATGAGGTCAAAGAATCATTTTATGAGCGTTTGAGGGGGGGTGGTGTTAAACGAGCACTGCTCTGAACACGACATTAATATTTTGTCGGTAAACACCGTTTGCATGATACCACTTCCGATAATGGAATAAGACCGATAGACCTCGCCACTGCAAAGAACATGGTAGTTAATAGCACACGATTCCAGCTTAAGGACATGAATGAAGCGACCTGGTTATCTCCTGATCAGGGAACAGAGTACCATATTGATCACTTGGCTCTAATATCGATGCGGATCATTACCTGGTGGCTGCGAAAGTTCGCACAAGACTGAGCAGGGCGAAATAATCGAGATCGAGCTCACCCCAACGTGGTAACAAACGGGCAATTTTTACTGCATTAAATTAATCTCCATTAAACTAAAACGAGCTAGTGCAGAGGGGCATGGACTGACACCCACAATCGACAGTCCTACGATCTCCATCTCAATAATACAACAGAAAACCAACCACCTCAGTGTCTATCCGTGGGCGGAAGCGAATATTGACCATGGGCACAGGCGCGACACAATCTATTATCAGTTCTAGTTTGATGAATGTACCACCAATGGAATTGTTAGGCGGTGTAAGACTCCGTACAGCAACATGTGAGCCATCCACTGTACATGGTAAAGTCAAATTGAAGTTAGCCATTGCCAACATACGTGCTAATCACGAATTTATTGTCGCGTGCATTGCAGATAAAGTGGTAGTTGGCTACTGCAGTTTAGGGAAACTTGATCGTTGGATTGAGAGGCTGCAGAGCTATGACTTCAGCATTAAGCATACACGAATAAAACTGCCACTGTAACATTTTCTCAAACATATTCTGCAGGAACCATGTTCATTTTCAAAACAGATTTATGAATAACATAATTATGATTGCACAAGGCCTCAAGCTAAATGTAGCGCAGCAAGTTATGGTGTGAGCTAATGTGAAAATTCCACTTTATGTGGGATACGACAATACAACACAGGTTAGAAGGCTGATCGCTCACAAACATGCCAAATTACCATCAAACTCAGAAACCTTAGCATGGACCCAAACTCTGACTCCACCAAACTATCAGGAAAGGGGCCGATACTACTGAATTCGCATCGAAGTGAGTGGGTGCGAAAACTAAAGTATCTGACAGAAATAATGCAAAACAATTATTGTGGACGCATGCGTCTGCCTTCGCCCTGAAGAGACAATGCAAAGGTAGAACATCAATGGTAAAGCATGAAATCGACACAGGGGAAGCGAGACTAATAAAACAGCCCCCAGAAGTCTTCCAATTGTAAAATGAGATTAGGTGAAGAAACTTATAGTTTAAATGCAGAAGGATCGTGTAATTGCACCCTCATCACGATCATGGAGCTCGTCGGTGGTACTAGTTAAGAAGAAAGGTGGAAGTATCCGATTTTGCGTGGATTATAGAAAACTGAACGGCGTCACCAAAAAGGGAAGCTATCCGCTACCAAGAATTGATGACACATTGGTTACGTTGTCAGGAACAAAATGGGTTTCCACCCTGGAATTGCAAAGTTGTAATTGGCAAGTTGAAATCAGCGAGAAAGAAACTGCATTGCATAAGGGATGGTCTGTGGTAGTTCAAGGTAATGCCATTTAGAATCTGTAACGTTCCAGCCACCTTTGAGCGATTAATGGATTGCAGGATTTCATTGGCGAACATGCTTGGTGTACGTAGAGGGCATCATTGTCATCGGAAAAGCATTCGATGAACACATGAAGGATCTTAAAGAAGTTTTTCATCGTATAACCGCGGCTGGATTCAAACTCAGCCCGAATAAGTGTTCTCTGTTCCTGAAAGAAGTAAAATACTTGGGACATCGAGTGACAGTAACTGCCATTTCCAATGATGAGGTCCTGACAGTGAAGCATTGACCACGACCGCAGAAACTCCATGAATTACTCAGTTTTCTTGGACTCTGCACGTACTACAGACGGTTTCTTCCAGATTTCGCCACAGTGGATGTAAGTAGTCAAGAGCCGACAGTGAAAAATCGGCCATACTGTTAGAGCGAAAAACAATAAGAGTTATCATACAGATACAACACCTCAGAATTGGTCCAGTGACCCCTGACTGCCAGGACCTCAACAATGGTAGGAAGTGGAAATGACTTTATTTTCTCTTCCTAAAAAAAAAACAAAAACCCTGTGTCAACCTCTAATGAAATACTGGTCACTCTGGAAATCTCAGATGGAAACTTATTGATTACGCGGGCCTTGTGGCAACAACGGTATGAGTAGGGTATTCAAAGAACCGGTCAATTCAAGAAATCGGTTTCTCAGTTGCTTCGAAAAAGGAGTGTTATGAAAACCCGGCTCCACCGGTTGTTCAAAAATAAAATTTTTCTGAAAACCAGGGGTTGGAGGACGTCCAAACCCCGGTAGATCGGTTTTCAGTTTCGGTTTTTATATACTCTAGGTATGAGTCAAGCCTCAGAGTACGCTACGAAACATTCTCCAGTGCATTCATCCTAAGGGCTACATTAAAGGTTACACTCATGCCGCAAGTAGTTTGTTGACATGTTTGGCTATTTATATTATATTTTCCATTCCGCAATATGTTTAACTATACCTATATATTAAGGGACACCTTCTTTTCTGCAAGTGTATTTTTTGCCTTCTCTTCATTTTAAAGAGAATTAATGCTCCATGAAGAGTTTCACCTGCGGCGGCAACAGTCTGCACAATGTAAAGAAGAATATGGATTCTCTCGGCTGTTTTGTTTAGTTTTCTTATATCAAAGAAAGAAAATCGCTTACCACAAAAAATGCCGGCTTTTTTACAACAACAACACAAAGGAACAACAGCAACATAAAACAGCAAATAATAAGTATGAGTGGAAGCAACAAAAGTCACGCTTGGCAGCAACAGCAACACACTAATCACAGCTACAATAATGGTCGTCGCATCGCAAGCAACCTCAAACACTGCGGCAATGTTTGCTGCTGGATGGAAGTGACGATGTCAGAAGGGCCAACACAAATTCATCCATAGTTCTGCTATCAGCCAGCCAGTTGTTTGTTGCTGCTCCCGATTGTTGCTGTTACGGCAGCTGACGACGCTTTTGTTGTTTTGGAGCACTACCACTACAGATTGTACAACATGACTTATGACTTATGGCCATATGTACATACGTATCGTTTCAAAGTTGTTACTTTTCGTTTCTATTCTTGTTGCCCAGCCCGTCTTTCTTTTCGGCCTTCGTTATTTTCACGGTTGTGGTAAAAAAATAAAACCAAATAAAAGCAACAACAATTACGACGAAACATCTAGAAGTTCGACAACAAAACCATTAAAACCCTCTGAGGAGCAGCAGCACTAAAGCAAAACTTTGTACATTTACCCTCTAAAAACCACACGTACCATCTTGACATCACCACGCCGAGTACCACACCACACCGCTTCGATGTTGCAAGAACAAGAAGAAGGCAAGCAACATGATGATTAGTTGGCCATGAACGCCAAAGAGACGAACGAACCCATGCAACTCTGACTGTGGTGCTACATAATGCAGCTTTTGTTGCGTGCTGCCATGGGGCTTAGATGCGTCCTGATGAGCCATTTAAGGCGCGGCGTTATATTTGTTCGACGATTCTGAACGGAAAGTAAAGCAGCCAGAAAGCCAGAATTCATTGAGTTTAATGCGTGATTTACTTAAAAGGGAATTTAACAGTTTATTCTTTTCGGTTTTTGGCCTGTGCGCAAATAATGTCTATACTCGTATAATTTGTAAATGGAATACGAGGATGGGGAAAAGACGTCAGCAGAAGAATGTTTGCATATGAGTTTACATGTTAAGTTCAAAAGGAAGGTTTCTTTCAAGGAAACGTACATTAAATTTGACGCTAAGAAAACTAAGCCATTGACATCGTTGTAGGCATTTTGCCAAAAACATCAAGTTAGTTCTTTAATGTGTTCTTCCATCTTTACACTTTCGGTTTCATTCATTTTAGTCATTTTAGGAAGTTATTTCGCAACGACTGAATAGGGGATTTGAGTTCAATTCTTTACCGAGTTAAAAATGTCTATAAAGCTGTCGATCAGTGTGAAATATTCGGATTTGGAAAAATCAAAAACAGTCTCGGGCTCCGAATTTGAGTGACCCAAAGTTATAATCCAAAGTTATATAAATATTATGCACTGAATCTACACTAGCGTGATAGTGTCATTTATGACTTACAAATCTCTAGGGAAGTTGACATCGCGGCAGATCATGTGCCATAGAGTTGTGTAGTTCACGAACGAACTGTTCAAATGAACGATTTACTATTGTGAACTAGATGAACTAGTTCACAATGTTCCGCTCTTCTGCTTCATTAGTTCACTTGTTACAGTAGTTTTTTTTATTTCAGTTGTGCAGTTCTGTCCTTGGACATGGGAATGTCTTTGAAGGTGGAAAGTTTCTGATAGCCATTCACTTGGGAGTGGCGAGAAATGATTTCTTCATTGGGCAGTCCAAGCAGCTCACAACTTCCACGCAGTATGTCCTGGGCAATGGCTTATTGGAAACCTAGCTAAAGTGAGAAGGCGAAATGAATGAGCAACCTGAGTGGTAAGGCGATCTCAGGATTATTAGGTGGCCCTGTCACTGCAGCTCTTCGCAGTAGGACATATTCTTCTGTCCTTTGAAGGCGGATGAGCCAACACCCCTGGCCAACGGCGGATCAAAATTGAAGAAACCAAAATCCAGTTTCGACACACTGCATTATTGGCAATGAAAATACACAAAGAAAATAACGAACAAAGAAACCCCCCAACTGTTGACGACTCTCGCAAAAGTTATAAGAACCACGATTAAAGGATATGTACCTGGAATATGCGAACACTTTACAAGACGGGTGCCACGTTCCAACTGGCGGATATCCTCGGGAAATATAAAACTGACATCACAGCGATCCAGGAAATGTGATGGGCAGGATATGGTTGCACCAGAAAGAAAAACGGCGATATTTACTACAACTGCCATGAGCGAAAGCGAATTCATGCTTGATTTATAGTTGCGGAAGAGACTGCGACACCTAGTTTCAAGGTTCAACCCAGTGAGTGACCGCATAGCCACAATTCGCATCAAAGCGAAATATTTCAACATCTCGTTAATTTGTGTGCACGCACCGTAAACAGGGTATAAATATGATGAGGTCAAATAAACATTTTATGAGCGTCTGGAGGAAGTATACGAACGCTGCCCTGACCACGACAATAAAATTTTTCTAAGCGATTTTAATACCTAATTAGGAAAGGAAAGTCTCTTTCGACCAACCATCGGTAATCACAGTCTACATGATACCACCTCCAATAATGGTATAAGACTGATAGACTTCGCCGCTGCAAAGAACATGGTAGTTAGAAGCACACGATTCCAGCATAAGGACATACATAAGGCGACCTGGATATCTCCTGATCAGCGGATGAAGAACCAAATTGATCACTTGGCAGTCCTCTAGTGTATTGGATGTACGTGTGATTCGAGGTGCCAATATCGACTCGGATCATTACATTATCATTAAATTCGCACAAGACTGAGCAGGGCGAAAAACGTCCGAAGCCGAACACAGGCAAAGCTAGATATTGACAAGCTACAAATACCGGAGATATCAATGTTCTATCGACAGAAGCTCTCTATCCTGAGAGAATACCCCCTCACGAAGACCAAGATGGGCAGTGGAAGCACATCTCCCGTTCTTTGGAAACTGCTGCAACTTGGCTATCAAAAACCGCAGAAGGATAACCCATGGTACGACGAAGAATGTCGCATTGCATATTATTCCAGAGGGTAAGAAGATCGAATAACGGGTCTAAGAACAATTAAGCCTCTGGTGTGGATGGGCTACCCGCTGAAGTTTTGAAGGCAGGTGGCGAAGGATATATTATATGCTGTATAAGGCTGGGGGAATCTATGCCAGACGATTGGAGTCTCAGTGTATTATGTCGTGTATTCAAAAAGGGTGATCTGTGGGTCTATTCCAACTATCGCTGTATCAGTATTTTATCCATCGCGTATAAGGTCTTGTCGAGCGTATTATGTGAAAGACTAAAGCCAATTATTGAAAACCTGATTGGACCTTATCAGTGTGGTTTTAGACCAGGCAAGTTCACGACTGACCAAATATTCACGCTACGCCAAATCCTGGAAAAGACCCATGAAAACAAATCGATACATACCACCTTTTCGCCGATTACAAAGTTACTTTCGATAGCCCCATACGGGGAAATCTGTACGAAACTATGTCTGAACTTGGGATTCCGGCAAAACTGATCCGCCTCTGTAGAATGACGCTGACCACCACCAAATTCAGCAGTAAAAGTGAGAAAAGGCCTCACTGAACCATTCTGAACCAAGCGAAGACTGAGACAAGGCGAAACACTTTCGTGCAATCTCTTCAACATCCTAATGGAGATAATAATGAGAAAAGCTGCAGTAAATACGAGCAAGACCATTAACACGAAATGCCATATGTTGCTGGCATATGCTGACGACATAGACATCATTGGGCAAAATTTGCGAGAGGTTAGTGCAGTATTTTCAAGAATCAAAAAGGAATCAGCGAAGGCGGGTCTTGCTACTAATGAGGGCAAGATAAAATTAATGGTGTCGACGACTAGAGAAACCTCTCGACTAAGCCCGCACTTGAACGTTGACAACCGATTTAATTTTGAAGTGGTAGATGAATTTGTCTACCTTGGATCCGCCGTGAACAAGGACAACAACGTCAGCCTGGAAATAAATAGGAGAATTGTGCTTGCAAATATAAGTATATGCTATTTTGGGCCCAGCAAACATTTTAAAAACAAAGCTCTCTTTCGCCAGACATAGGTCCAGGTATACCAGAGACTCATTTTACTGTCCTCGCATATAGCTCCGAAACGTGGGTCATATCACAAGCGGATGGAAAACACCTGGGAGTATTCGAAAGAAAAAATCTCCGTAAAATATATGGCCCTATTAGGGAAAACGGCGAGTACCGACGTCGTTGGAACCAAGAGCTATATCATTTATATTCTGATGTGGATATCTGTAGGCGAATCAAGTTAGGCCCGTTGCGGTGGTTAGGCCATGTTATCAGAATGGATGAAGATGAGAAGGCGCGAAGGGTTTTCGAAGGAAAAGGGGACGACCCCAAGACTCCGCTGGAAAGACCAGGCAGAAGAATCCCTCCGAATTCTTGGTGTTACCACCTGGCGAGAAAAGGCGAAGGATAGAGCCAGTTGGAAGAATATGTGGAAATTTGTTTAATTTGTTCGTTTAATTAATATATTAATTAGTTAATACCTCATGAGGTTGTAAAATAGTCATTAAAAGTAAGTAAATCAGAGACAGGTGGTAACTCTCTGCAACAAATATTTCCGTATGGAGATAAATGGTAAAATTTCTTACGGAAATTTCGTGTGTTAAATTCTTTAACGAGTGTAATATTTATGTATAGTTGACCTGTAATCTTGTTGATTGTACGCTAGTGATTAGTTCGGCTTAAGGTCATGTAAATAAAAACAATTTATTCGTTTTACTGTCAGCGAGCTTTGTGTGTGGTGATGTTCAATATACATATATTTTAATGTTTTCATTGTGATACTTCTTACATATCCTTGATAATGATGCTAGTCTTTAACGAGTTGAAAATGTATATAAAGCTATAATCGGAATTGGAAACAACAAAGGCTTATATATGTTGGCTTCTTTGCAGAACAGTCACGGGCTCAGAATGGGGATCTACCCTTAAGATGATGCACTGAATCTACACAAGCGTGATATTGTAATTTATGACTTACAAATCTCTAGGGAAGTTGACATCAATTGAACTATTCACCCTTTTGAACTAGATGAATTAGTTTACAATGTTCCGCTCTTCTGTTTCATTAGTTCAGTTTAACCACGGCGATAATGTCCACTTTTATTTCTGAACATACTAAAATGCAGACCCGTCTCAATTTTGATCTCCATGTAATCCAAATAATATTCTGATTTATTATAAAAAGTTATCACAATATCGAAAACGCTTCAGAAATAGCGTAACGAGTCATATTCCACGTTCTTCCATCTCCCCCAGATCCGTTAATATCGTAGATTGGTTGAATCGACGAGGGAGCTAGTAAATATATATTAAACAGCAGCAGTAAATTGAACTGAAATCGGTTCTTTAGTTCACAGCTCATATGAACTGTTGAACTAAAATGATACAATGAACTAAATTCAACTATGGAACTAAATGAACAAACTAGTTCATTCTGCTGAGGTGAACAAAAAAGAGCGCTCACTTGAATGAATGAAAATGCCCAACTCTAATGTGCCAGATTGAAAAACTGCAAACGGTTCAACACATGCGCTGAGGAAATATGAACCACACAATAAGACAAGGATAATGTTAACAATATTTGCACTATAACCCACTCAGTGTGTCATTAAATGCGAGCTGCCTTTACGACGAATCGTTATTAGATTATAGGACAATGAATCAGAGAGAATCATAGATCTTTTCACAAACATATAATGGAAAAGCTGATGGGTATCTCAGTTTTGGTATAGAGAACCATTCATGGTAGAAATATTATTGCAAATAATTTTGTTAATATACTGGGTGATTCAAATACAAGTACATATCTCTTTAAAATGTGAATAAAATTAACTCAACTTAATTTCTGTTTGTGCATTATGGCTTCATTACAAATAACAAATATTCCTATTCGCAGTACCTCATCCTGTCAGCCAATTTCTCCAAGACTTTGTTGATGGTTTCTGTGGATCGTTTCTGGAATATTCGTATAGCACCCTATAAGATTGATAGCCAAGTGGTGGTCATCGCGATATCATCACAAAGGGGTATATCACAAAGTTCGAAATCTGAGAGTTATATGGACTCCTGAGCCCTGCACCTTCTTGAGAAACAAAGTGACCGGCGAGTTATAGCTTTTGGCCAAATGGTAGGTAAAATTGTCCTGGGAGAAGCAAGCCCTTTCTAACAAAACGCACGAAATCTCCAACATGAAGCATATACATACATTTAAACGGGTATGTCACTTTCGAAAGCAAACTTAAAGGCGACGATAGTCCTCTACTCGTAGGAAAGGGTCATAGGCTACAAATGGGGATATTTCATCTAATCTATAAAGTGGTTGGTATGCCCATCACTTTGGCTATACTGACTAGGACTCAAAGATTGACGGTGTTTTACATAACGTATTATCTTTGCACCACTCCAACTGATGCCCTGCATGTAATGTTGCATTTGCATCCGCCATTAGGTGAAGTCAGCTCTAACAATAGAGCAGGATTGCAGTCTGTCATCGAACAATGTTGACATGAAACGAAGGAGTTACACACATGGGGTAGTCTCTTTCCTGTAGACTACCTAATCTTTCTTAGTGGAAGAGGTGCAGATACAGGTAGAGGTAGAGGTAGAGGTAGAGGTAGAGGTAGAGGTAGAGGTAGAGGTAGAGGTAGAGGTAGAGGTAGAGGTAGAGGTAGAGGTAGAGGTAGAGGTAGAGGTAGAGGTAGAGGTAGAGGTAGAGGTAGAGGTAGAGGTAGAGGTAGAGGTAGAGGTAGAGGTAGAGGTAGAGGTAGAGGTAGAGGTAGAGGTAGAGGTAGAGGTAGAGGTAGAGGTAGAGGTAGAGGTAGAGGTAGAGGTAGAGGTAGAGGTAGAGGTAGAGGTAGAGGTAGAGGTAGAGGTAGAGGTAGAGGTAGAGGTAGAGGTAGAGGTAGAGGTAGAGGTAGAGGTAGAGGTAGAGGTAGAGGTAGAGGTAGAGGTAGAGGTAGAGGTAGAGGTAGAGGTAGAGGTAGAGGTAGAGGTAGAGGTAGAGGTAGAGGTAGAGGTAGAGGTAGAGGTAGAGGTAGAGGTAGAGGTAGAGGTAGAGGTAGAGGTAGAGGTAGAGGTAGAGGTAGAGGTAGAGGTAGAGGTAGAGGTAGAGGTAGAGGTAGAGGTAGAGGTAGAGGTAGAGGTAGAGGTAGAGGTAGAGGTAGAGGTAGAGGTAGAGGTAGAGGTAGAGGTAGAGGTAGAGGTAGAGGTAGAGGTAGAGGTAGAGGTAGAGGTAGAGGTAGAGGTAGAGGTAGAGGTAGAGGTAGAGGTAGAGGTAGAGGTAGAGGTAGAGGTAGAGGTAGAGGTAGAGGTAGAGGTAGAGGTAGAGGTAGAGGTAGAGGTAGAGGTAGAGGTAGAGGTAGAGGTAGAGGTAGAGGTAGAGGTAGAGGTAGAGGTAGAGGTAGAGGTAGAGGTAGAGGTAGAGGTAGAGGTAGAGGTAGAGGTAGAGGTAGAGGTAGAGGTAGAGGTAGAGGTAGAGGTAGAGGTAGAGGTAGAGGTAGAGGTAGAGGTAGAGGTAGAGGTAGAGGTAGAGGTAGAGGTAGAGGTAGAGGTAGAGGTAGAGGTAGAGGTAGAGGTAGAGGTAGAGGTAGAGGTAGAGGTAGAGGTAGAGGTAGAGGTAGAGGTAGAGGTAGAGGTAGAGGTAGAGGTAGAGGTAGAGGTAGAGGTAGAGGTAGAGGTAGAGGTAGAGGTAGAGGTAGAGGTAGAGGTAGAGGTAGAGGTAGAGGTAGAGGTAGAGGTAGAGGTAGAGGTAGAGGTAGAGGTAGAGGTAGAGGTAGAGGTAGAGGTAGAGGTAGAGGTAGAGGTAGAGGTAGAGGTAGAGGTAGAGGTAGAGGTAGAGGTAGAGGTAGAGGTAGAGGTAGAGGTAGAGGTAGAGGTAGAGGTAGAGGTAGAGGTAGAGGTAGAGGTAGAGGTAGAGGTAGAGGTAGAGGTAGAGGTAGAGGTAGAGGTAGAGGTAGAGGTAGAGGTAGAGGTAGAGGTAGAGGTAGAGGTAGAGGTAGAGGTAGAGGTAGAGGTAGAGGTAGAGGTAGAGGTAGAGGTAGAGGTAGAGGTAGAGGTAGAGGTAGAGGTAGAGGTAGAGGTAGAGGTAGAGGTAGAGGTAGAGGTAGAGGTAGAGGTAGAGGTAGAGGTAGAGGTAGAGGTAGAGGTAGAGGTAGAGGTAGAGGTAGAGGTAGAGGTAGAGGTAGAGGTAGAGGTAGAGGTAGAGGTAGAGGTAGAGGTAGAGGTAGAGGTAGAGGTAGAGGTAGAGGTAGAGGTAGAGGTAGAGGTAGAGGAAGAGAAATAACGGATCAAACTAAATAGTTCTCCGTTTAGAATCCAGCACATCTTCAATAACAGAATATATATTTCGTAGCAGATCGGAGCACACTGAGGAAATGTGTATATACTCCCGGGACGTGCAAGAGTACCCAGTGGTTCAGCCAGAAATAGGTCCTCATGAAAAGCACCAATTTCTTAACCTAACCTAAGAGAAATCTGTTTATACAGGAATTCATGATTATTGTCAATTAGGTAATGTACAAACAAGCAATTCTCATTAAGTTAAGCTTTTCTTATTAGTTTTTATAATGTACCTAAATGTTTGTCGAGGAGGGGGCTGATAAGATTCTTCGGAGTTTAAATATAAATATATTTAAATGGTATTCATTAAGAAATTGTTCATAGGTTTTCCATATAATATGTTAAATACATCTTCATAAACGCTTGGAAAGGAGGGAGCTGACATGATTCTTCATTTGTTCAAATGGTAATCATTAAGGTATTTATTTATTGAAATAAATTATTTTTAACCAACCCCAACCTCTAATGTACCTTTAAAATTTCAGTTTATTATACCACATCCTCTTCCCTCTTCGACCACTTCCGGTCCAGTCGAAAATATTGCCAAACTGCTGTTGTTTTTATGTTACCCTTTTGCTTATTACTATTTCGCAAAATGATGGCCCCCCCCAAGAAAGTAAAATATAATAAATTTCAGTCAGAAGCATAAATGGCCAACAAACCAGCAACAACAGCTTTTATTTATTAGATGTTTGCCAAATGTTTTGTTAACGTCGGCCACAGGACTCTGAGTTTATTAATAACGATTAAGTGAAATATCCATAATTTAAGTCGAACTCGATTTCGCAGCGAATCCAATTTCGAACAAGAACAAATTTTCAAAACACAAACAGACAAAAAAAAAAAAATCCAAATTATGGAGTGTTTTATTGTTTGTGGCCATAATGACAATTGCAATGATAATAGTCCAGAGAATCGGCAACAATATTATAGGCAACAGCAGCAGCACCAGCAGCAGTAACATCAGTATGAGCAACAACAATGACACGAACGAATGCAATTGTTAAGACCACAAAGATTCGAAAGATATATAGACAGATGCTGTATAAACAATTGGGATAAAATTAAATTTCAATTTGTGTATTTTAAAATAACACTGCAACAACAACAATGACCGCAACAATGGTCTAACAATGTGATGTGGGGTATCGAAATCACTCGAGGAAAAATGTTGGTTCGATATGAAAAATTTTAAAATTTTATAAATTAAGAATGGAAACACTTTTGTAAATCTGTTAAATGATAATTTTCCTTTAATTGTATCTAAAAGTACGCTCTCCCTTCAGTTAAACGATCTTTTATAGATTCAGGGTCGTATTCGTATTACCTACAAGAAGTTTGTTATAAATATGTATAAATATTTGTCCATTACATCCCAGAATGGGATAGTGGAAATATCTTCTCATAATCACTGCACTGTTCGCTTTCCAGTTATCACTCACAGATTGGGACCTACTGCTTTACTCCGGTTCCGAACGTTTTTTTTCAGAAGCTATTTCATGGCTTATTACTCGATAGGGCGACCCACTAGGCGAAGATGTTTCCATCTGCAGGTCACGTCATGGCTTCTGCGTTTTGGGATGCGCATGGAATAAGTTTTATTCATGGATTAATTTTTATTTAATAATTCATCAATGGCGAATATTATTTAAGAAGTTTGACAGTTCTTACTATAAACGGGGTATCGAAGCTATTGACTATCGCTGGAAAAAGTGTATCGAGCTAAAACGAGATTTCTTTCTTCTTTTATTGACTATTTTACAACCTCATGAGGTCAGATGTCTTACACATATTAATTAAACAAACAAAGAAACAAATTAAACTAATTTTAACATGTTTCTCCAACTGGTTCTTTCCTTCGCCTTTTCACGCCAGTTGGTAACACCAAGAATACGGAGGGATTCTTCGGCCTAGTCTTTCCGTCGGAGTCTTCGTCGTCCTCTTTTCCTGCTTCCATCGGGTACGTTATCGAAAATCTTTCGCCTAGCTACCGCAACTGGCCTAACTTGATTCGCCTAGAGATATTCACGTCAGAATATTAATGATATAGCTCTTGCTTCCAACGAAGTCGGTAATTGCAGCTTTTCTCATTATTATCCCCATTAAGATGTTAAAGAGATTCCACGAAAGGGTGTCGCCTTGTCTCAGTCCTCGCTTGGTACAGAATCTTCAGGCATAGATTCCCCCAACCATATACTGCATATAAGTCGATGCATGTTGGCTAACAGTCCTTCACCACCTGCCTTAAAAAGTTCAGCGGGTAGCCCATCCGCACCAGAGGCTTTATTATTCTTAAGCCGGGAGATTGCCACACTGTCTTCCACAATAATTACCTCCTGATCTTCTATGGAAGAATCTGAGCGGAGTATTGTGGAAAAGTGGTATCTCCATATTCTAAATACACACTGCCTATCGGTCACCAGATTCCCATTCACATCTTTCCAGGAGTCAGCCCATTATTCGGCCCGTTATTCGATCTTCTTACCCTCTGGAAAAATTTTCGGGGTTCATTGTTCATCCTGCAGATTTCTGTCTTTTCACTCTCTCTCTGCTCCCACTGCCATTTTTTCTTCTAAATAGTTGTTCTGACTGTTTCGCAGCGTCTTTTTCATCAGTTGCAATGCGATATTCTTCGTCGTACCATGGCTTATCCTTCTGCGGTTTTTGATAGTCAAGTTCAGTTCTTGCAGCGGTTCCCAAAGAATTGGAGATGTGCTTCCACGGCGCTTCTGGGTCCTCAGGACGGTGAGTATTCTGCTCTAAGATAAGAGTGCGATTTTGTTGATAGGACTTTGATATCTCCGGTATTTGAAGCTTGTCGATATCTAGCTTTTCCCGTGTTCGGCTTCGTACGTTTTTCGCCCTGCTCAATCTTTTTTTTTTTTGTTTTTTTTTTAATCGAGCGATTTTACATATTGGAGATGTGCTTCCACGGCGCTTCTGGGTCCTCAGGACGGTGAGTATTCTGCTCTAAGATAAGAGTGCGATTTTGTTGATAGGACTTTGATATCTCCGGTATTTGAAGCTTGTCGATATCTAGCTTTTCCCGTGTTCGGCTTCGTACGTTTTTCGCCCTGCTCAATCTTTTTTTTTTTTGTTTTTTTTTAATCGAGCGATTTTACATATGTATGTTAATGAATATACAACACTCATGCAATCGGTTCAAATGACAAATAATCCTAGAGTTTGTAGTTCCCCAACTACCTCTGAAATCAATAAACTGATATAGCTCATTAAAGTCACGACACATTCACATTCACACATTCTCCGATGTGAATGAGTTTATAGTACCTCGTGGGTCTCAATGGGACATTTATGAAAATCTTAGATGACAGAAATTCAGAACATATACATCCATCAATTATCTTCAAAACTGTAATAGAGTTTATCATGGTACGTCTACTACTAAGAGTCGGCAATCTGATCAATGCTAGTCTACTGCTATACGAAGGAAGATTATGGTTCGGGTTCCATTGAAGATTTCTCAGACAAAAAATGAGAAACTGTTTCTGGACCGATTCAATCATATTAATATACAAATTGTACTGGGGGTCCCAAACAACTGATCCATATTCGATAATAGGGCGGACTAGTGAAGTAAAAAGATTTTTCGTAACGTGGGGATCTGAAAATTCCTTTGCCCAACGTTTAATAAAGTTCACAACGCCATAAGCCTTGTTTACCATCGTAATTATGTGTGAGTTGAAATTCAATTTTCTGTCCAAGAGAACACCAAGATCAACAAATGAATCCACCGATTCAAGAACATTGCCACCTAAAATGTATTTTGCCGAAAATAATGATGACTCCATCAAATTGGTTTCGCACCACGTCTGGAAAGTAGACAAATCCCTCTGAAGTAAAGTATATTGACAAGGATCCTTGTAAGAAAAATAGATCTTCACGTCATCAGCGTACATTAACAATTTAGAGTGCATTATGGAGGCGGGTAAGTCGTTAATGAATAACAAGAATAGAACCGGCCCAAGATGACTGCCCTGAGGCACCCCAGATGACACAAAAATAGATCTTGAGAATGATCGACCAAATGATACCATCTGTTCTCTGTTCATTAAGTAAGAACTAATCCAATTCAGCATGTTACAATTAAAACCCATTGCCCCTAGTTTATATAATAATAAATTGTGGTTAACTTTATCAAAAGCCTTACTAAAATCGGTAAAAATCACATCAGTTTGATCTCCATTAATAAAGCCGTCAATAATAGAAGAGGAAAACTGAAGCAAATTAGTCACGGTGGAACGACCCTTCCGAAAGCCATGTTGACATGGATCTAAAATAGAGGAAACCTGATGAGAAATTACCTCTGTGACTAACTTCTCAAAAAGTTTAGGAATGGCACTCAATTTTGCAATTCCCCTATAATTTGCAACATTTACTAAACTACCAGATTTGTGGAGAGGGATTATATAAGAGCTCTTCCACTGTGCAGGAAAATGGCCGAACTTCAACGAAGCGTTAAATAAGAGAGTAAACGGTAAGCTGAGAGAATTCGAGCAGTATTTCAACATAGAGTCCGGAATACCATCAGGACCAGCTTTATTCGAGGCTTTCAAGCTGATTAAGTTATCTAGCAACCACGAAGAATTTACGACAGGTGCATCAAACGGAATGGTAGAGCGGACAGTGTACGGGTATGATTTGGAAACATAGGCTCGGGTGGAATAAATAGATGCGAAAAAGTCGGCGAAACAATTAGCAATAGACTCTTCATCTGAATATTCAATGCCGTTCATTTTGATCCTACAAGGTGTGGAAGACGAATTACGCTTCAAGTTAACAAATCTAAAGAATGATTTGGGGTTCCGTTTAAAATTAGCCTTCAACATATCCAAATATAATCTGTAACTCTCACGAGATTTAGAGTTGTATCTACTCCTAGCAACAATATACCTAGCATAGTCTGCTAGCAGTCCAGATTTTTTATACTTTTTCGAACATCTATTCCTTACATTCTTGAGACTATTTAGAGCCCTTGAGGACCATGGGGCACCAGTATTACGCATTATTGGCCTCTTGGGTACAGACTTAGAAATATAGCCATTAATAATATTATAGAAATCATCCAGGGCGATTTCAAATTCAGAAGAATTATCACACTGACAAATACTATGCCAGTCGGTATCAAAGATAAGATTATTCAAAAGAATAAAGTTCCCACGCGAAAAGCATAGGCCAACATAGGACGAAGAGCAATTGCAACCAACCTGCATGGTATCATATGCATAATTCATTCCTAGCGATGGATGGTAACTATCCTCAGGAGAAATTAACGGATCAATTCGAGAAATATCAAAGTTGTTAGAATCATCCACTAAAACTAGATCAAGGACTCGATTCATAGAATTGGGAATGTCGTTCAATTGAATCAACCCTAGTTCGGAAATATGCGTAACAAAATCAGATGACCAATCATATGGTGTCAATGGAGTCAGAGAATTAGTATCGGGTAAAGATAACTTGTGATAACTTTCGCAGCCACCAGGTAATGATCCGAGTCGATATTGGCGCCTCGAAACACACGTACATACATTACACTAGAAGAGTGCCTGCCATCTATTACCAAGTGATCAATCTGGTTCTACGTCCTCTGATCAGGAGATATCCAGATCGCCTTATGAATATCCTTATGCTGGAATCGTGTACTACTAATTATCATGTTCTTTTCAGCGTCAAGTCTATCAGCCTAATTCCATTATCGGAAGTGGTATCCTGTAGACTGTGATTACCGATGGTTGGTCGAAAGACATTTTCCTTTCCCAATTTGGCATTAAAATCACCTAGGATAATCTTAATGTCGTGGTCAGAGCGGCGTTCGTATACTTCCTCCAGATGGTCATAAAATGATTCTTTGAACTCATCGTCTTTATCCTCTGTCGGCGCGTGCACACAAATTAACGAGATGCGGAAATATTTCGCTTTGATGCAAATTGTGTCTATGCGTTCACTCACTGGGTTGAACCTTGAAACTAGGTGTTGCAGTCTCTTGCCAACTATAAATCCGCACCCAAATTCATGGTTTCTCTCATGGCAGCTGTAGCAACATTTCTTGTAACAAACAACATTCATTGAAGTCCAACATTTTCTTATTTTGTTATTTAACAACAAAAATGCCCAATAAATTTATTCGTTGCAGCAATGAAAACTTTGTTGTTGCCGCAACGCTAAAAACTTCAAAAAATTATTTCGTTGCAGCAACGACAGAACTGTCTAATGTTTTTTCACACAATTCACTTTGAGTGTAACAAACAAATTGTCTTTCATTCAACACAATGGCCTATAAAAAAGACTGTAACTTTAGAGCTACAATAACGTCGCATAACAACAACTCGTAGTAGTCCAACTCCTTCATCCCAGACCAGACCATAAAATACCGAACATTTCATTATCTTTGGAATGGAACAAAAACGTGGTCAAGACTGATTGTTGGTCATTCTTGTGGGGAATGTCGTTGTCGTCGCCGACGTTGTTCTTTATGCATCCAGATTATAAAAGTTCAGGCAAAAACAAAACAAATAGGAAAAACAATCCAGAAAAAACAACATATCCTTTACTCAGTCCCACAACCAGTAGGTTGCTGATGTGAATTTCTGAAGGCGAATATCATCAAATCAATTTGAAAATAATCATTTTGCAGTTTGTTATTCCAGAATCTCGCATCACTAAGAACTGTTAGATTTGTGGCATTAGCGTGGCTGTGGGGCATTTCATCAAGCATCCACCTCCAACTCCAGTTCCCCATTGATTATTTCAATCGTGCAGACCACTTAATAACATTCACTCACTCTGCCAGTCGGTCGCTCAGTTATCGGCCACTTACCGCCACTTGAACTTTACAAATGTTTAACTGTCATTTCCATTGTGTCCGTTCGTTTTTTGTTGTTGTTTGTTTGTTTGCCTAGTTTCGTCCATGTGTGTGTGTGTGTGTGTGTCTAACCAATTGTTGTACTTGGTCAAAATACTTTTGGTTAGGACGCAAAACATTTGTTACTCCTATTACATTTGTACACACGTCCATAGGTACTCGTATTTGAATAGACAATACAGTTATTCCCTCAAACAAACGAAAGAATCGTTTCGAATATTTCGAGTTTTCCGTTTGATGATTATTTGAAAAGTCTACACTTGCAGTTAAGAGGCTTTCATCATTGAATACTAACTGGAATGTATAAGTTCATGAAATACCGTATGCACCACTCGCATTATGCATTTCCGTTTGGAAATGCACATGAATCCGGATGATATGATGTGTTGCAATGTAGAAGTCAAAGATTCATGATTGAAACCCTTAAAAATTTAATTTTTAAGAATCTTATTATTATAATTTATACTGGAATTATTGAAATATTTAAGATAATAAATTTATATACATGTATTATAATTGGGTCAATGGAGATAGACCCTCACGTCGAAAGTAAAACACGCATCACACGATCAGAATGCCTCAAAATTATAAATATTTAACTTTTAACTTAACGTAGGGTAACATTTCCACTAAACGTGTTTGTTTTTATGCAAAAATCAGCTGATATTTCGTACAAGAATCAGCTGATGTCGGTCCCAAAACATATTAAACATGTTAAACACGCTAACACCCCTATTCTGTGTATGTGGTAACAATCAAATTGGAACCACAAAATTGTTACAAAGTTGTCAACATTGTTTGTATCTGGTATTCTGGCAAAACGGTGACAACGAAAAATTCACCACGTGGCAAATAATTCACCTCACAATAACAGATTGTCAAAAGCAGAGAATACAAAACAAAAACATATGGTTTTCTGCACAAAATGAATGCGGTAAAAAAAGGAAAAGTAAGTATTTAATATATATATGTTTTATTGAATTAAAATTAATACATTATTATTTAGGAAATTTGAGCGCAGGAACATTCGGAGATGCTAAGCTGGAACATTCGGAGATGCTAAGCTGAAGAATACACCTGCGCAACCGCGCCAATTAGAAGAAGATATTTACATTAGCGCCAATTCTCTGATCTACCAACCTTCTGCGCTCAGTTGAAAAAGTTGTTTTGCCCACCCGAGGTCGGTCCAACTTCTTGATACATAGGCCTTTAAAGCTTGAGTATATAAATCGTTCGTATCTCCGGTATTTATAATACGATCTGGTTGAAATGGATATCATTACAAAGTTCTTTCCAAGCTCTATAAATCAGTGCATAAACATATTTATTTTTACTACCCCATTGGGGAGCTAATTAATAAAACGTTTTTTAACCTCACTTTCCGATAATAGAGAAGACCTTAGCCTTCAGAATACCGATTTGTGACAATTGTCACATTGCTGTCAAATAGTAACCGTGGTGACTTTTGTAACCCTGCCAGAATAGGGCTGTCAATGTGTTGACAGAATGAGTAAGCGGCCTTTACCCATTACCCACGGTAATGAGTAATGGGTTACCCAGGGTAACCCATCCCCATTTTTGATCAAAAATATGCAAAAATACAATAAATTACTACATCTCGGAAACGGAGCGTCCAATCAAAAAAATAACTACTTTTTTGAAGTTTCTAACGGTTTTTTATATAGTGGTCCAATTCTTACTGAAATATTTTTTAAATAAATCACCAAAATATGAAAATCGATAAAATTTAAAAAAAATGCCGCAAAACTAATAACTTTTTTTTACCTCCATAGGAGACTCTAAACTATGGATGTCTTTAATACGAAATCACTTTTTTTTGAAAAATCGCTAAAACTAAAATTTTTTGAATAAAATATCGCTAAAACGCCCATATGTATGTGTTAGCGAATTGTTAAACAAAAAGTGATGTCGTATTAAAGACATGCATGAAAAAATTTATTATGTTTACGATTGGACGCACCTTTTCCGAGTTCTAGGCATTTTGTATTTTAGTGATTTTGAATAACTTTATAAAAAAGCCTTAGAAACTTCCAAAAATTAGTTATTTTTTGATTGAACGCTCCGTTTCCGAGATTTAATTTTTTCTAATTTGTTCATATTTTCAATCAAAATAGGTTATGGATTACCCTGGGTAACCTCTTACCCACTCCCCATTTGTAATGGGTAATCATACTGGGTAATTCCGCATAGTCGTGGGTAACGGTCAAAGAATAATTTTATGAGCGCCTATATGCGAACGCTGCCCGGACATTGGCATTAAGATTATTCTATTGTTATGCCAAATTTCGAACGGTAATCACAGCCTACATGATCCCACTGCCGATAATGGAATTAGACTGATAGACTTCGCCACTGCAAAGAACATGATGGTTAGTAGCACACGATTCCAGCATAAGGACATAGATAGGGCGACCTGTTATCTCCTGATAAGAGAACGAAGAACCAGAAAGAAGAATCAGATCACAATAGATGGCAGACACTCTTCTAGTGTAATGGATGTACGTGTGTTTCGAGGTGCCAGACTCGGATCATTACCTGGTGGCTGTGTAAGTTAACACAAGATTGAGCAGGACGAAAAACGTACGAAGATGCACACGGGAAAGCTGGATAGCTCCAAATACCGGAGATATCAAAGTCCTATCAACGAAAGCTCACTGTCCTGCTAGAGGAGAATACTCCCCCTCCTGAGGACTCAGAATCGCAGTGGAAGCACATCTCCCATTCTTTGGAAACCGCTGCAAGAACTGAACTTGACTATCAAAATCCGCAGAAGGATAAGCCATGGTACTGTTGAAAAAGACGCTGCACGTATGGCAACAAAACTGTCAGTTACAACGCGTGCTGTTAATGAGCGGTACAAATGGCTGAGATGGGAGGAAAACCACTTATTTAGGAGAAAAAAATGGCAGTGGGAGCAGAGAGAGAGAGAGAGTGACAGACCGAAATGTGCAGGATGAACAATTAACCCCGAAAATTTTTCCTGAGGGTAAGAAGATCATGAACAGCAAGGCGGGCCGAATAATGAGCTGCCCTCCTGCAAAGGCGAGAATGGGAATCTGGTGACTGTTAAGCAGTGTGTGCTTAAAATGTGGAGAGACCATTTTTCCACACTACCTCCGCTCAGATTCTTCCACAGCAGATCGGGAGGTAATGGTTGTGGAAGAAAGTGTAGATTATATCCCCCCCAGCCATGGCGAGATTAGAACGGCTTAAGAATAATAAAGCCCCTGGTGTGGATGGGTAATCCGCCGACCTTTTCATAGTCGGTGGCGATGGACTTCTAGCCCACATGCATCAACTTATATGCAGTATATGGTTGGGGGAATCAATGACTGACGATTGGGAGTCTCAGTGTATTATGTCCTGGAAAAGACCCACGAAGAGCAAATCGATACATACCATCTTTTTATCGATTACAAAGCTTCTTTCTATAGCCTCATACGGGGAAAATTTTACGAAAGCATATCTGAACTTGGGATTCCGTCAAAACTGATCAGCCTCTGTAGAATGACGCTTACCAACACCAAATCAGCAATGAAGATGGGGAAAGACCTCACCGAACCATTCTATGCCAAGACTCATATCACCGGCGGATGAAAAACACGTGGGAGTATTCGCGAGAGAAATTTTCCGTACAATATATGGTCCTGTTAAGGAAAACGTTAAGGAAAAACCAAGACCTATATCATTTGTATTCTGACGTTGACATAGTAAGGCGAATCAAATTAGGCCGATTGCGTTGGTTAGGTCATGTTATCAGAATGGATGAAGAGAAGACAGCGCGAAAGATTTTCTATAACGTACCCAATGGAAGCAGGAAAAGAGGACGACCAAGACTCCGATGGAAATACCAGGCCAACTTAAAATATGTTTATTTGTTTCTTTAATTAATTTGTGTTAGACATCTGACCTCAAGAGGTTGTAAAATAACAAATAAAATAAGGAAAGGAACAATGAGAATTATTGAACATTTGCATTAGATAAAGTAATGAAAGTTAAATTCCAATGCAAATTAAAAGGACCCACATATGACATTAACCGACTTCAGCGAAATTTGGCAAGATATATCGGTAAACGATTTGATACACCTGTCAAACGAGTACAAATCCATTTGCCGAGCTTAAGACCTATTATTAAAAACATGTAACGGCCACAAGGCGACATAGGATACTACAGGGTGGGTCATAAGTCACTATGGGGTTTAACAATTTAATAACTTTTTCGCTTATATATGGAGAATAAATAATGAAGAGATTCACAACTGAACAAAGAACGAGAATAATGGAATTTTTTTTATTTAAATCAGCGAGCAATTATTTTAACGCAAAGATCATATCGTCGACATTTTAACGTCAGAATTTCACCCTCTGAACCAATGACTCGTTGCCTAATTCATCGTCACCACCACGATGGCACCATAAGAGATTTTTCTCGAACCGGTAGACCACGTTTAATTCGCACTGCGGAAAATATTAAACGAGTAGAGCAAAGTGTTAACGAAACACCAGTAACATCTACCAGAAGGCTAACATCTACAAGCTAACGATTATCGCTTGCTTGCTAGTAAAAAAAACGCCAAACTAGTGATAATTTGTGTATATACTTGTCCTTGTCTTTGGCTCAGAATGACGATTTCCAACACTGTTTTTCTGATCTTTTCATACTGGCAACTTTCTGTCTTTTTCAAACGGAAATACATATAATCGTCTTGCTCTAACGCATGCGTTTTAGTAATTCTTGCAAATGTTTACATTATGCTCCTTTAACGATAACGATATCCAACATAGTTTTTCTGATTTTTTTAAGACTGGTAACTTTATGCCTGCTTAGAACTGAAATGGAAGCGGTAACTTCAAGTGCAGCTTAATATCGCTTACCTCTACATACAAAATAGGTGATAATCAAAGTAAGCGTTGTAACCAAAACACGCCTAATGTCTCGTACGATTTACTGTTATTCCCATATAAGATGCAATTGGTGCAACATCGGCAACGTCTAGGTTAAGGACATGCATCCGCTGGAGATCCGAAGATCTTAGCAGATGTTCCACTCGAATGAAGATAGACAGAAAGAAGAAGAATAGAAAGATTCAATGTGAGAGAACAGAAAAAGAGAGGGAGAGGACTGAGGGGATGTAGAGGGGAGTTATGGTGTATAGTATGGTGTGGCATCACATCTGAAAATATCATTGGGCCTAACTTCTTCGATAATGAAGACGGAAGTGCTGTAACCGTAAATGGAGAGCGGTATCTGTTTATGATAGAACATTTTTTACGTCCTGCTCTTGAAAACAGACCTGAGATGTGGTTTCAGAAGGATGGAGCCACTATCCACACTGCCCGAGACACAGTGGCACTTTTAAGTCAAATGTTTGGAGAGCGAATAATTTCCAGAAATTCAGGAATTAATTGACTAGCGCGTTCGCCAGATTTATCAGCACCCGACTATTTTCTTTGGGGTTATTTGGAGGAGCGAGTATATGCCAACAAGCACGACACAATCCATGTACTCAATGCCAACATTGTTCCAGAAATTCGAATTCGAAAGCCACAAATTTTTGAAGATGTTATGGAAAATTCTCTAAGACGAGCTCATCATGAAATAAATTGATATTTTCCCATTACATCCCACGAAGAGATTGGGGAGAACTTCTCACAATCGCTGATTTGGGCGATTTCCACTTTACACTCACTGATTGGGAGCTACAGTTTTACACCGGTCCCGAACGGGTTTTTGAGAAGCTTTTTCATGGCTAAGTACTCGTATAGTGTCGCCGTCACTAAGCAAGGTGAACGTCGTCGAAAGAAGTGTAAGGAGGTCAGAGCAGAGATCGAGCCCTCGTTCTCGCGCACAACAGCCGCGCATACAAACCGTTGCACCACCAACGGCCACACGTGCCCATCATTGCAAAGCTGAAAACGTGGGTGATTTAAGTGACATTATTTTATTTCCTTAGCGTAAAAAAATTTCCATTTTCCATAATCTGGAAAAAAACAAAAGTATATAGACGAAAAGGTTATTAAATTTGTAAACCCCCCTCCATTTGTAAGCTTTTGTGGCCCACCCTGTATATAGTCTTTTCCGGGCAAATATAACATTAGTTGCTTCGAGGCGCTAACTGTCAACCTTTGCCCCTATCCACTTGTATGTTCCCGACTCCCATCGCATCTCATACATTACACTTAACCACTGTGTGTAATTTTGTTTTTCGTATAAACTGCCACAAGCAATGAACACGGTCGGTCAGCCATTCAATCGCATAACAATTTTTCGAATTCATGTCCAACAAAAACACTTGAAACTCTCAAACTTAATATGCTCTCTCCTAAAAGGAAACACAAACACCAATGACTCTGAGCACTTCTGTGTCCATGCATGTGTAAATTTGTTTGTCTGCATGTAATCCTTCTTTGTTATTATCCAAAAACAACAAAAACGGTGGAATTACTCGTAACTCTTGGAATTGGGGGGTTATTCCTTCCAAATATGCTAATAAATATACACACGTCAACATCACCATCATCATCATTATCGTTGTTGTTCTCCACTCATCATCATCATCATCATCCTCGTCGTCATTGTCATCAGAGGTAACAATTGACCAGAGTCAAGTATGAGTAGTACCCAAAACATTTCTGTGAAATTATCAGAACTACACTATAAAGGTTTTCATACACCCAAAAAGGAATGTTAGTTAATTGTAAGTGTGAGCGTTGTGAATTTTTTATTAATCATTAAAAAAGTTTTTACTAAATTTTCGTTTAACTATATTTCAAATACACATATGTATGTATTAGATTCTTATGCCGCCGCCGCCGTTTTTTTTGATTTTTTCGGCGCGCAGCCCCCTGGTTACATATATAAAATTTCTGTTTAATCCATCAATTATTGGCATTGTCCTGATTTACAACACAATTTCCTAAATTTCTTATAAATTTCCTCAGAATTGAACTCTGCACATCAGCAGCCGAGTCAATATCCTAATAATTAGGAAGAGCCGCCGCATCCATGTTATCCGAAAAAGCCGCCGCCACCGGTTTTCCCAGGTCCCTAAGCTGCCGCCGAAGCAGAAACAATCGGCGTAAACCTCTAGTATGTATGTTTAACATCACCGGACCATTCTGTACCAAGCGAGGACTGAGACAAGGCGACACACTTTCTTGCAATCTCTTCAACATCTTAATGGAGATAAAAATGAGAAAAGCTGCAGTAAATACAAACAAGCCCATCAACATGAAAGACGCCGGCGAAGCAGAAACAATCGGCGTAAACCTCTAGTATGTATGTCTAACATAAGTAATTCCATAGTTAAACTTTATATGATAAATGATTGAAATAACTGAAAATTTCTGATAAACAAATTGTACTATAAGTATATATATTGTCCGTCGGTGGTGTAATGGTTAGTGTGCGGGCCTCTTGTACATGAGATCCTGGGTTCGAACCCTGCTCTGACCACCTACAAATTTCTTTCGGCAGCGGTCACCTCGCTTAGGGACGGCCACACTATCGAGTATATGTGTAAAAAAGCTTCTCAAAATACCGTTCGGAATCGGTGTAAAACTGTAGGTCCCAATCAGTGAGTGAAAACTGGAAAGCGCACAGCTTAGTGATTGTGAGAAGCTCTCCCCTGCCCCTTCATGGGATGTAATGGGAAACCATTTTTTTTTTTGTTTTATCTACTCCAACAATTTTTTCGTTGAGTGTATGGACCAAATTTGAAATTGCTTACATAGCTCTTTTCAAAGACAAGACATGGTCATTATTATAACGTTTGTTTTACAGCGTCTGTTGTTTGTCCCCCGTTGTTGGTTTATTTTATTAACGGGTGTGATTTTTCATTATTGTTAGTATTTGCATTTATGTTAGTCACTTCGTAAGTTGCTGCATACAATATTTGTGGAAGGAAGCATGATGGTTGGTTGGATGGATGTACAGGGCATAAATTATATGTACTTTAGTATTATACCCTACACATGCCATGGTGCGATGCACAATATTCATAAGAACTAAAGTTCTTCGTACCTCACGCACATAAGAGGTAGATCTGGAAACAATTTCACTCCATACATTGATTCCAAGAATGCGTTTCCAAGAATTTATCCATTTTAGTTTGAAATACTAGGTGCCGCGATCTGTCCACATTTTTGATAGAAATTGTCGATTTCAGATTTTTTTCAAAAAAATATCTTTTCTTAAGGCTTACCAAAATATGTGATACCTCGCTTAGTTATCGAGTTATCGGAAGTTGACGCTTAGAAAAATCAGTATCATAGAAATGCTACCCAAAACGCTTTACTTCGCGAAGCCAAATCTCATCTCAGATGAATGAATTTCATTTGAGAAATGTAGTTGCTGCAAAAGAATATTTGTTGAACCAAATGTATCATGTTGAAGTAAAATACATAAACTATGCAAAAAGTATGAAATAATCAAGATATGACGCGTGAGAGACAAGCCTTTGCGTGAATTTGTAACACTTTTTGGTTCTCTTTTACCAGGGTTGCCAAATTGCGCACATCTTGTGGTAGTCTAATTCTAGATCGTCTTTGGTTTGGCCAAAAAGAATGTACAAGTAGAGAGGAAATAGCCGGCGCCACTTGGCAACCCTAGTAGAAGTTGTCAGAACTTGATTATTTCTAACTCTTTAGATACTATAGAAATTTAATTTAAATATGGTTGGAATTTCTATAGTTAGATACAAAAACATCATTAGAAAACTGCTCGTGTATTGAAATATTCAACGAAGAGAGTAAGAGAGAGACAGCAGAGAAACGACGAGCTTCACTCGTTTTCTTTGTTGGCATTCCACTCCATGAGTAAATTTTCTTCTCTATACCATAGTTGCTTTATGGTTGGCGAAAAGAGGCGCAGAGTAGCAAGAGGAGTATGAAAACTGCCGTGACATGTCATGACTTGTGACCCCAATAAATTTTTTTTTTGCCGTTCGGTTTTCTTTACTTTCCCATTTCTGTCATGCTAGACGTATTCAGCAGGTGCTGTTATTTCGACAACAACAATAGAAATTTTGTTTTTCAGTCAGCTGTTCTTGCGATACCAGGGTTGCTTAGAAATTGTAATATATATATATGCCAAGTTGCCGCCGGTGGTGCTATGTTTAGTGTGCGCGCCTCTTGTACATGAGATCGTGGGTTCGATCCCTGCTATGACCACCTTAAATTTCTTTTGGCGGTGGTCACCTTTCATAGTGACGGCAACACTGTCGAGTATTTAGCAATGAAAAAGCTTCTCAAAACACCGTTCGGAATTGGTGTAAAACTGTAGGTCCCAATCAGTGAGTTTAAAAACCTAGAAAGCGCACGGCTCACTGGTTGTGATAAGCTCTCTCCAATTCCTTCATGGGATGTAATGGGAAACCATAATTTTTTTTATGCGAAGTGAAAGGGAATTGGAAAATAGTGCGGTAAAAAATGCATCGTGTACATTAGGTATGGATCTATAAGTTTATTTTGATACCACGGCCTAACGAGCGCCGCCGGAGAACCTTTTAGTTTGATCCAAGAAGTACGCCCATGTGAGGTAATGGTCGCGGGTCCATAAGTAGGTAGGTTCTGTTAGCTAGTGCTGGACACTTGATTGACAAGATTTTCAGTGGATTCTTTCCCTTCCTAATGGTTACAGCTTCTACAGAGGTCATTTGCTTTGACCGTTTGCCTCTTGTCGTCTACCTATCAAAAAGTGTCCGGTCAAAAGTGAAACAAGAAATTATTCCTGGGGTATGGCTAGAGGCAGAAGGTTTAAAAAACAATAGCACACAATATTTGCGACGCTCTCATCGTCCTCTTCATCCGCATAGCTTCTGCAGTAACTATGAGTTGAGTTTCCAAGTCTAGAGGCGAGTCTGCAACCAGTGAGCATAGCTTCTACAGTAGAGATATCTTGTTTGCACTCACAGAACTAATTGTTTGAAAAGAGATTGCAGGAACCGCAAATTCGGCTGATGCCACTGCGTTGTCGTTGTCACAACCGAATTGAGGTTGTCACGACTGTATTTAGTCCCCACATCTGGAATTCGGTTGAAGCAACCCCCAAGATAGTTTGTGACAACCTCTAATAGTTTTTGACAACATCTAATAGTTTGTGACAACCCCTAATAGGTTGTGACAACTCGAATATATTGGTGGTTAACCATGCTCTCCATAATTGGCAATTGGCTGGACATTAGCAACTTTCCAACACGCCGGGAAGACTCCCGCACAGTATACAAGGTTGAAATGGTTGCGCAGTGAGCGTGCCAGCGTGGAAGAGCACTCAAGACCAGTGCAGATATACCATCCGGGTCCGAGGATTTATTTACAGCGAGATTCACAAGAACCTTTTTAACTCCTCGTGTTCGAAAAAATATCTTGGGCATGTTTAAGAAGAGTTGGGATAGAGGACCAAAAGCTCCAACTTCCACTAGAAAAAGAAAGGACTTTAGCACGCATACGCTGTTCGTGAAGAAACTTTTCGCGTCGAAGTACTTTGGCACACTTGCTTCTTGCCTGTTTGCGTAGCAGTTCAGTATTAACGTTTTTATTAGAAAGCTAGTCTCTGAACGCGTCCTCTTTGGATCTAGCAGCATTCTTACATGTCTGGTTACACCAATTTTTTTCCGATGGCTTGACCGAAATAATTTTCGTCGGGACGAATGAATTCATAGCAATCAAAATTATCTTCTCGATCATTTCAGCGGCAGAATCTATGTCTATCTTCGTAGATAAAAATTGTTCGCTTCGGGACCGTGTTTGAAGCGAGACGAAGAGGTGAATACGAAAAGGACGCTGAAATGAAACAGTGATCCGAATTACCAAGAGGTGCAAGCGTGTTAACTTCGTACTTTTCAGGGTGCGACGTTACGAAGAGGTCAAGTATTTTCGGTTGTGCCCTTGAATACACGGAATGTGTGTCGGTTCATTCACCAATTGGTGGAATGGCCTACATAATACCGTTCAAATATTGTTTGTAAAAAGAATTTTTACCGAATCGATGAAGCACATTTTCACAAAGTTGTCTCATTTGTGGCTAGGTAAATTCGCACGTCATCGAGGGGAAGCCGATGCATCCACAACGAGTGACAGTTTGGTGTGGTTTTTATCATGTCGGCATCGTAGACCCATTTTTATTCGAAAATGAGCAAGGAGTATCTAAAAGTTGAAGAGGATGGCATGGATGGATGGCATATGATTTCAATAGGACGGCGCCACTTGCCAGAAAGCCAACGCTACAACCGAACTTTTGCGCACTGTGTTCGAAAACCGCATATTCGACTGATACTCGGAAGTCCATTGCTCGCCTCGCAGCTGCAATTTGACCCCGTTAGAATCCCGAGTCCATTGAGGCCTAAAAACACGAAATCGAAGCTGTCGTTCATGAGATATAAGTCCAAACAATCTCAAAGGTACTGAAAATTGGGTAGTTAGAATGAGGTACTGCATCGTGGAAGCCATTTGAACGATGTTGTGTTTCATTCAGTAATGTCAATGATGAGACTTGATGAGACAATTTTGAATAAATGTCTATTAGTATTATTTATATATTAAATTGCAAATTTTACATAACCCTTTACTTAAACCCGGTATTCAGTTGTTATGATATTTTCGTTTCCATAAGAAGTATATGTATAAAAAACCAGAACATTAGTTTCAGTCGGGTGAACCGACTTAATCACACCCTCACCCTAAGTTATCCATTGCGTGCGAGTTCTGTTAAATAAAATACGCCCATACTCAAAAGTGACCATATTCAATAGCAGACTGACATTTCGCTAAATATTGTTGAATACCCAAATTAGTTAGTTTCCATCTCAATATTTATATGCGAGGTACAAAAATGGGCATGACAAGTTGTTGCCAGAATTTTGATCAGTACCAAATATTATTAAGATCGGTTATGATTTATTGGAGATATCGAGTCAGCATAAGTTTTGTATGGGAGGTATGAAACTGGGCGTGGCAAAATAGTCAGTTATTACTTTATTATTAGCTTTTAGCAAAATATTGCCTAGTACCGAATTTTATTAAGATCGGTTGTTGATTACGAGAGTTATGGTATCGATCAACCGGTCATCCGCCCAACTTTTATATGGGAGGTACCAGAATGGGTGTGGCAAAACAGCGCATTTCCTATAGGAGAGTTTTATTTGACTAAATATGGACTAGTACAAACTTTCATAAAGATTGGTTTGGTGATGCGGGACTTCTCGTTCCGAACACCCAGACGGCCAAACAACTTTTGTATGGGAGGTACCACAATGGGCGTAGCAAAATCGCCCTTGTTTTAATCGGTGATTGACGTTTGATAACGTGAAGCCTTATACCTCATTTCATTAAGATCGGAAGTGTTTCACACGATTCATCGGATCGACAACCCGGACGAACACCCTGTTTTGTATGGGAGGTACCAGAATGGGCGTGACAATCTCGCGCATTTCCTCCAGTTAAGTAGGCATTTACAGATTATTAAACGGTGTGCGAGTTGAAGCTAATCACATTTACCAGAAGAAAGTTTGGAAAGAAATATGATTTCGTACTAAATGTGTCGATTTGTATGGGAGGTACAAGAAGGGGCGTGGCCAAAACGTCCATTTTCAATGACAAACTCAATATTGACAAATAATAGTCACTGACAAAATTTTGCGGTGGTCGATACAGATTTACGGCAGTTATCGTGTTGACCAGCCAGCCAGCCAAAGAGACAGACGGGCATGGCTCAAACACCTTAAAAAGTCCGAAAATAATTTCGTCCAAAGATACTAAGGGTCTAATATGGCTCCTTCTATGTGTGACATTTTGTTACGTATTAAATGATATATACCCCCATCCCTATGGGTGAGGGTATAATAACAAAAATTGCATGAACCGAAAATTTCAGTCATTTTTCATTTGCTTGGTACTCAACTCTTTACTAAAATTTTTCGTTTGGAGATAAATGACAAAATTTCTTACGAACATTTCGCAAGATCTGAATGCGGGCCTATAGTCCAGTTTGTTTAACGAACGTTTCGTGTAACCGACTCCGTCGGAAAATACACAAATCAATAGTGGTCCTCATGCAAACTCGAAAGAGCCTCGTAAACGCGTAAACCTCGCAAACTTACGCGGCAAACGTCAAAACAAAGAAATTTCCCATACAAAGCGACTTGCACAAAAGTGGAAAGTCTTCAAGTCAGATTTGCTGCGCAAACGTGGGATGGAGAAACGTGCAAACTTTTGACATTTCGTTGTCAGCTGACTAGGATGGATAAATAGGGTGATAGCACTAGAACAATAGAAAAAGTACACAGACATAATACATGCAATTGCTACTGGTACCACCTTATGTATCCATCTTGGTCAGCTGATATGGTTTTGGGCACAAATACGCTGAGCAACTTTACTTGGTGCCTAGTTAGTGATCCGAATCGATATTAGCTTCTCGAATTACACGTATGTACGTCCATTAAACTAAAAGGTGGCGCAAAAGTAATCCTCCTATCAGAAAATGCTATAAATTTTGCGATTGGCCCCTAATGTCAGTTCTGTTTTGACATTTGTGTAGTAAACACATGCGAAATACACGTTAATAAACAATGTTATGCTACACTGCTCCAGAACGCGGAATATTGCTGACTATTTATTTGACCAATAATCGGTCGGTGACTTTGGCACAACGTGAATTTCGTCGCAGATTTCCTGGCCGTCCAACGCCTACTGGTGAAACACTGCGACGTTTATCCGCTCGCCTCGAAGAGACTGGCACAACACCAGATGCTGCCAGGCGTGGCAGACCCCGGAGTAGCCGTTCTCCAGAGAATATTGCTGCTGTAGCCGAGGATGTCATGGATGCGCCGTCGACATCGACCAGACGACGTGCCACGCAAATGGGTATCAGTCGACGGTCTTTACAGCGAATTTTGGTACAAGATTTGAAGATGTTTCCGTACAAAGTCCAGACGGTGCATCAGCTGTTAGCTGCTGACCGCCAATCGCGTCTAACATACGCTCAAGCCATCCTTAATCACCACCAAGAGGAAGATGATTTTTCATCAAAAATAATCATGAGTGATGAGGCCCATTTCCATCTTAGCGGGTACGTAAATAAGCAAAATTTACGCTTCTGGGGCACTGAAAATCCGCGTGTAACCCACGAAAAGCCATTACACCCGCTGAAAGTCACTGTATGGTGTGCTGTTTTCGCTGGAGGAGTCATCGGACCTTTTTTCTTCGAAGACGTCGCGGGCCAAACGGTTACTGTGAATGGTGAGTGCTACAGAGCAATGATCAACGAGTTCTTTTTGCCGCAACTTGATGAATTGGGATTGGAAAACATGTGGTTCCAACAGGACGGTGCAACGGCACACACTGCAAGTGCCACAACCGATATGCTGAAGGACGCATTTCCCGGGCGCCTAATCTCCCGTTTTGGCGATTTGCACTGGCCAGCAAGATCGCCTGATTTGACCGCTCCAGACTTCTTTTTGTGGGGCTTTTTGAAGTCGCGGGTTTATGTCAACAAGCCTCAGACTCTTGCAGCTCTTAAAGACAATATCCGTCAAGAATGTGAGGCCGTATCGCCGGAAGTTTTGGCCAAAGTGATGGAAAATGCTATAAAAAGGGCTCAAATGGCAATCAACTGTGGCGGCGGCCATTTACATGACATCATATTCTCGACTTGATGTAAAAAAAATTAAAATACCAAATAAAAATAATCCACAAGAAGAATCAAAGTTTTTCATTTTTTTTTTAAATTACAGTCAAAAAACATCGGAAGTTTACTTTTGCGCCACCTTGTAGTAGAGTGCCTTAAATCAATTATCAGGAGATCAATCTGGTTCTTCGTCTGTTGATCAAGGGATATCCGGGTAGCCTTACAACCATGTTTTTCCCCACGCAAAATCTAATAGTCTCATTCTGTTATCGGAAGTGATGGCGTGTGGACTGAGTTTATCAATAGGTGGTTCAAAGACATTTTTCCTGCTGACTTAAAGTCACCTAGAACAATCTTAATGTAATGGCCAGGGCAGCGGTCGTATGTTTCCTCTAGGCGCTCATAGAACTTGTCCTTGGTCCTTGTCATCGTATTTGTACACAAATTAGCGATATGTTAAAGCATTTCACTTTTATGCGCATGGAGGGTATAATTTTTCTCATGGCACCTGTACAGCCATGACCTGTCCATCGCATCTCCTAGCAGTAATGTCAGCCGTATAATTCTTGAGGTCATCTGACATTTGGATAGTGGCACCGGATCTGTATAGTGTTACAACATTCCAAGTGCATATCCGTAAATCGTGGTCCTTCCAGCGTTTGCGAGAGTCGTCAACAAATAGGTGGGTTTTATGTTTTTCATTGTCATTTTGTATTTTCATTGCCAATTTAACGGTGGCGAAAGGCTAGCCCTGCCCACCATGGTGTTGCATTTTACCTACTGCCAGGACGGTTATTTTTCAGCTGCCCATTATGGGACAGACGCTGAATAGAATCATAGAGAAATCGACAAGAGCCGCTATCCCTCTCTACACATTCTCTGAACGACGACGAGGTAGTAGGCCATTTCATCGAGTTCGAGTAGCTTTTGTAATTAACTTTTTGGTTGGACATAACACGGAAATGCAACAACATAAAACATAATTTAGCTGTCATTAGTATCAATCAAACACTATTTAAACTTAGTTTGCGGCCTTGTGGTTTATGTGAAAAATGGCATAGTGTTTCAGAGTCAGCGACATTTCGACTCACAAGATCCAGATTTTAACTCTCTTTGGTTAAAATTCAAGATTGGAACACATGTCTTACATTTCGGATTTCTTTAGAGAAGTCCTAAAGTGGGAAGGGAGGTATCCTTAAATGGTTTTGACACCCTTTCCGATTATATTTCAGAAATATTGGGGAATTATCCGGACAGTGAAATCGTTGTTGCTGGTGACTTCAATGTCCATAATTCCTCCTGGTTAACGCATTCAAGCCATACAACTACGGAGGATCAATACGCTGAGCTCTTCGCCGCGCATAATAACTTAACGCAATTGGTGAATGAACCGACGCACATTCCGTGTGTTCAAGTGCACAACCAGAATTTACTTTACCTCTTTTTAACTTCGCACCCTGAAAAGTACGAAGTTAACACGCTTCCACCTCTTGGTAATTCGGATCACTGTATCATTTCAGCGTCCTTTTCGTATTCAGCTCTTCGTCTCACTTCAAACACAGTCCCGAAGCTAAAAATGTTAATCTACGAAGATTCACGTTGGGCTGAGCTCAATAACTTTTATCAGCATTTTAACTGGAAGCTTTGTTTTCTGGACAATAATATAGATGCTGCTGCTGAAATGATCGAGAAGATAATTTTGATTCGTATGAATTCATTCACTCCGACGAAAATTATTTCGGTTAAACCATCGGAAAAAAGTTGGTGTAACCAGACATGCAAGAATGCTGTCAGATCCAAAGAGGACTCGTTCAAAGACTGGCGTTCTAATAAATACGTTAATACTGAACTGCCACGCAAACAGGCAAGATGCAAGTGTGCCAAAGTACTTCGACGCGAAAAGTTCCTTCACGAACAGCGTATGCGTGCTAAAGTCCTTTCTTTTCCTAGTGGAATTTAGATCTTTTGGACATTTTCAAGAAGAATAAAGGATAGTTCTTCCTCTATCCCACTCCCCGTGATCAATTACGTATCTTGTTCCATGCCCAAGACATTTTTTCGAACCCGAGGAGTGAAAAAGGTTCTTGTGAATCACGCCGTAAATAAATCCTTGGGCCCGGATGGTATATCTGCACTGGTCTTGAGTAGGTGCTCTTCGACGCTGACACGTTCACTGCGCAACCTTTTCAACCTTGCATACTGTGCGGGAGTCTTCCCGGCGCGTTGGAAAGTTGCTAATGTCCAGCCAATCACTAAAAGAGGTGATGCTAGTAACCCTGCAAATTACCGCCCAATTTGTTCTGCGCTGTCGAAGGTTATGGAGAGTATGGTTAACCACCATCTAGTGAAATATCTTGAGTCCAATAACCTTCTTAACGATCGGCAGTTTGGCTTCCGTAGAATTAGATCTACTGGAGACCTGATGTCGGTCCCTTCGGAACAGTGGCGTCGATCCATCCACCGGCTTGGTGACAATAAGGTAGTGGCTCTTAATATTTCCAAGGCCTTTGACAGAGTATGGCACAATGCACTCTTTTCAAAGCTCGTTGCTTTTGGTGTCGGTGATAATTTCACACGATTTATATCGAGTTTTCTCAGAGATCGCACTATACGAGTTGTTGTAGATGGGTTTTCATCCGACGAGCATAAATTGACTGCAGGTGTACCACAGGGCTCTGTTCTTTCTCCTTCTCTTTTTCTTATTTTCATTGACGATCTCCTTGGTCAGACTATGAATCCAATCTACTCTTTTGCGGATGACAGTAATCTCTGTCATTCGTATTCATTCGACCGTAGGTCAAGTCTTCAAGAGATGGAAGTCAAACGCCGGACGATGAATGAAACACTCGGCCGGGATCTAGTGTCCATTGTTGAATGGGGTCGAACGAATAGAGTAGATTTTAATGCGGGTAAGACCCAGTGTTGTTTGTTGTCGCATAAGCGGATTGCTGACCCAGGTGTGTCGTCATTGTCTATGGACGGTGTGGATATTGATGAATCAGACGGTCTTGATGTTCTGGGCACGAAAATACAATGTGATGTCCGTTGGGCAAAACATGTATTTGAAGTGTCGAAAGATGCATTCAAGTGTCTGGGCTTTTTAAAGCGGTGCAAGAAATACTTCACTCCATCTGATCTTCTCAATATCTACACCACCTATATCAGGCCAAAGATGGAATATAACTCCCATATATGGGCAGGTGCTCCTAGGACATCTTTGGAGCTTCTCGACCGTGTCCAGAGGAGAGCGATGGTGTTGATAGGGGACAGTAGGGTATCCAACTCTATTGTCTCCCTTGAGCATCGTCGAAATGTGGGTTGCGTGTCGCTGTTCTATCGATATTTCCACGGTATGTGTTCCTCGGACATCCGTCATCTTATGCCAGACGTGAGGATATTTAACCGAAGCACGCGCCTTTCCAGGAACTCTCATCCGGTTTTCATGGAGTGGCCGATTGACCGCACTACACACTATAGAGAAAATTCGTTCTTCAGCCGTACAGTCCGTATGTGGAATATACTTCCAGCCAGTGTATTTCCCACCAATTGTGACATACAAAGATTCAAGGCAAATGTCAACAGACACTACTCCCTCTTTCCACCCTCCACTACCTCAATTTTCCTTTGCCAACACAATGCACTGCACTTATAGGGGGCATCCCCTGAGTGTTGGTTTGACAAAAAAAAAGAAAAATCTATAATGTATGTCTTCTTCATTTCTACATCATATCCCTATTACCTTTTCGATCAGCTGTGTCATAGAAACCTCCTGCTAGAATGCAATGTGTCGAAACTGGATTTTTGTTACTTTACGTTTGATCCGCTGTTGACTAGTAGTTTTGACTCATCCGCCTTCAAAGGAGAAAAGACTATCTCCGCTAGTTCGAAGAACTTCAGTTACAGGGTCACCTATTTACTCTGAGACGCATCAATGACAGCATAACCAATCAGGCTGCTCATTCGACAATAAGACCGCTGGTTCGTCTTCTCATTTTAGTTAGCTAACGGAAGGTTCCGATAAAGCCACTGCCCGGTACATACTTAATCTAAGACCGGAAGTAGCGAGCTGCTTGGACAGACCTATAAGGGAATCATTTCTAGCCACTCCCAATTGAGTGGCTATCAGAAACTTTCCACCTCCACAATCAGTCCCATGTCGCAAGTGATGATGTCACAACTGTATTAATCTGGCAACACGAAACATGTGTTGTCATCACAAGTCGTTCAGCTGTGGCATCGAATCCCCATGAGTTGGTACTTACGCACATTCTGCCACATCTGTTGGATCCGATGCGTCCCTAAAACGACACCGTTTGACACATTCCAGACTCATTTGTCGTCTTCGAGTCATAATGACAGCAATTAATAATTCAGCAGGAATATTTTATTAAAAATTTGTAACGCAAATGCAAGCAAGTGTTTATGACGTTCAACCGTAAAACTAATGTTTTTTCTCTTTATTTCTTGAACACAGTTCGGGACATATTGAACAAAGCTATAATCTCTTGAACTTCGCATGAGTAGCTTCGCTCGGAATACTGCACATCATTTTGAGAAAAATCGGAATCTCAAAAAACATGGTAATTCAAAAACTATCGGGTCACAGCACATGGTTTTCGTCGCGCGTGCGGTGGGTGAGCTGTTCGTTTCTCTCATTTGATATGACAAATCAATTGTGGAAATACGTACAGGGTGCGCCAAAAGTCACCATGTGGTTTAAAAATGTAATAACTTTTTCGTTTATATATTTTATATAATTATATATTTATTTTTATTTTTTTATATAATTATATATTTTATTTATATATTTTATTTATTATATGAGGATATAACGGCGAAAAATTAATAAGAAAAGAAAAGCAGATACATAAGAAAAAGTTTGATAATTGCGTTAATTTGCAGAAGAGAGAATTAGGAATTAAATTTAATAGAAAATGGTTTGTGAATAAAACAGATATAGATATGCCACAAGATGTACAGTGGATTTTGTCCCGGTTAATAGAGAAGAGTTTCCAATGCTAAAGGTTATATCAGAGGGAGAAGATTTTATAGAATCTATTGAGAACAAAGAGGAACAAGAAATAGCAAAGTCAAATTTTGTAACAGTAATTGATAATCATATAAACAAAATGACATTAAATAGTAGAGATAAATTTACAATAAATAAAGTGAATAATAGTCTAAAGTTTCTTAAACATAATAGGGAAATAATGATTTTAAACTCAGATAAGGGAAACACAAGCGTGAACGTTGATAACCGTTATAACTTCGAGGTAGTGGACGAATTTATATACCTCGGATCTGCCGTGAACAAAAACAACAACGTCAGCCTTGAGATCAAGCGGAGAATTGTGCTTGCGAATAGATGTTATTTTGGGCTAAGCAAGCACTTTAGAGATAAAGCCCTCTCTCGAGTAACAAAAGTCCAACTGTACCAGACTCTCATTCAACCTGTCTTGCTTTATGGCGCAGAATCCTGGGTCCTATCGCAAGCAGACGAAACATCTGTAGGAGTCTTCGAGAGAAAAATACTCCCAAAAATTTATGGCCCTATAGTGCACAACGGCGAGTATCGGCGACGCATGAATCATGAGCTGTATGAGCTTTATCCTGACATTGACATAGTTAAGCGGATCAAGATAACGCGATTGCGCTGGCTAGGCCATGTCAGTAGAATGGATGAAGATGAACCAGCGCGAAGGGTTTTCGAAACCGAACTCGAAGGAAGACGAAAAATAGGAACACCAAGACTCCGTGGCCGTCGGTGGTGCAATGGTTAGTGTGCGCGGCTCTTGTACATGAGATCCTGGGTTCGAACCCTGCTCTGACCACCTTCAAGTTTCTTTCGGCGGCGGTCACCTCGCATAGTGACGGCGACACTATCGAGTATATAGCCATGAAAAAGCTTCTCAAAATACCGTTCGGAATCGGTGTAAAACTGTAGGTCCCAATCAGTGAGTGAAAACTGGAAAGCGCACAGGTCAGTGATTGTGAGAAGTTCTCCCCGGTCCCTTCATGAGATGTAATGGGAAACCATTTATTTTTTTTTAAGACTCCGCTGGAGGGATCAGGTTGACGAATCCCTGCGTACACTTGGTATTGCCAACTGGAGAGATAAAGCAAAAGATCGAACTGGTTGGCGAAATATGTTATCTTCGTTTTGTAAGGTCCCTGACCCCCCGGGGTTGTCCGAGACCGGATAAGTAAGTAAGTGAGGGAAAAATACGACTGTAGCAATTAATAAAAGAGACTACTTATCTAGAATTCAAAATATTTTAAGCGATAGTACAACTTTTCAAGTATGGGATAAGGATCCAACAAGCAGATTTCAGAAACTTAACAATAATTTTATTGAGGAATTTTATAAATTAAATATAATAACATCAGTAGATAAAGTGAGACTAAAAACTTCAGTAGCGGTTGTACCAAGATTATATGGTTTACCTAAAATACATAAAGAAAATTTTCCATTACGACCAATTTGTTCATCAATAAATTCACCTTCACACAATTTATGTAAATACATAGTAAATTTCCTTAAAAAATTAACAGAAAATTCTAAATATAATGTTAGCAATTCGGTACAATTTAAAGAAAAATTAAAGGGTTTTTCGATTGAAAATAATGAAAAATTAATATCACTGGATGTTGTGTCGTTATTTCCCAGTATTCCAGTTGATTTGGCCAGTACAATTATAGAAGAAAATTGGAACAAGATTTCAGAGTTAACAAATATGAATAAAAATTTATTCATGCAAATTATAAAATTCTGCATTGTTGATAATATATATTTTCAATATGATGAGAAAATATATACAAAATATAAAAAATATATATACAAAAAATATATATTCTCCAGCATCTCCAATAATAGCAGATATCGTAATGGAAAAATTATTAGATACATGTTTAGAAAAATTGACAGTAAAACCTAAAATAATAACAAAATATGTTGATGACTTATTTTGTATAGTGAAAGAGAATGAGATTGACATTTTATTGACAACTTTAAACTCATTTGATCAAAGCATCAAATTTAGTATTAAAAATGAAGAGAATTCTTCAATTTCGTTTTTGGACACATTGGTGATAAGGAAGGGAAATGAATTATTAATAGATTGGTATCAAAAACCAACTTCCTCAGGTAGAATTATAAATTATTTTTCAAAACACCCGAAAAGAATTATTATTAACACAGCCAAAAATCTAATAGATAGAGTATTAAAAATAAGTGATAATAGATTTCATAAGAAAAATAAAGAAATAATTAGAAATATATTAGTAGATAATAGTTTTCCTAATAAAGTCATTTGCAAATTGATAAGACAAAACGATATTAGAAAATCACGCAATGGAGATGAAATTTTAGAACCAAAAGTTTATAAATCATTAACTTATGCACCTGGGTTTTCGGAAAGGATAGAAAACTCAAACATATATAACAAAAGGGAATATAAAATGGCACATAAGATAAATAATAATGTTGGAAGATTATTTACAAAATCTAAAGATAGAATAAAAAAAATCAGAAAGGTAAAATTTAGTATATAAAATACCTTGTGGTGGTAATGATATTGAACAATGTGAGAAAGTATATGTAGGAACAACAGGGACTAAATTAAAAACGAGAATAGCAGGACACAGACATGACCAAAAGTATAGGAATTATAATTCAACAACGAAAACAGCGTTATCAACTCACTGTAGATATTTCAATCACTATCCAGATTTCGAAAATACATCTATTTTAAACAAAGAAAATTATAAAAAACGTAGATATATATTAGAAATGTTACAGATTAATAATGTTCCATTTGAAAAGAGAATAAATTTTAAAGTAGACACAGATAACTTAGCTCAAAATTATAGATGTTTATTAAATAAAAATAAAAATATTAATAATAGGGGAAATTAAAACAAAGGTCGCGAATTTTTGCTGTCTCGTGGTTTTATTTTTAACTATTTAGGAAATTTTTAGAGTTTATTACCAAGTTTGCAATATCTTGAAATTTTGCAATGTTTGCATTGTTAGCGATTTTGTGAGCTTTCTTACTCTTTACAGCTTTGGCGATTTTTAAGTAATGTTGGAGATCGTTGTCATACTGGGGTTGGCAAGGTTTTGTGCATTTTCGCGAATTTAACGGTTTTTTTAACAGAGTTTTTGCCATTTCTTTTGGTTTTAGTGATTATTAGGTAATTTTGTAGCTTGTTTAAAATTTTGTAATTTTTCGCTAATTTTCGCAAGTTTTTATCAGTTTTCGCAATTTAATAAGAAAGTAGATACGTACAACTGCACTAAAAATGTAAGAATCTTAATTAATAAAAACAAATAGGTTAATAATAAAAAAATTAAATATTTTATTTAATTTTTAAATATTTTAAAATTTTGTTCGATTTAATATTTCTACTTTATGTGAACATTACTGTATTATAATATGTATAAATATTATTACTTTTCACAATTTGTCAAAAAATTTCATTTTACTTAGTATTGATGTTTGTTTGTTATTATTAATATTAAAAACTATCCTGAAGAAGATTTCCAAAGGAAATCGAAACATCGAGAGAGAAAAGAGAAAAACAAAAAGTTTTATAAAACCAGAAGTGACCTTAAGCTTGGATAATTAGTCAAGAATACATTAAAATACATAATATATAGCGAAAGGAACTTTGTTCCAACAGGGTGTCGCATGACACCTCATGTAATTGTTCTCTTGTTCTGCGCTCGTGCTCTCAAGTCGTAGTTTTTGATTTTGTTTTTACACCTCACTATCTTATTCACCAACTTACAGATCGTGGCTGCGTAAACCCAAAAAACGTAAACCCAATTTTCAATAAAGTTCCCACGCAAATTTACCTTCTAAATTTAAAAATTGTATCTGCGAAATTTACATATTGGTTGAAAACTGTACCTTCTGCATTTAATAGAGGACAACTTATGGTCGGTCTTGATCGATTTTAAATTACGCCAGTCCTACTACATGTCTGTTCATTGTTGTCTACTTAAGTTTGAGTTAACATGTTCCAAGAGTGTGTCTTTGTCCGCGTGTATATGTATAAATAAATCATGTAATTGTTACAGCCCTAAGACGCAGTTTCCCCACGCACCACACCCAAAACTTGAATTTTAATGTACCATAATATCCCCACGAATTTCTGGGAATGTAACAAAGACTTCACTTCTGGTAAAATATGAAAGTGTCTTCATTGGAAAAGTGCCATTTTCGCAAAAGTGGTCATTTCTATTATTCAAAATCTGTTCCATCTTCTTGCACTTTTTTTATTTTGGTAAAGAATTTGTTCGAACACAAATTGTGGTAATTCCAAGCAAAAGTTAGTTCTATTGTTGCTGACGTAGTGACCATGGGAATGAGACGCATGTTATTTGTTGCCTGGTTTAATTAAAAATTTATCCTTACACTGAAAATAACTTATAATAGTTTGCATAGAATAGCTAATAAGTTCGAAACCCTACACAGTTTTTTAAAATATTGTTAGTTGGGGTTCTTGGTTGCAGTAGTTGGTGTTATTTTTGTTTTGAACAATTCAAGTTTCTTAAGTTAGGTTAGGTTGATTTACAACTTTTAGCCCTTCTTCAGACCACGTGCTACACGCAAAGAAAAAACTCGTACCTCCCAAACGAAATCTCAGATAACTGAAGTTCGTTTGGGGACTGTAGTTGGGAGAAACGAACTTCCGTTGAGCCATACATGTCATTTCGTTTGGGAGAACCGAAATATATTTGCAGCAATCGAGTTTTGAAAAACATAAGCTGAAAAAAACGTTTGCGAGAAAAGAAAAACGGTTCCGCCAACTGTTCCCTCGGTTACAGCAACCGAGTTGTGGTTGATCCTAACTAAAAAAACGTTTGCGAGAACTGTAAACGAGTTATGAAAAACTAAAGCTGAAAAAACGTTTGTGATAAACGGAAAACGGTTCCACCAACTGTTCTTTCGGTTACAGCAACCGAGTTGTAGTTACTCTACTTAGTACAACATTACTTGTACATTAAAATTTATATTTATGGTTTCCATACGCTCTTTTTGTGTAAATTTCCAACTTTTATTATTTGGGTTTTACCCATAAAGTTTGTTTTAAAATAATCAATGAGTGTTCGAACTCACGGATGATGTGTTAACACCTTTTTGCTACACGGTACCTGTTCGATTTCTATGAACACATTAGTAAATGTTACATTGGAAAATAAAAAATAATAGTTTTTTTTGTATACACCGGGCAATGGTGAACATCAAATGACTCGCTTTGTTTGGCCATAGCAACAACAACAAAACAACCAAACACACAACATCACACATACTTTGTCCGAAGTAGCTGACGTATACGTGTGTCACATAACCACATGTTTGCCATATCAACAGCAACGAAACAGCCAAACACACAACATCACACATACTTTGTACGAAGTAGCTGACGTATAAGTGTGTCACCATAACGTCGACTTGCAAATGAAATTTTGCGTGGCTATGCTTTATATCTCCGTTCAACAACAGCAACAGACACATGTACATACATACATTATTATGTTAATACATACGCTATAGACACAATTTCGTTTACCTCACCCCTGCCACACCACTCTTTCATTGCTCTCTTGCTCGCTCATTTTTGTTTAACACGTCATTATTCTCTTTCGCAGTCGCAGAAAATCTGGTTTTAGGAGCAGCATAAAATCTGACTTTGATAGATTTAGTCCCTATACGCCGCTATAGATGTTAACACATCAAAAAATATAAATTTTTGTCTATCTTTTCAGTGTCTACTAACACGTGTGTCTCGCCTTGCATTCAAATAACAACTAAATGCGCAGCAAACTACAGCGCGTCAGTTCTCCATCCAAGATATATTGACAAAGCAAAAGCCTTTTATGTGTATGCGTGAGTGTGTATGTCAATCGAGTGGACTGTGAATCGAGTGTGAGAGAAATTTACGTTCTTCGTAATCTGTGCTCTCATTAGAAAAATGGCTAATTTCAACTATCGCAAACGGGTTTTAACTTGCGACAAATATAATTTTGAACGCGTTGTTTAATCAAACGAGATCTCGTTTACAACAACATGATACACATTTGCGATATACGAGTTTATTTGGGAGAACTACATAAACGGTTGCGATTAATAAATTAATACAAATCAATCAAAGTATTGTTGTGGCAACCGACCAATAAACGTTTTTTTTTTCTTTGCGTGTAGCGAGATTAAGGGATAATTGTACCAGAAAACAATTTTGTTTACTCCATACAACTCAAAATTGTGTCACTGCACAGATGAGACAAATCCCTTAGGTTCTAAAGAAATAGCCGTCAATCAAACCAAGGAAAAGCTTGAAAATACTATGGGAACTCTGCACCATCGATTTGCTAAAAATGCTAAAAACAAGTGGTTTACTGACTTTTGTTGTGGTCGCACAAGTACAAATGACGCTGAACGTTCTGGACGGCCAATTGAGGTCAATACACTCGAAAATGTCGAAAAAATCCACCATATGGTGTTGGCCGATCGGAGAGTAAAAGTGCGTGAGATTGTTGATGCCATAGGCATTTCATATGGCAGTGTTGTCATTGTGGTGGAATATACATATCTGATTATAATATTTTTAATAATTTTTGGTGTAAGATGTGTCATTCATTCGAACTCTGCACCCGATACAGTCCTGGAGCTGCCAACAACCTATAGGCACCCATAAACACTGAGTTCTCGCTAGCAACAATGTTGGTTCATGAAGCTTATCCCATTTTGAGCCACTACTCGAGTTTTCGCTCAGCATTTTTTACTATTCTCAACACAATGTTTTATATGACGATGTATACGCGATGCAAACCGCAATGATGCAGTGCTATAGAGAATTTTGTTGGCTTCCAAAAAATAATTACATTGCTCATCTCCCTTCCCATTATGAAAAAAATCCATCGTATATTTAAACCAAATTTCCAAAACGGAAATAAGATACACTAAACGAATTATTTTTCAAAAAATATATTACTTTTGTAGGGAAAAAAATTGAAGTCGTTCAAATGGCTATTGTTTGACTTCTCGAACAGCCGATATCGGTGAAACTATATGCGATAGCGAAATTATGAAGATGGATTTGACGGATTTCAGCGGACCCTAATTACCATAGTAAAGTTATTTCCACTAAAAAATGTAAAAACTTTTGCAACGCGGCTCAAAATGGGTTAACTGCTCACTGCAGCTACCATCAGATAGAATTCTTCAAATGGCATTACCTGGGGATACTGAGCCAACTACCGGACGTACTGAGCCTATTGTGAACTTCTCATAAGAATTGCTACAAAGATCCTTCTACACAATGAGATAGATCCCATTTCCCAAAGCGCTTAAGTCAGAATTAATTTTTGTTTTCAAATACTTGCTACATCCTAAATTATTTTCCGATTTTTGGAAATAATGTCTCTATCTACTCATCCACCTCCATGCAATCTTGCAAAGCTGCCAGGGTCTGGCATTTAAGCTTCTATACTGAAAGTAGAAAAAGTAGGTTTTGGACTCAAATCAAAAGATGCGGGTCTGCTTCCACATTCATACAAATCGAGGATAATCCCAGGCACATTAGATCAGTGCCCACACTATTCATATTTTCTACTGTCCTGATAGGAATACTAATTTGCGCCCAGTGGACTTATGGGATAGAATCATGGAGGTGGCAAAGTTTCTCCAGCTCCCCACCGCCATCTACAGTAACACATAGGGAAATACTCATAATTTTATTTTTTTTAATTCATCCAGGGAAGAACGAGTGGAAACAGACAAAGAATGAATTATCATGTGGCGTTCAAGCTACAAGGTGCTATCATAACTGTCCTCATTGGACTAAGTGATTGCGTAGATATCGAAGATATACAAGATCTTACTATGGACTCTTCCACTCGTATAGGAGACAGGATGATTCAAAAATGGTCGCCCAAAATTCCGATGAAAACACCATTTTTAAAATGGAACTCCGATTAACTAGGGTTAAATGACAAATGACTTACGATCGATGTGCTTAGATATTTTCTTGTAATTATTGAGCCATTATTCCAAATTATTATTTAATGTTAACGATGTAGGGCATCAATTAGTTTAGACTACATGCATTGCATGCATAAGTATATCTATAAATTACGCTAACTTTAAACATAGACTACAAGGACACTATTATTGCTGAGAAGACATATATCCTTTTACACATACGAGTATGTATGTATACATATATGTGTTGATGTATAATTTGTAGTAAAAGTTGTTATTATTGATGTTGCATGTTTTGCTCTCCATTTCTTTCTTTTTTTTACCCCAGCAAAAAGTAAAAGTTCCTTAACAACTCAAAAACTGCCAACGAATAAAGGACAACTCAACAATAGATTTTTGGAAATGTTATCCAGACAGTTCTTTATTTATGCATATACAAATGTATCTACATATGTAGGTATGAGTTAGTAGCTGGGACAGGAAATACTGGTAACACAGCAGACACTTGCAAAACAAAAACTTCCCGAAAAAAATGGTATTTATTTCCGTCTGAAAAAATGATTGACAAGCTGTTGTCGTAGAGATTTTTAATGACACAAGTTGTATTTTGCTATATAAATTGAATATTTTTTCGCAATACATTTCAGCCGGCCGAAATCTGTTAATAAACATATAGCATGGGATCCCCAAGGGGTGTACGATACCTACATTGCCTCGTACTAGTAAGAGCAGGAAATACTGAGCGGTGTACGAGTACTGCGCCCTTTTAATTTGTGATAAAATCGTATAGTCCATGGAAATTCCACACAGGAAATTAGTAATATATAGTAAATATACAACTTTTGTCCTAAACGTAGAATTTTTCCACTTTTTGAATTCGAACCATTTAAATCATTTCGGAATTTTAATCCACTACGAGAAAACTATTGACATACTGAGGTTGATAAAAACAAATACCGCGAAAACAGTTAAATAAAACTCCGAAATATTTGATACTAACCGAAGGTTCACAATTGGCGATGAGTCTCCGTAATCTTAGCAGTACTTGTAATCAGTAATTTACGTAAATACAATTTTACGATTTTTTATGAGGAAAATCATTGATTCACCACAGAGGAGAAAATCCCTAAGCCCGGCCAAAGGCCGTCCACTCAGAGAGCATTATAACACAAAAGTAATATGCCGAAGACGCGAAGCCGGTGTTGGACGTATACCAGAGGAGACACTCCCTAAGCCCGACCGAAGACCTCCCACTGTGAGGATTCACAAATCATTTGTTTTGCCATGGGATGTGAGGTGATATTTGTTTGTACTTGAGTCTTTTACTATAGCTACAATAAAGCAAAGAGAAGTGGGTTTGGGAATTATAGTAAAATAGAAAAAAAAATTGAATTGAAAAAGAGAATTGGAGTTCGGAAGTTTGTTTGAACGGGTGAAATATTATAAAATTTTTGATTTATCCGAACATCAATAACGGAGCGGTGGAATATAGATAGTTAATGCTATTTACAAAAGTTCGACGCTGCCGGATACCCCGAAGAACATAACGGGAAGAAACTTATCCCACAGCCCACCAATTTAACGTCATATTGAAATTTAACGTCATATTAAGAAGAGGCTACTTGAGATTTGATGGTGGAAACCTTGGGGTTCATTTATGAGGAAGCTTCAAAGAAGGAGAAGAAGAAAAGAAGAAATAGATGGCAGTAACAGTGGCTTACATTATTTAATTTGGGAGACTTCGAATGGGCCTTTGCCATCTAAATCAAGCATATTTATCAAATCGCAAAAGTTTTTTTGGAATTACGAAACTCAAGAAAGGATTTCAGGACATGAACTAATACCCAAATATGGACCTAGATTGATGGTGATAGTTATACGTACCTATCTATTTTATTACAACTACACAACATTAACTTAATTTGTACAACCTAGCTAACTACTTCGAGAATGCAGTCTTCAAGCGCTTGCAGGCAGTGATTTTCAAAGTAAGTACTAATTACACATTATATTTTAAATTCAGAATATCATTCGCTGTTGTTGTTTTTACGAGGTTGTATAATTAATTGTTGAATTCGCATTTATTTTAAAATATCATAACTTAATTGTATAAAATTTATGATAAAATTCCCAGACAAATTGGAATAATTAGTTCTTTAAAATCACTTTCAAGGAATTTATGAATTTTGTTTTTTTTTAATTTTACATATTCCCTGAATTTCGCATTATTTCCGCATACTTGTAGACATTATATGGCATTTGTTAATAAATATTAATTGTTTATAATGTGGAAATAAGAGTTATTTGTTTAATATTTCCACGAAATTGAGGCGATGAGTATGTAAAAACTATTATGGGCTGACCCAAATTGGTAAATAGGCGGCATTTCGACTATAGAGAGGAGACACCTGTAACATCATCTCCTCTCTAAGTTCATGATTAGCAATTCCTTGTAAAACGTATCCATTTGGCCTGTTTTTTTTTTATCTGTATACAATGGTACCTACAATTTTTATTATATCTGTAATTGACCGAGGCTAATCTTTTCGGGCAAAAACACCCCCCGTACCCTGAGCACAGCTGGATTAAAAGGTAGCACCCGCCTCGGAGGGATAGAGTCTGTCGTGAGTGATCGTTACACCACTCAGAAACCTTGGTTGGTTTACGTCGTTGCTAAAGATACTATCTAGCATCAATCAGTTTCTTGAGACCCCGTTTTGCATACCACATCACTCCCGACAGTCTACTGTAAAGAAAGCTTGTAGGGTAAGGTATTTTTGAGATTTTTTTCAGACTTTTCGGAAGAGGTTTACAGGTCACACAAGTCGAATTTATCCCAAAAATTCGGTATACCGGACGTTTTTTGAATTTTACTTCAAACTCGGTAAATAACCACGATTTTCTTAGTTTTTAAGTCAACATTTTTAAAGCAAACAGTCAAAACTTTTATTGTATATACACAAACCACCAGTTTCGGTAATGAGTTTGCTCAATAAGGTACCACGTATTAATTTTGTTCGTAAATTTTGTTTAAATTTTGTAAATAACGCTTTATATCTTTTAAAATTCCTATGAAAATGTAAAACACTAATGATGCGCTTTAAAAGACGTATTAATTCCAAGCAATTTTGTATAACAAAATTTTAATTTGCTGTTACTGTTCCAGAGTTATACCATTTTAAAGCCTTTTACCCATTGTATGAACCTAAAAATATTATAAACTGTTTGCTATTTTTGCATCGGATTTGGTTTAAATTTCTATGAAAATTTAAAATACTTGATATGATATGTTCCCTTGATATGTTCCCACGATTTTGGCTAATTAGGGAGGTAGTCCGGTGAATGTTATATTCTGTCCATTTTCGTCCTATCCCATTTGGCCTTTGGTGGTTCAAGGTAATGCTGGAAAATGTCTCCTTTGACCGACCCCATAGGCGTTACGACTGACCATTTCGTTCACTTGGAGACCCTTGTGGCATGCTATCCAAGTAAGAACCACATTGGCCAGCCGACCTACCTCGACAAGTTTTTCCATTCCACATTCACTAACGAGTTTAGATGCAGTATTGTTAGATTTAAGTGATAGGAGAGCGGTTTGGCTAAGTTTTACTAATCTGCCGAAGCCGCGTAGCTGGTGTTGGACATACCCTATAGTCCGTCCACGAAAAAAGCTCGATAGCTAACATTTATCGAAATTTTTAATGATATTTTTTTAGATCATTCGTACAGAAAAATTAAAAAATCATACTTCTTCAAATTATTTCGTGTCTAAAAAATAATGCTGCCCTTGTATGAGGCGATATTTAAAAAATGTTGCCATCGCTCCTTCAAAGTTGTGAATTTTTTTGGGGTGAGAAAAGAATATAAAAATGGTGCATTTTCTCACAACTGTATTCTTCCATTTACTTTTTTTAACATGTTTAATCTAAATTTTTCGACCAGGTTATATTTATGAAGAGACCTAAGCGACATTAAGCTATTTTAAGCGACTCCTCATACAAACTGGTCGACAAAGTACGAATACCAATTGTGTTTTTTGTTATTCCCGCTTAACTAAAAATTCAACCACTATGGTGGAGAAGATACGCGACTTTAACTGACGCCGCTTAAATTAGCTTAGCGCCCCAAACAAAAGGCAGACAAATTAGCTTAGCAAGGACAATGTACACATACAACCAGTACATAAGTTTCATTCGGGTGAACCGACTTAATCCCACCCTCACCCTAAGTCATCCATTGCATGCGAGTTCTGTTAAATAAAAAAACGCCCATACTCAAAAGTGACCATATTCAATAGCAGACTGACATTGTGCTAAATATTATTGAATACCCAAATTAGTTAGTTTCCATCTCAATATTTATATGCGAGGTACAAAAATGGGCATGACAAGTTGTTGCCAAAATTTTGATCAGTACCAAATATTATTAAGATCGGTTGTGATTTATTGGAGATATCGAGTCGGCAAACCGCAAATACTCCCAACTTTTGTATGGGAGGTACGAATCTGGGCGCGGCGCAATAGGCAATTATTACTTACACAGTAACTTTTAGCAAAATATTGTCTAGTACCGAATTTTATTAAGATCGGTTGTAGTTTACGAGAGTTATCGTGTCGATCAACCGGTCATCCGCCCAATTTTTATATGGGAGGTACCAGAATGGGTGTGGCAAAACAGCTCATTTCCATAGGAGAGTTTTATTTGACTAAATATTGACTACTACCAACTTTCATAAATATTGGTTCAGTTTTGCGGGACTTCTCGTGCCGAACAATCAGACGGTCGAACAACTTTTGTATGGGAGGTACCGTAATGGGCGTGGCAAAATCAGCATCGGTGATTGGCGTTTGATAACGTGAAGCCTTATACCTAATTTAAGGTCAGCAGTATTTCACGCGATTTATCGGATTGACAACCCGGACGAACACCCTGTTTTGTATGGGAGGTACCGGAATGGGCGTTACAATCTCGCCCATTTCCTCCATTTAAGTAGGCATTTACAGATTATTAACCGGTGTGTGAGTTGAAGCTAATCACATTTACCGGAAATGTGCTAAATGTGTCGATTTTTATGGGAGGTACCAGAAGGGGCGTGGCCAAAACGCCCATTTTCAATCCCAAACTCAGTATTGACAAATAATAGTCACTGATATAATTTCGCGGTGATCGATAAAGATTTACGGCAGTTATCGTGTTGACCAGCCAGCCAGCCAGCTAGACAGACAGACAGACGGACATGGCTCAAACATCTTAAAAAATCCTAAAACGAATTTCGTCCAAAGATTCCAAGGGTCTAATATGGTTCCTTCTATGTGTTATATTTTTTTACGTATTAAATGAGATATACCCCCATCCCTAGGGGTGAGGGTATAAAAAAAACATTTTACAAGAATATGATGTATGGCAATATTTTAGCCCTTCTAGTCAACAACATTAACCTCAACGAAAGTTTTTGCTAAAATTAATATTTAGAAAATATAAATATAATTTTGGTATATATAATTTTTGGTATTTTGTTGGTTATTTTCTAAAATATAAATTTTAGCAAAAAATTAGCTTTTGCTGGGGCTAAAATATTGCCTTACATCATATCATATTTTTGTAAAATGTTTTTTTAAAAAGATACTCATATACAAACAAATTACATTTGAGGGGCGGACGCACCCCCTAAAACACAACTTATCGCTATGAAATTTTTTTGTGTTTTTTTACATAAAACTGAACCGATTTGGGGAGGAAAAAATATAAGAAATCAAAAAAAAATCTACATGCCACGCAATGTACACAATTTTGGAAAAATGTCTATTAGTATTTTTTTCAAAGTAAAATTAAATTCCAAATTTTACAGGGCCCACCCTTTACATTTGTTTAAAGTTTAATTCATTATTTGTAATCCTCTGAATTATAGAGGAAATTAGAATAGGGTATTTAATTCTCTCAATAATTTTAACTTCATAGGTTTGGTTACATGTAAACGTTGAATGTTTCAAGGCATGGCTTCAATATTACCAGATAGAGACAATAATACACAACCTCCAACAAAGCAACAACAACCGCTTTTCGTCTTTGTGTGGCAAAATAATTGTGTTAAATACACTACAAATGCATACCAACAACAAAAGTCAACAAAAAAGTGCAAAATACATTAAATTTCACAGTTCATTACTAAAACGAAATGAAAAAGTTAAGTCAATAGTGTTTGTAACTCCATCGGGTGTAAGTTAATTTTCGCCGAATATCTCTCATTTGCACAAAAATAACCAACAACGAAGAGTGTGAAATGAAACGTCAGATGTGAAATGAAACGTCATAGACGAATATAGTATACACACATTTATTCTCTCAATAAATTAAACGTCATAGGTATGGTTGCAAGTAAACATTGGATGGTGGAAAACATGGGTTCAATAATACCAGAGAGAGGCAATAGTAAGCAATGTCCAACAAAGGAACAACAACCGAAATTCGTGTTTTTGTGGCAGACTAGTTGTGTTAAATACAATACAAATGTATACCAACGATAAAAGTCAACAAAAAGTGCAAAATACATTTAAATTTGTCAGTTCTACACCAAAACGACATGAAAAAGTTAAGTGAACATATTTTGTAACTCCACCTGGTGTAAGTTAATTTTCAATTTAATTTCTCTCATTTCCACAAGACTACGACGAAGAGTGTGAAATGAAACGTCAGATGAGAGAATAAATGTATCTATACTATATTCGTATATGGATGTATGACTTCGAGAGTCTTTATAAACCTGGCAAGAAGAATCAAAACGCAATTGCCTACGGTCGGAGAGAGTGGACAAACATAAAGGGAATAGGGAGTACGGAAAATTGACAGAGGGATAGAGAATATTCTGACCAACTTACAGAAGACAAGAACTTTTACCGTTTTCATCCCTTTTTCATATTTTTGAATAAAATCACTTATCGCTAAATAGCCGTTTTCTTTACAACTTAGCAAGCGATAATCGCTTGCTTGTAACCGACTATTGTTAGTGTGCTTTTATACGTGCAACTTACGGACTGCAACTCTGCCGACGTTCTAGAGTTCCTAGGAGAGAGAGGTAAGAGGTAAGGAACGCCAGTAAAGATGGCTGTAGAATAATTTGGCGTTTCTCTTTAATCGTTTGTTTCTTTTTGGTGGTTCAAACAAGTGTAGTGAAGTCGAATGTTTAATTAAAAAAAAGTGTAACGCGGTTTGAAGAAAGTCAAATGTGTAATTAAAAAAAGTGTAAAGTGGTTTAAAGAAATAAAAAAGGGTTTAGTGCCAATAAAGCACAAATTTTTTTATCTCATTTGCTTCTTAGATTTGAAAGAATGTCAGAAGTAACAACAATGAACACAAGAATTTCAGCAACTCCAACGCGGACGAATTGCCCGTGTAAAAGCACATTGCAACTTCCAAAGAGAATCGTAAAGAGCGTCAGCAGAGTTGCAATTTTTAAGTTGCACGTGTAAAAGCAGACTTCGACAAAAAATTACAAAATATATGTATGTGTATCATATACCCATTTTTTGATTCCAGTGTTGGAAAACGATACAAACACTAATTGACATCACTGTTTGATTTTTACGAGGGAAGAATGTTTGAGTTAAATTTTCCTCGTAAACAAAAATATTGCCAGCCATTACATTGAACATTTTCAATATGGAATCATGTTACCCATTATTCATACCTCATGAAGTGATCGATTTTAGAAGTCTGAAAAAATACACAGACGGATGCAGTAATTTAAAACCCACATCTAGGACTGCCGTTTTGTTTATGCTACTGAAGAAAGAACAAAAAAAACATATCCGCCAACATCAACTAATTCTTCATCCTGGCCATGAACAGGCAAACTCTAATAATAGATTCATCAAAGGGTAAAAATATTAATATTTAATTATTTTATAATTACCACAACTTCTTCAGCTCTATAAATAGAATAGAAATTACACCATCAAATGGAAACAGCAGCATTTGAGATTTTCCACACAATCATCGGTTCGTTTTTCAGTTGCTCTTGAATGATTCGAACGTTAGAAAAACTAACACAAACATGGATACATGCATGTACTCGTACTACATCCATATTACGGAACACATTCCGTGATTTGTTATTGCTGTGCCATTGTTGACTCTTCTCTACTTGACCATGATTATGGGTTGACTCTAAATGAACTTTGGATGTGGAAGAACCGGCAAAATAAAAACGCAAATAAGCGCTTAACTTGCAAACTTTTGTTTGCACATTGAGATGCATCGTTTTGCCGTTTTTCCATTTTTAAAACGTTGCCCAGATAACACCTGAATGAAATTTCCCCCGGATATGGAAAGATTATCGCTCGTACATAGGCCCCCCTTGGTCACCACGACAGGTTGCGGTGTCACCAATGATTAATTAACCATGAAACATCTCGTAACGACGTACCCATTCGGAATCGGTGCAGGAGTGTAGGTCCCCATCAGAAAGTCTAAAAACTTGGTACTTAGGGATCTGCAATCGAAACTAATTCGCATATGTAAATTGCACCGTCGGTGGAGCAATGGTACTGTGCGCGGCTTTTGTGCATGAAGACGTGGGTTCGGTTCCTACTCTGACCACTATCGACTCTATCAAGTATTTAGCCATGAAAAAGCTTCTGAAAATACCGTTCGGAACCGGTGTATAACTATAGGTCCCAATCAGTGAGTGTAAAACTAAAACGCGCACAGCTGATTGGTTGTGAGAAGCTCTCCCCAAACCCTGCATGGGATGTAATGGGAAACCATTTATTTATTTATTGAAATTGAATATGAATTGAATATTTGAGTTTGTATATATACGATTGATGATCTATCCATGGATCTATCCAATTCAGGCACAGTAGTTAGGCATCTGATCATGAACTTGTCACGGAGTTCGAAACTAGTCATGCCAGTGAGTGTAGTTAAGCAATTGTCTATTATTCCAACAAAAACCAACTATTTTTTTCAATTACACAAATGCTCCTGACCTTGAAAGCTTGTTGTTCATACATTAACTAAAACTACCAAAACTGATGAAAAAGGTACTGCACGCATGGCAACGAAACAGTCAGTTGCAACGCGTGCTGCGAATGAGGCGTACGAAAGGCTGAGAATGGAGGAAAACCAACTACTTAGGAGGAAAACATGGCAGTGGGAGCAGATAGAGAGTGCAAAGACCGAAATGTGCAGGATGACCAATGAATCCCGAATATTTTTCCAGAGGGTAAGAAGATCGAATAACGGGCCGGATAATGGCTGCCCTCCTGCAAGCACGAGAATGGGAATCTGGTGACTGATAAAGCAGTGTGTGCTTAAAATGTGGAGAGACCACTTGTCAGCACTACTGCACTCAGATTCTTCCACTGAAGATCAGGAGGTTATGATTGTGGAAGACAGTGTGAATTGTAACCCTCTCGACAGAGTAGAACTGGCATATCCCGGCTTAAGAATAATAAAGCCGCTGCTGTGGCTGGTTTACCCGCTGAACTTTTTAAGGCTGGTGGCGAAGGACTGATAGCCCACACGATTTGAATCTGAGTGTATTGTATCCTGTATTCAAAAAGGGAAGATCTTGTCGAGCGTATTATGTGAGAGACTAAAGCCAATTGTTGACCTCCTGATTGTACCTTATAAGTGTGGGTTTAGACCAGGTAAGTCCACGACTGAACAAATATTCACGCTGCGCCAAATCCTGGAAAAGACCCACGAAAAGCAAATCGATACATACCATCTTTTTATCGATTACAAAGCTGCTTCGATAACACCATACGGGGAAAATTGTCTTGAAAAAAATCAAATGTCTTGAATCGCCATTAAGGACGTCTTGTTCAGTATTTAGTCATGAAAAAGCTTCACAAAATACCATTCGGAACATGTGTAAAAGTGTAGGTTCCAATCAGTGAGTATAACACTAGAAAGCTCATAGCTCACTGGTTTTGAGAAACTGTATACCTTCGTGGTATGTAATGGGAAGCTGCTTTTTTTATTGCGGTTATACTCATCTTGTGTCGACAGTTGATAATTTGTATTCGCGTAGTCATTATCGACAAGTAGAACGAACTGACTTCGTTGTTAAACTGAAACTTGAAGAAAATTCAGAAGTATTTGGTCTTAATAAAAAAATGTTTTTGAATTATAAATTAATAAAATTAAACTTTAGGGTGCCCAACAGAAAACCCCCAAGAGAACGTGCAGAAGATTTCCACTTTATAGGTATGACGACTTAAGTGTTTATTGAATATGGAAATTCAATTATCTGACAGAGAATGCATTGAGCAGACGATTTATTTATAATGCTAATTATTTGACGTTTAAGTGATAATTTGAATAGAATGAAAAATAATATAATGAAACACAATATTGAGTATATGACTGTTTAACCATCGTTGGAGTCAGAGTTCAGAACTTTAAAATTGCTTAGTTGGAATGGGAGTTTTCAACACTTTAGGAAAACTCCATAGTAGAGATGGACACGTGAGCAAGTTTGGCTCATGCGATTAGAAAGGCAGATGGTCAATGGAGCCTATTCGGTACTCACTTTCACGCACACTTATGTGAGCAGAATTTGATCCTGCTCACATTGGCACATGAAATACGAGAGATTCACGTGAATCACGACAGAATTACTCAGAAAAATACATGAAGCATTTGCTTTAATTTCAAACCAATTTTGAAAAACATATCAGAAACAATATTAGTAAAAAGTCAGTTGTTAATTAGGTTAAACAGCATCAAATTCAGGTATTAGTCACTACTACATTTAAATGCAAATCCCTAAGTTAAATTGAGTGTAGTTTTTAACAAATTTAGCAAATAGACTAAGCCCTTTTATAGAGGAACATCTTTTTGTCACCTTTAACTCAAATAAATCTGCTTCTTATTTCCACTAGTATTCTTCCAAATGTAGAAAACACTCCTTCACTTGCAGTTGCGCTCCTTGGAATACCGAAGACGATTAGCGAAGCTTTGTAAGAGGGAAATGATACTAGAAGTCTGCCAAAAATACTTGATTTAACAAAATGGTAAAGTAAATGAAATCAAACATTCGAAAATATGCGTGACTCAAGCGAAAATAGCTCTCACGCACACTCATTCTTGCATTAATTGAACTCCCGCAAGAAGATTTTTTTGCTACTCACAGTCGTGCACGCTCACGTGAGCAAACTTTGGTTCTGCTCATATTTACGCGTGATTCAAGCCAATCACGTGACTCGTGCCCATCTTTACACCATACCCCTGATGGGATGTAATGGAAAAATATTTATTTATTTAAGAGAAAACTTCTTATGCAGTAGGTGGGTGATTGTTCGGAAATTGTCATTTTCTGGTCCTTTGAATTTTCCCACCCTAAAATGGTCGAATGGTGATTAAATTGCGACATGTTCCCGAAGCTACGATGGTACTCTATTATTTCCATGAAACACATTCCATTCTGAACCGTGTAAGTCGGTTTTAGGGAGAAAAAACTGTTCAAAATGTCACAACCATGGCCTGTCCTCCGTATCGAATTCAGGACTAAGGGACATTTAGATTTACAATTCTACGCAAAAAAATTGGACGAATATGGACGCCATGGTTATTGAACGGTCCACGAAGTCTGTCCAACAGTTTTGTCAGAATTTTGTACAATTTGAATTCGACTGTGGTGGCGCCATCTCCGGGGTTTCAATATGACCCACTTGCTGGCATTTTGGAGTGGAGGGGGTAGTGGCAGTATTTACACCGGCAGAAGTCAACACACGCACATGTATACGAAGGGGAATTCAATTCGAAAAATTTAAAAGCTAAGTCACAAAATAATACGTCACAACCGTTCTCTTATGATTCACATATGCCGTACGATATTTAGGCTTGATTCCCGGTTATGAAAGTAATATTTCATTGTCTGAACTTCATTGTCTTTGGAACTTGTCGAATTCCAAACCGGTCTGGAGCACGGTTAGGTTAAACACTGAAAGTCACAACCGTGTCATATACATAGTTTTCAATACTGACTAAAATTGATAAATAATGGTTTCTTGACACTGAATGATTAATGTGGAGTAGGCTGTTGCAAAGACCTGACAACACAGTAGGCTTTTGCGAAGACCTGGCAACACAGTAGGCTTTTGCGAAGACCTGGCAAAACGAGAGTGAAGTATTTGACATATCTTGTGGCAATCGTCAGTCGTGTGTAGGTCGTGAAAGGTATTATATTAGTCTATTGGCGAAGTTAACTAAATAAATTAGTTAAAACATTAAAATAGTGCGTTTTATTCAATTGATATATATATAAAATTGTTTTATCATATCAACACTTTGATTTGTCAAGTTTCGTTCAGGCAGTCACTATCGTGGCATCGGAATACCATCAATGCTCCATAACTTCGATTGCTTTGGTGTTGTAGTATAGTGATCTTCAGATCATACTTTTGGACCATGATAACATTCAGAAACGTAAAAAAAATGGTACGGCAGACATATCGAGGTTTGGAAAAATGGCTATCTGAAAAATAACAATTTCCGAACAATCACCCAGGTAACACTGTTTGAAGTTTCAAAAAAATATTTAGTTTCCGTAGGATATTACAATTTAATTTGAGAGAAAAATGTCAAAATCTAGTCATCTTATTGCTAACAACTCCATGTCCAGAGATCAGTGTATTTAGATGGAGTCTTAGAGCGATGGATGGATGAATGGTACGAGTAGGAAGATGTCCTCATTTGTTCGAATTGTCATGACATTCATTCGCCCAATCTCAACTCAGTCATTCATTTATTGCATTTCGACGGGCAAAGTATCGATTTGTCTTCCATCCAATGACTTGATGGATTTTGTTTGCTTTCTTGAATTCCGTTTGTTAACAACTTTAATAACGGTACGATTTTCTTGTATAAAAATGTTAGCAGTGATTGTGATTTTCATGATTGTAATCGTTTGGCCAAAACAAAAAAGTTCTGCTAGAAAAGATGCGGTATCATCAGTTCTTGAGTGATGCAGTTTGCACTCGTAATGGCGAAGTATAGATAGACTTTTTTTTAAACAGACGTTTTATTTTTCTTTTATAATTTTTTTTTTATTTAATAAACTTTAGAAATTGTTCTTATCCTTCCAGGGATGCGCTAACATTCAATGTAGGAATAAACGCTCAAATTATATGGCTTTAAACTAAGATTTTTTACAAAATTAAGGGCATTAAACAGGTTAACGAACATAAAGTTGGATATACATTCATAAATTGGTGAGAGAATACTTAATTCCATCATCCTGTAACACTCGTGAATCTTGATATAGAATGACGATGCCCTTAACAAAATCGCGTAAAGTTTGAAATCCTAATTAAAATCCCCTAAACTGACATTCTTTTTCATTATTCTCCTTGTAAAGGTCTATACTACGATCAACAATCTTGCGTGAGATTTTACACACAAGCAAGGTCGGAACCTCGGTTAACGAAAACCGCATTCTCTAATCTTTACTGTTTGCCAGATTAAATTGAGATTTCTAGTGGCAACTTTGTGCTCTAAACTGTGTGCCGATTTTACCGAATGGCCCGATTTTATGACTGATCCAATTATAAAGGGTAATTTATATCAAAAACATCCCAAATTTGTACGAAATTGTCTCTTCGATAATTTAATAATTTGGTCTCGGCACTGAGTTGCTCTATGCGCTAACAATATAGAGCAACTCAGTGCCGAGACCAAATTATCGAAGAGACAATTTCGTACAAATTTGGGATGTTTTTGATATAAATTACCCTTTATAATTGGATCAGTCATAAAATCGGGCCATTCGGTAAAATCGGCACACATTTTACAACGATAAGAGCCATTAAAGTCGGCGGCGGCGTGAGCTCCATTGGTTGCATTTCTCAGGAATTAGCAGAGTTGCATTGCGCCCCAGTTTAAAACGAGGTTCAAAATTAAACTACAGTTTTTGCAGATTAAATTTGTATGAGTAATCTTCCGGGGCAGCGTGGTTTAACGGAGTTAACCTTCGAAATGCGCTAATCTTGGTGGGTGTAAATGCCGTATTATCTAAGATAACTCTCAGTGGTGTCTACATAGGTAGGATCTAGGGATAACGAGATTGATTTTAAAAAAATCCCGATCCCGAAATCCCTGGATGTTTCGGGATCCCGGGGTTTTTCGGAATTCTATTTTTTGAATTTTTTTGGGAACAGGTCTATTTTACGTCTTACACTCCAACAAACAACCACAAGAAGGGTAGAATACGTTATTATAAGCAAAAAAATAAAATAACAAAATCGGGGCAAATGCATAGTTTCGGAGTTATGGGCCCCGAAATTTTGGATATGTGAGAGGGTTATGGCATTAACGTACCGGGTAAATCCATTGATATCAGTTTTTTATATAAAACAATTCAAAACAAACTCATAAAATAATGTAGCACTGTTCGATAAGTCGCTTAGTTATCGAGTTATCGGATGTTGACATTAGAAAAATTTTTTCTACTTTTCTCAAACATCGCACGATTTTTCGAATATTTTTTTTTTCAATCAAAAACAAAAATTATTTTAAAACAATTTTTAAATTTTTGTTTGAGAAACGTAAACAACTAAGCGACTTATCGAAAAATGCTACATTATTTTTTGAGTTTGTTATGACTTGTTTTATACTAAAAAGTGATATCAATGGCTTTACACGGTACGTTAGTAGGAAAAGATTCTGAAATGTCGGGGTCCATAACTCCGAAACTATGCATTTGCCCCGATTTTGTTATTTTACTTTCATTGCTTAAAATAACATGTCCTAGCCGACGTAATAAATTTTGTAATTTTTGGAGATTAAGCCGTATAATAGACATTACCTTAGAAATTAACTTACATTAAGATGCGTTATTAAACCTTTTGAAGAGCCGCCATTGGTTTTTAATAGTGTAACCATTCAATTAATCATTATTTGATTAATCGTGTTATAAAATTAACCGAACATTTTAATAATTAATTTTTCGATTAACGATTAACTCGAACAAATCAGTGCGATTAATCGATTAATAAAATATAAATACGAGTTTATGGCAAGCAGTCCGTCTTGAAACACTTCTACAATATGGCAACTCATATGACAACGATTTGCGAACAGATTTCATAACTTTACACACATTTCGAACAGATTTGATAGTTTGTTGAGAGAAAGCGTCTCACAGTGTTCTAGCTAATAGACATAAATCAAAAAAGAATTTTCTCACAATTGATTCATTAAATTTCAAGACACACTTGCCACTTTGTATGGGGAGTACCAAAAAGCCTGGTCCGATTCTGCTCAAACTATGTACAATAAGGATAATAGTCAGAATATTACGTTTTGCAAAAGTTGGTCAAAATTAATCCAATAGGGTGTTATATAGTTGCAGAGCCCACCCTACCCTTTGTATGGGAGGTATCCGAAGGAGTGCTACTTTTGGGTCCTAATTTTGGCTTGGTACCAAGTCACTAATTTTCATGTTGGTGCAACTACGATTTGTAAATTGTATCTACATATATTTTATATAATGAAGTTGCTTTTACGTTGTGTTTTAATAAATGCGCCTAGTACGATGTTTGAACACTGTTATATTTTTTTCGTTTTATTTTATTCGAATAATCGAATAATTTGATTGTGTTTTGTTCGATTAATTGCCAGATTGAAGTTTACGATTAACGATCTACCGATGGTATCAATTCAGGCACAGTAGTTAGGCATCTGATGATGAACTTGTCACGGAGTTCGAAGCTAATCATGCCAGTGAGTGTGCTTAACTGAATTGTCTATTTATTCCAACAAAAACCAACCGCTTTTCAATTAGAAAACTGCTCCTTCTGATACGTTAACTAATAACAAAAAGTTATAATTTCCAAATATTGAAATATACGATATATACGATATATATTTTTAAATATAATTTTACAGCTTGACTATGTTCTACATAAGAGTTTAAACAAATACATTTCAAAATTATGTCGAATTTGATTTTCAAACTTAAAAAAAAAAAATAGTTTCCCATTACATCCCATGAAGGGACTGGGGAGAACTTCTCACAATCACTGAGCTGTGCGCTTTCCAGTTTTCACTCACTGATTGGGACCTACAGTTTTACACCGATTCCGAACGGTAATTTGAGAAGCTTTTTCATGGCTAGATACTCGATAGTGTCGCCGTCACTATGCGAGGTGACCGCCGCCGAAAGAAAATTTGAAGGTGGTCAGAGCCGGGTTCGAACCCAGGATCTCATGTACAAGAGCCGCGCACACTAACCATTGCACCACAGCCGGCCACGATTTTCAAACTTAAATAAGTTTAATGTGAACATGAATTAGTCTTGTCAATTTAATTGTAGACAGTCATTGCAAGTTGGAATATGATTTACATTTTAATTTAAAATGTATATACCGCTGAGAAAATTTTGAGATCGAATCACCAAAAAGAATATTCAATTCAATCCAATTCAGTTCAGCCGAATTCATTGGAATTCAATTCAATTCGATACTACACAATTCAATTCAACTCAATTGAATTCAATTCTATTCTATTCTATTCAATTCTATGCCATTCAATCCAATGCAATTCAATTCAGTTCGAGTCAATACAATTCACTTCTCTTCAACTCAATTCAATTCATTTCATCTCAACTCAATTCGATTAGATTCGATTCAACTCCATTCAATTCAATTCAATTACTTTTTATTCTATTTTGAAATTTATATACCGCTGAGAATATTTGGAGATCGAATCACCAATAAGAATAATCAATTCAATCCAATCCAGTTCAGTTGAATTCATTTCAATTCAATTCAATGCAATTCAATTCGAAACAATACAATTCAATTCTATTCAACTCACTGATTTCAATTCTATTCATCTCCACTCAATTCGATTCAATTCAATTCTATTCTACTCAATTCTACGGAATTCTACGCAATTCAATTCAATTCAATGCGATTCAATTCGATTCAATACAATTCAGATCAATTCAATTTACTTCAACTCCGTTCAATTCAATTCAATTCAATTCATCTGAACTAAACTCAATTCAATTCGATTCAATTCGGATCAATTCAACTTAATTCAATTCAAATGAACTCAATTCAATTCATCTCAACTCAATTGTATTCTATTATATTATACTCAACTCAATGCAATTCAATTCATTTCTTTTCATTTACTTTCAATTCTATTCAGTTCGGTTCAGTTCAATTCAGTTCAGTTCGGATCAGTTCAGTTCAATTCAGTTCAGTTCGGTTCAGTTCAGTTCAGTTCAGTTCAATTCAATTCAATTCAATTCAATTCAATTCAATTCAATTCAATTCAATTCATTCCAACTCATTTCAATTCAATTCATTGCAAATCAATTCATTGCAATTCAATTTCATTAAATTCAATTCATTTCAGTTCAATTCTGTTCAATTCAATTCATTTCCATTCATTTCATTTTAATTCGATTCAGTTCAGTTCAATTAAATTCCGTTCAGTTCAATTAAATACAATTCAGTTCAGTTCGGTTCTGTTTAGTTCAGTTCAATTCATTCCAATTCAATTCAATTCATTTCAGTTCAATTCAATGCAATACAATTCAATTAAATTCAATTCATTTCAATTCAGTTCCATTCAATTCAATTCAAATCAACTCAGTTCAATCAAATCTAATCTAACATTGTGTAATCTCTTTTAATTCCGTTCAATTCTTTTTATCTTCCTAAGAAATAGTACAGAGTAAATATATCTAGAGAGAACATTCGTTTCACCTGACGTTTCATTTCACACTCTTTATGGTGTGGTCGGTGCGATAGGGAGATGTGCGACTTACACCAGATGGAGTTACAAGAACTGTTGCCTTACATTTTTGATGTGCCGTTTTGGTGGAGACTGAAAAAATTAAAAATATTTTCAACATTTTTGTTATATTTTATTGTAACATAAAATACTGTTGTGATTTTGTTTTATGTTTTGTTTTAAAGCCTCTATCTGCTATTATTAAAGTAAGCCTTTCCAACATTCAATGTCCTTATGCGACGACGCCTAATGTCATCAAAAATACTATGAGAAAAATATTAACTGTTGTGTTCTTTTAAACTAAATTTAAATATACTTGAGTTAAAACCTGAATAATGGTGTAATATTTTCTAAATAATAAGTACTCTCTTTGCGGAAACAAGACAGAAAAATTTTATTTTGTGCTGGTTTTGAATTATTTTAAAAATGTTTCCATGCAAAACGAAAAACCCGTAAATTAAGCGGTTTTTCCATTCTGTGATACCGAAACCCAGTTATCGAAAAATTTATTTTCGAATAATCCGAGAATCGGATATTCGAAAATGTAGAGTCTTTGAACACTCTATTGATTTGCCATGAACATTAGATAGGGTCGGCCTCCATACAAAAAAAAAAGTTGGGCGAGTCGCACCCTAGAATTAAAGATTAAGCCATAACAAATCCGGGACCACAAAATACGCGCACCCTAAATACGGCCGAATTGGTTTTTTTGTGCTGCGTCGTCATTTGAAGTCCGATTCGAATGAAATAAAAACCATTGTTTCTGTTTTCACAGTAGCCACACATGTTAAGTTTGATTCTATTTCTGTATTGGTTATCGTCCAAAAATATTTCAAGGTATGGGAAGCAGAATCCACTTTTAATCATGTAGATGCAGGAGGAAAACAAACATGTCAGACAATGCTGGTTGCAGACATTGTTTTCTTCGCTTGGCCATCTGAAAGGATTTTCCAAAGAGGAGAGTTACAATTTAATAAACAGAAGTTGCGTGTGAGATTCCAGCGAATATGTCCTCGTTCAAATGACCGGTTGGGCTTCGGTGGTTGGCGCTAAACCAAGAGTTTAAATTTTCGATAACTGGCCCATTGATCAAGCTGAATTCTGGACTATTGCCATAGATCTGCGACTTATGGAAACCCCACAAGAAAAGTCTAACTTGCTAAAATGCACGGTGACTGTGGCCATTTCACGTCGCCTCTGCGTGAGATAACCCTAAAATCGGTCGCGCAGAATACCCATTGTATCATCAGCTATGTATCAAGTAGCGACATCCTGTTGGAACCACATGTCGTGATCGGTAGCGCTCTCATTTGACGGTAATAGTAATGCCATCATCGTCTTCGAAGAAGTACTGAGCGATGATGCCCTCGGGCCACAATCCAAACCAAACAATGGCATTCTGTGTGTGCATTGCCAATTTGTAATGACTGGTATATTCCTAAATTCGGCAATGCTTGTTTATGTACCGGTTGATTCAAAAATGGGTGTCGTCGGCACAATAAAACACCCATTTTGATAATAAAGTTTTCTTATTTGTATGTATTGCTCTGCGCTGTAACTTGCCATGTTGATTTCTCTCTATTGCCTGAAAAATAAATAACAGGAACTAACAATAGACAAAAACAATGTAACCGCCAAGGACTGCCAAAATCTACCGGTCACTATTGGAAACCACTTATGTATTTAGCACTTTCGGGATTTTGGGTTTTTATACCCACGAGTAAAAAGATCAGCTCGGTCTTTCCACCCATCCAACTGTTCACCCATTATGTCACTGTAGGACTAAAAATTACCCCAAATATTAAAATTATATTTAATTTATGTACACTGTGAAAAATCTGTATTTTTTTCTTGTTTGGATGCAAATATAACGTGTTTGTAGATTGTCGCAAATATAGTACACTTGTGTCGAAACATATTGTGTGTGCTATTCAATATTACATGTTTGAGACACAACGATTAATATGTTATAATAATTTTTTTTGAGACACAAATGTGGGTTTGTTTATTAAAACCGCTAAGAACAAAAACGAGATAGACAACAAACAAAAAAGCGGCAGATCTTCCATTCACGAAAATAATGCTGGGTCCGTTTTTTTCAGCGTGTACAAATATTGAATGGTTTTAAATACAGGTGAACTAGTTTAAAGGTAAAGTTAATAGTAGGAAAGTGGAGAATTTAAAAATATTTACTTAATTTAAGAAATTTTGTTCTTATGTGGAGCAAAAGAATATTGCGTCTGTGCCTCAAGATGACGCAGAGAACTACGGAGTATCGAGTAGACGATATGTCATGCATTTGAGCATGAATAGACGGTCTTTACAGAGAATGTTGATGAAAGACTTAAATATGTTCCCTTATGAAGTGCAGTGGTTAGCTGTTTACAGCCAAGAGCGTATAACCATAGACTAATACTTATAGTAGACCTAATGGTTCTCTCACCAAATTTATGACATTTGGAGTGGTGTGACATTTACGTTCGATGTTGAAAAGAATTGCTTTACTAATACCAGATAGAGGCAATGGTTCAAACCAACGAACAAAATAACAACAACGGCATTTCGTTTTGTGTGTTAAAATTATTGTGTTAAATACAACACAAATTTATACTAACAATAACAGTCAATACAAAAGTTTAGAACACATTTAAATTTCGCAGTTTCTCACCAAAACGACATGAAAAATTAAAGTACGAATTTATTGTAATTCCACCTGGTGTATGTCACTTTTCGTCTATCACACCGACCGCATCAAGAACAGTGTGAAAGGAAACGTCAGATGAGCCAAATATTCTCTCCAGCATGAGATTACTCTATGCGTATAACCTATACTCAAACCATCCGTGATATCCAATACGAGGGAGACAACTTTTCTTTGAAAAATCAAACCCCTCAATGATACTGCATGGTGTGCTGTTTACACTGGAGGCACCATCGGGCCTTATTTTTTCTAAAACCCCGCGAACCAACCGAGTACTGTGAGCGGCATTAATTGGGACTGGAAAACATATGGTTCCAACAGCAGGAAACAACAAACGAAATTCTGAATTGTGCATTTCCTGTTCGTCTTATATCTCGCTTTGGCGATTTGCACTGACCGGCAAAATCACCTGATTTGACCTTTCCAGACTTCATTTTGTGGGGTTTTTAGAAGTCACGAGTTTATGCTAACAAACCTCAGACTATTGAAGCAAGACTGTGAAGACTGCGAGAATCATTTTAAATTCGTTATTCGTAAATTTTATTAGGTAACATCAATGACTAGTAAATAATGTAGTGGGCGGATCTATAAGTCCGTGACTTTTTGAATGAAACACAGTTTCTTTTTGCAAAAAAAGATTATTTTTCAACACAATCTCCTTTTAGCTCAATACACTTAGTCCAACGTTTCCCCAATTTTTTATCCCTTCCAAAAAATAGGATTTTTCGAGGTCCATAAAATAGGAATTTGTTTGAACAATAATTTCATCGTTGGAGCTAAATCTCTTTCCACCGAGCCATTTCTTTAGGTTTTGAAATATGAAATAGTCACTACGGGCTAAATCCTGAGAACCAATTCGTAGCCCAATTCATGGAATTTTGCCATTGAGACTACACACGTGTGCACCCGTACGTTTATGGTCAATTGAGAGCTAACGCGGCACCCATCTTGCAGACAGCTTTCTTAAACCCAACTGATCATTTAAATCGAAACCACACCACCGTATGAAATGCTTATGACATCAAGAATCTCACGCACTTTTACTCTTCGATCGGGCAATACCATATCGCGGATTTTTTTCGACATTTTCGGTTGTATCATTTGTACTTGTGCGACCACAACGAAAGTCAGTAAACCACTTTTTTACCATCAAAATCGATGGTGCAGAGTCCCCATAGTATTTATCAAGCTTTTCCTTGGTTTGATTGACGGTTTTTTTTCGCAACAAAATATTGTTTAGTGAGTACTCGAAATTCACTTTTTTCCATTTTTAAAATAATGCACGAGGTTGTATGATTTGAACAGCTGTTAAACGCAAAGTAAATGATGGAACTTACTCAAAATTTGAGAGTAGACTATTAACAGGTGGTACTTGATGGAAGCAGTGTTTTGTTTCATATAAGTTCGAAAAGTCACGGACTTATTGATCCGCCTTCATACTTGATAGAAAAAGGTTTTCCTCTTTTATAGAAATATTTTCCTACAAATGGCATTCCCCCTCTCTAGTGTACATACATGCGTATTTCAACAGTATCAGGCAGTGTCACATTTTCAGCCATCAACTAAACTCGATTAAATTTTAAATTTCGTAACACTATCAATATTATGTTCACGAGTGTATATAACAAGATTTTGAGTACAAATATAATTTTAATGCACATGTAATTTATAACCTGGCGGCGAAATGAAATATGGGTAATACAGTATTTAAAATTGAAGAAAACGGGAAGGTATCCTAGCTATATAAACTAATTAATAAGGGATTCCGAATTCTTTACTCAAATGTTCCACAACTGCACAATGAAAAGTCTCGTATATCGGACAATTTCGTAGTCGCTGCAACGAAAAATTTCATACATGATTTCTTTGACAGTTTTTCATTTCGTTGCTGCAACAACTTAATTTTTGTTCCTGCAACAATTTTATTTAATTTCAATTTTGTAGAAAACTGGAAAACTGCATGAAATTTACACTACTGATATTTAGTTTATCTGAAGCAACTTCATTGCAGAAATGAAATAACTTCATTGCAAGAACGATACTTATTCATTGCAAGAATGAAACAAATTCATTGCAGCTACGAAACAAATTCGTTGGAATAATGTATCAAATTCTTTGCAGCAACATCCATGCTTTCATTTGCAGTTGATGAAAACATTTTTGTAGTGGGAATGAAACTGTACGTTAGCTCACTTTCGAAGACAAAAGTTGTTAGGGTGATGAACATTTTCATCCCTGTGACGATGCTTTTCCATTCAGTGTGGTTAATAATTGTGCGCACTGTTAAAATATCAAGAATTGACATAGAATGCATTCGGGAGGTCTTCTTTCGAATCCCGATACACCTACCAATATGTCTTACAAACGAAGGATCTATAATGCACTTCCTTTCAATTGCAATGCCAAGTACATTAGTCTTAACATGATCGAAGGACTTCTCGTGTGAAGAAGAAGAAGGAGAATTACACATACTTCTCCTTCCATCAGGATGCATGCTGGAAGTCCTTTAAAATATAGGCATTTATAGTGTCACATTTTACACTCAATCTAAGTTATAGTGAGGTGTATTTTTCTGTAAATTAGAGGACAAAACTTTCGCATAATAACCCAGATATAGTGAACTGGATAGACATTTGATCATTCATTGATAGTGGATGATTACCATCGGTTTGTGCAAAAACAAGATAGACGAACAATCAAGCGGGTATTAAATACTGGATGACGGAAGGCTTGTTCTAAGGTTTTCCCTACACGCTCTTGTGAGATTCATTCAGAAATCTATATATTTGAGGAAGTACACTTTTGCCACATATGTTGTGGCCTTGCTTTTAACAGCGCCTTACCGGGATCGATAAAATCGACACTATCTGGTGACCAGAGGATTATTAATTTGATCTATAAACTATTTACGCCTATAACTTCATCTCTGGGCAACACTACCTCAACTACAAATTTGAATAGAGGAACTATTCAAGGGTGACAGTTATCGTCACTTCTCTAAAAGTTAGCACTTGATAGTATTTTCCTTGAGCTAGAGAGTATTGTCATATGGTGATGACCTGGCAATTGCAGGGAAAATATCATTCCACATGTAGAGATATGCTCCAGGGCTTTTTCAGGATACATCAAGTGAGCCTTGTAAATGTAGTACACACAACTCCTCCCAAGGGCATGGGTTATCCATAAACTGACACCACTAGATTTGAATGGCGGCCAAGACATTCATTGTGATGGATAGCCAGTCCATATATTTAAGGGGCGATTTTAAGCGATCTGCGATAATACACATTAAATTCCCACATGGATTACATCACACTCACGTCCAACTTTAAGAGGACTGGAAGAAACGCTTGCCAGGTAACAGAAAATATTTTGGCCCAAAGTTGAGTATTGTTTCAATACATGCATGCAGGCTAATTTTGGGTTATTTTTAGTAGATGTGTATTGTATGAAGGTTGTGTTTCTGGTTGTTTTAAACTTTTTTTTATTTATTTTGTGTTATAAGAGCTACGAAATTGTATATTAAGTTAATTTAATTTACTTAAGGTTTCTATTTCGATTGCAATGAAAATAATTGACTAAAAATATGACATTTTTTAATCTTTCGTGGACCGATAAAAATTAGGACCAACTAGAACCAACGCGCGATTTTCACTTCTGAACACTTTAGACCCTAACCGAAGTCACTGATTTTATTTCGTTACCCTTTGCTACCATTTGCTGAAGAATTTTTTTTGTTTAAACTTTGGTCCAGTTTTTGATTTCATATTTAAATATAAAATACTTGTGTAAGAATTGATTTTTTTCAGTGTAAAGTTAAATACATTACTGTGTCGGAATTTAGGTTTGACCATACAATAAAATGTCAAACTAAAATTTCGGTACTGGATGTAAAAACAACTGTGTAAACAATTACGCAGCATTATAAAAGAAACAAGATCAAAAACCTACCTACTAATGATTTTGACACGTCTAAAGTCAAAAACAACGACGTTATTAATTTTGACCGGTCATTTTTTAAAACTCTCCCAGTGTGCAGTCTGCAATCTCTGTTCTTGACTTCAATAATTTTCTATAACTGCACTCAAAAAAAGTTTGCTAATAGCAAACAATAAGCCTGTTTTTTATTCCCTGCTAAACTAATTTTTCGACCACTTTGTATGGGGATCTAAGCGATATTAAGCGATTATAAGCGGCTCCCCATACAAAGCCGTCGAACAATTAGTTTAGCGGGGAATAAAAAAACAAGCTAAATATATGCTACTAATCAGCAGACAATTTGTTTGTTACTACAGCAAATGTACTGTCATTACAATAAACTTTTTGCAAGGTTGATAAAATAACTGGCATAATGTTTGCTGAAAGAACAAACCTATGTTTGGTGAAACAGCAAATAGGTTTGCTTTCCCCTTTTCAGGAGACTTTACTGCTGTGTTTACTAACATATTTTTTGAGCGTATTTGAAATGGTCAAGCTGCGTGAAATTAATCTTATAGGGTGTCGGGGCACAGAAACATTTCCGGAAATGATAGAGCAGATGAACTGCCGGCATTAGGGACTACCGATGGAAGCTCAGGCATAAAACTGAAGCTGTCAGACTAGTGAATGTTGAATGGTCTGGAGGCGCAGATTGCAGAATAGCCAGCCAGGTTTGGCCAAGTTATCCCGAATCGTTCGAAAAACATTATATCCAGTATCTGTGATCTCTGGGCACTGTTTGTTGGGCAGTTACGTGTCTAGACTTGTCATCTCAGCTCATGGTTGCTGCACAAACAACTGTGCTGAAGAGAAGTATAGGGTTGGGTAGAAGTACAGTTTTGGGAGTACAGGTAGGATGTTGGTTGGTTTGGATTGGTGGCAGCTTGCATAACAGCCTCAGTTAGGCCTTGTAGTCCATTGTGATACCACTGGAATAAAAGAAAAAGATGAGATTTCCCGGATGCTAACATCAATCAGATTTTCAAACTCTCCAAACATATGTAAGTCTACACTCAAAAAATATATGTTAGTAAATACAGCAGAAAATACTGCGGAAAAGTGGAAAGCAAACATGTTTGTTATATCAACAAACGTAGGTTGGATATTTTACCAATCACTATGCCAGATATTTTATCAACACTGCAAATAGTTTCTTGTTATGGCAGTACATTTGGTCTAAGAACAATCAATTTGACTGCTGATAAGTAGCATACATTGTCTGCTATTAATAGAAAACTTTATTTTTTGAGTGTAGTCTAATCCGCCGCCTAATGGAATGGGCAGGGAACAGACACAGATCGACTCCACCTCCACCAATTGAACGACTCCACCTCCTCTTCACCTGCCTCTTCCTGCAAAAGTCATTTCTCAAGACTTTCAGTCTCTCTGCGTGCCATCCAGTGAGACAGTGACCCGTCATGACAGACCAAAGAAGTGAGACATCCGGTGTCGATAACGACAGCAGGGCGTTAGTGCTTTTCAAGTTTCAAGTTTAGGCGGGACCACATCAGCTTGGATTGTTCGCAGTTCCCTACTAGTGACCACCTACCGTTAGTTTTCATAAGGGCACAATTCCTCAAGAAGATCTTGCATGCTGCTAGAGGCACGACCACATGTTCTAGATCCCCTGGAGCATGTAAGGTAGCTCCCAATTTAGCAAGTTCATCTGGTTTGCAGTCCCTTGGAAGGTCCCAGTGGCGCGGCACCCAAATAAGATGAATATTAAACTATTCAGCCATCTCATTAAGGGGTCTGCGACAGTCGAGGGCAGTTTTCGGGAATACAGTTTCCGTAGTCATGATGGCGGTTAGACAATCGGAGAAAATATTGCTTCTGATTTTTGTCAGAACATTACTTCCCAGCCATTCCGCAACTTCTCTAATACATAAGATTTCTGCTTAGTTCACACTATAGTAATCAGGCAATCTTTTCGCAATGGATAGCCCTAGATCCTTAGAAAAGACATCAAAGCCTACTCTATCATCGAGTTTTGACCTATCTGTATAGAAGTCCACAAATCTCATATGTGGAGAGTTGCGAGCATTCCATTCTGATATATCAGACATACGAGTGTGGTACTTCTTGTCAAAGAGTGGTTCGTCCAAAGTGTAATCAACAATACCTGGAATGTCAAGCATTGTGCTGAGAATGACTCTGTGTTCGAATTCATTTTCTGACCAGAGTGATAGTCCCTAAGGCTAATAACAGTAGCCGTGGCATGCAGCCTACCTACAATGTCCAATGGTATTAAATGTAGTCTGGCCTTTAGTGTGTTAGTCATTTCCTATGCTCCTGACTTTTTATTTATTTGCTTTCCTTTGGATCTAACAGACATTTAAGGAGATAAACTGAATGACCTTATAGTGAACTTATAACAAATTGGTTCACCAGTGACCAGTAGTTCCTACTTTTTCAACACTGGACTGGACCACTTCTGGAAATGAAGTTGTCACCAAATTGATTTTGCAATAAATCGATGGTTAAGCGCGCTGTATGGCAAGTTGCGCCGTCTTGTTGGACCCAAATGTCGTTGATGTTTAACTGATTAAGTTTTGGAAAGAAAAATTCAGTCAGCATGGCTCGATAGCGGTCCCCATTCACCATCTGGGCAGCTTCTTGCTCATTTCGAAAGAAATACGGACCGATGATGCCGCCAGCATGTAAATCGCACCAAACAGTAAATTTTAATGGATGTAAAAGTGATTCGTGAACGGCTTGAGGATTGTATTCGCTCCAAATACTGCAATTTTGCTTCGATAACAGCACGAATTGTTTACTCACTAGGCCGATTATGTTAACCGTAAAATGGTCGAAGTGCTCTATGAACTTCGCGAACAGATTTATTTTTTCAAGGTAAATTCCCACAATTTGGAAGCGTTGTTGCAGCGTCAAACGATTCATGATAACTTGCCAAACCTTACTGAACAGAAATATAAACACAGGTTGACATTATCAGCTGTGAAATCATAGTTATCGATAATAGATAGTTCTCATGCAGCTAAAAACACCCTTTATAAGTCTGTGCAAAAGCTGTTTTTTTCGGCCGAAATTCAAGATCCATTTCATTGTATTTGCCTTTTTTATAATTATCTATTTAATGTACTTTAGTCTACATTATATAAATCTCAGGGAAAAACTCCCAGAAATTCGAAAAAATTACGGGTTAGTCGACATTTTTTGCCAAAACGCCCATAAGACCTGGTTTTTGAGCGCGAAGTGTTGCCAGATTTTGTAGCTTGGTAGACCCTTGCCGTTAAATTTTTACCGCAATCCTCAACTGCACCCACTGAACATTAGAATTATCCGCAACCGAATTTAGATGTTGTCACACCCACACTAGTGGTCAACACACACCTCAGCCGAATCAGAGGTTGTCTCAAGCGAATTAGAGGTTATCAAAGCCGAATTAGAGGTTGTCAATGCTGAATTACAGGTTGTGAAATCTAAATTGGAGGTTGTCACAACCGATATAAACGTTGTCACAACTGAAGTTTGAAATGTCTGTCTATTAATTTAATAATAGATTAATGTGGACACGATTGGACAAAGGGACGTGGTACCTCCCATACAAAACAATAATCAATAAAATAAAAAACCATGTGTCATATAGAAAGAATTTATAGTCAAAAACTATGTTTTTTACCGGTTGGTGTTTTCTTACTTCTGCTTTAACATGTAAGTAATATTGTTAAAATAAATAAAGCAATATTTCTGTGGTCACAAACAATAACAGCCTAACTCGAGTTTCCTTGTTATCTGTAACAAAGTTATCACAAAAACTCCGACTCCTGATATCCAGTAAAGATATTAAACTTTAAACTGCTCTCTCTGAAAAAATTTAGAATCGACTTAGGCTGTTATTGTTTGTGACCACAGATTTAGCCCACTGAAATAATTGTTTTTGTTTTGTCATAAACAGAGCGACAGAGCTTATTTGAATGTTGGCATACAACTGAATAAAAAGCAATATTTAGCTCAATGAAATACATGTTTTTGTTTTGTCATAAACAGAGCGATGATAAATAGTATTAAATAGTATAGAGAACTTATTGAACTCTTTTTCCACTCTCATATAAAGAGTCTGAGTAAAAGAGCATAAACGAGTCTTATTTTCTTTATAGAATATTTCAATATAATTGCACCATTTCGACAATGTTATTACATAAAACGACACAAAAAGCATAAATGTTTCAAAAGGCATCAATGTTTCACATCAAAATTATGAATGCACCAAGTTATGACAAAAAGAGAGTAATACGTTTTGAAACATTCGCCAAATGTCGCCAGTGCTTTTGAATCATACAATTCGTTCCATGGGTTCTCTATACTATTCAATACTCTTTGGCGACGACGACCTGCTTGTTTGTTCGCTGCCGCTATATCACTACCATCATACTTACAGCCAAAGTCACGATCTCGAAAGAAACCCTAAGCGAACGAAAGCCAGTCACTCACTTTCGTTCTTATCCCAGGCTTTAAATGTTATTGTGTGGTTGTGTGTTTGCAAAATCGGAAGCCACTAACTATTTACGCTGTCATCTATGCGAACGAAAATGTCAAAACCAGTCACTTGTCTTTTGGTTGTCGCATAGCTGGAAATCATATAAAACCTTGAAACAAAAACAATTTACATAGAATTCAATGGAAGAAACACAATGGACAGAATATAATGGCATTATAATAAATTTATTATTTAAATATATTTCCATTTCAGCAGAAAAACGCCAACTTTGCGGCAACTGCAGATACTGGTTCCTCATTCTCTTCTCTCTCGCTCCGAAATTAAATGGCGAACGTCAACATTATGTTATTATTTTGAACAACAACCACACAAACCCACGTAAAACCATGCGAACGACAAGTCGAAAGATAGTGACTCGCTTTTTTAAACGAAAGTGAGTGCCTGGCTTCGTTCGCTTGGATTTTGTAGGAGAGGGTGTAAGTGCGGTCAGATTTTGTACTGAATTTTATATGTTTTCGTTCGCTTGCTAGTGACTTCCAAATCAGCTATTTGTCGCATAAAAAGAAAGCGAACGTTAACGTTCGACATCGTGACTTTGGCCGTTAGTTTCAGGCAGAGACTATTGTTGTACAACAACCACGTATGTGATGGTAACGCTGTGTGTTGTTTGCATGTGTTCACTTTGATAGATTGGCCCTACCCGTGCCTATAGATGTTAACAAATCAAAAACTTTTGGGAAGAACTTTCAAGGAACCAGCATCAAGAACAAAAACCTAAGATAAAGTTCAATTGTCATGGTCCGGAATATAACTCATCTCTTGAAATTGTTTAAATTAAAAACTAGCATACTGTAATTAGCATTGAAAAAGCGTTTCCTTGCAAACTGTTCGAATTTTCATGCTGATTTTGACATCCTGTATCTCTATTCAAACACTGCCCACCAAATGAGAGGTCTAAAGATATATAATTTTTCTAAACCAGAATCAAAACAAAACCCGACAGCATATATATTCCTTTTTTACGATTTCCACGAACTTTAGAGAAAATTCCTAAAACACTTTCGGGCATTGTATCCTTAGGTTACTTCCTGGTTATACAAATGCAATTGTTATTTCCCATTAATATCACATTTACCTACAATATTGAAAACAGAATTAAAAATAATGTTAGTGCGTCCAAACACATGTGGCATCCTAGATTTTCCGAAACTGTCATAAAGTATAATGTGTCGCATGTTGTGTTAACTATACATACATTAACTGGGCTAACGGATTATCAAATTGCTGGCAATAAAAACGTTTAAATCCTTTCACATGCCTGCTATCGGACCATAACAGCTAAATGGCATTTCACCGCCGCCGTTGGACGTTCCACAAAAGTTTTACATTATGATTAAACCCATATTTACAATCGCACGAATCAACTTAAAACTGCAACACACAAAACCGTTTAAAATTTCATGTTTCGCATTGAAGTGGGCAAACCCCAATTGGCAGAATGGAAAGAAAACATTTACGGCCGTATGGATTAGAAGATATAACAGATAAGTTTCCATTTTATTGGATCCATATGATTGACAGCTTCTAATTGAGGTGTTGACATTTTGTCAAATTGAGATGACCAATTGGTACGAGAATCGTATGGTTAGGGAAGGCAAAACGTTTAGAACTCTTGGTAACATCTGCAATAATAAAAAACGCTATGACTGTGAGACTGTCTGCTACCAACTACGTCTAAGTTGTGAATCATTTATGGGGCGAAATGTTGTTTGAATAATGGAAAAATATGGCTAAAATATTGGCACAACACTTTATTTGCTCGCCATTTAGAGTTTAATGATGGTATGCAACGCAATGCCTTAAGCAAGTCGGCACGGCCAGCCCGGCCCGGCCGACCACCTGGTCCCACACAAATCGAGACTTTGTTGGAACACAAATACAACAATGCAATACAAACAACACATTACGCCTAAGAAGACACCAATAATAGTCATGAAATGTTCCTGTGGAACAAAAACAAATATCACAGTGGAAAGAGATTAAACACTCAGTCATGAAATTTCGCTACTATGGGTGATTGGAAAAAAGGGCGAGTAATCATTTACATTTTAGGATATTCTCTAAATAACTTTTTCCACGCTCATTGTAGTGTAAGTTTCCAGTCTACACGCAAAGAAAAAAAAACGTTTATTGCTCGGTAGGCGCAACAATACGTTGGTTGATTTATATTAATTTATTAATCGCAACCGTTCATGTAGTTCTCCCAAACAAACTCGTATATCGCAAATGTGTATCATGTGTATCATGCAAACGACAAAATTACATTTGCCGCAAATTTAAAAAACGTTTGCCATAACTGAAATTAGCCATTTTTCTTATGAGAGCACACAATACGATGAACGTAAATCTATCTCATTCTGTCGACTGTATACACAGTATACTCTATCCTCGTTTGGCATACACACTAAAAAATAAAAACATAAAAGTGATTAAACGCTCTAATGCTTCTACCTTGTCAATACATTTTGGATGGGCAATTCACGCGTTGTAGTTTGCTGCGCTTTTAGTTGTATTTTAAATGCAAGTCGAGACAGTCGTGTAAGTAGACAGTAAAAAAAAATAGACACAAATTACAACTTTTTTTAAAAAAACATTATGGGTAAAACCAAAATCATAAAAGTTGGAAATTTTAACAAAAAGGAGCTTATGGAAGCCATAAATAAAAGTTTTACCGCCTTATTCATAAAAAGTTGTGAGAGGTTTGAGAGACGTTTTTTGTATGATAAACTGTCTCTCAAACCTCTCATAACATTTTATGAATAAGGCCGTTAATGTACAAGATAATGTACAAGTAAGGTTTCTCGTAAACATTTTTTCCATTTCTAGTTTTTCATAACTCGTTTACCGCAAACGATTTTCAATTCTCGCAAACGTTTTATTGGTTGCTGTAACCGAAAAACAGTTGGCGGAACCGTTTTTCGTTTATCGCAAACGTTTTTGCAGCATATATTTTTCATATCCCGTCTGCTGCAAACATTTTTCGTTTCTCTCAAACGAAATGACATGGCTTAACTTTCTCTCAACTACAGTCCCCAAACGAACTTCAATTATTTGAGATTTCGTTTGGGAGGAACGAGTTTTTTCTTTGGGTGTAAGCTCTAGAAGATCAGAGACAATAGTCGTAGTTTGGTTACACCACTTGCTTAGATTATCGCCTATTTTATACAGACAGATAAGCGATATTCAGTGACATTTAAAATGACCGCTTAATTTTCTGTTTTGAAAATGAACATGAGATATTCAGAAAAATTACATTAGATATCATTTGTTGTGAATTAAAATATAAGAAAAATACTGTATAAAAGACGAATATATATAGCTTTAAGAATGTAAAGGGTGTCTCAGTAAGATTGCACCTTTTAAAATTAGTGTAATTTTTTGTGTGCAAGTGGCAACTCTGAAATTTGACAGCTGTCACATATGATTATTCCGATTATTAAAAATAGAGCACTTTACGAAAGAACAACGCGTTATAACTGTGAAAATTTATTACAAAAATTTTTAAAGTTATTTTGAGACCGCGCGCAAGCTTCGAAGAATTTTGTGCCAAGAAAGTGCACCAAATGTGTCAACCATTCGAAGTGGTCAACGAAGTGGTCGATTATGAACAGTAAGACTCCTGTGCGTCAATGTACCGGTCGGTCTCTGCTGTAAACGAGAGTGTCACCGAAAACCCGAAAACATCAATTCGGTATCGTTCTCAACAACTTCATATTTCACGAACACTACACAGCGAATTTTTACAAAAGACCACCACCTTCATGCGTACAAAATTCAGCTTACTCTGGAGCTCAAACCAGCAGACCATGGAAAGCGCGGGCAATTCGTTCAATGGATAGAATGGAGCAAAGTGAAGTCAATGCCAATTTTTCAAAAAAAAAAGTCACCTTCTCCGATAAAGCGCTTTCCATCTGAATGGATTGTCGAATTTGGGGCTGCACCCACAACGAGCAGCTGTCTGGTGCGGATTTTGGTCAGGCGGCGTGATTGGGCCTTAATTTTTGAAGATGAGGCCGAAATTGCAGTGACTGTGAACGGCGTTCGTTACAGGAACATGATAACGGAGTTCTTGTGGCCTCAACTGGACGGCATGTATCTGGACGACATGTGGTTTCAGCAAGATGACGCCACCTGCCACACCGCGCATGAAACAATCGATTTATTCGATCGTTATATATCGATATCGATTTGTTATATATCGATTTCCAGAACAAATTATCTCAAAAAATTCTGATGTCAACTGGCCACCAAGATCATGCGATTAAACTCCTTGCGATTTCTTTCTTTGGGGTTTTGTGAAATCTCGGGTTTATGCGAATAAGCCAGAAACAATTCCAAATTGTCATGGAAAATTTCATGAAATTAGTAATCGCCTGTCATCCGAGCCGTGGGGTCATTTGACCGATATTTTATTCCATACATAATCGGAACATCTCTTCTTTACAACCCAAAAAAATCCAATGAGTGTTCGAACTCACGGGCGATGTGTTAACACCTTTTTGCTACACGGTACCTGTTCGATTTCTATGAACACATTCGTAAATGTTACATTGGAAAATAAAAAATAGCGTTCAATCATATGATGACGTTACAGTTAAATAATAATATTAATACTTAAAATTATTTAAAGACCCAGTGCAAGCACATGTGTCATTATTTTCTTGCTCAATACTTTTTGTTTTATTCCCACAAAAGTCAAAGAATGCAAAGTAACAGACACTTGTACATACATACATCCATTGTTATATTCGTACGATATAACCGAAGATCAACATAAAATTCTTTTTTAATATTACGCCAAATTAATACTCCAAATTAAAACACTTCAATCTCGGCTCGCCAATATCGGATCGCCTTAATTTTTGGCCTAAACTCTTCGTCGAAACCCGCACTAGCTTTTTCATCCAAAAATTAATAAAATCGGCTATGAATTTCCGGAGAAAATCGCGTGGGAAAATTATATGAAAATCGCCCAATAATCACTTTCAATACCGACTGCCAAGCAACGAACAAACAAACGATGATAAGACAAAACCGAAGATCAACATAAAACACTTTTTTAATATTACTCCAAATTAAAACACTTAAATCTCGGCTCGCCGATATCGGATCTCCTTAATTTTTGGCCTAAACTCTTCGTCGAAACCCGCACTAGCTTTTTAATCCAAAAATTAATAAAATCGGCTATGAATTTCCGGAGAAAATCGCGTGGGAAAATTATATGAAAATCGCCCAATAATTACTTTCAATACCGACTGCCAAGCAACGAACAAACAAACGATGATAAGACAAAACCGAAGATCAACATAAAACACTTTTTTAATATTACTCCAAATTAAAACACTTAAATCTCGGCTCGCCGATATCGGATCGCCTTAATTTTTGGCCTAAACTCTTCGTCGAAACCCGCACTAGCTTTTTAATCCAAAAATTAATAAAATCGGCTATGCATTTCCGGAGAAAATCGCGTGGGAAAATTATATGAAAATCGCCCAATAATCACTTTCAATACCGACTGCCAAGCAACGAACAAACAAACGATGATTTACTCTTACAAACCTAACACTTGCGTATGTATTAAATTTATAGTTTACTGCCCTAGAGGCGCGCGTATAGATGTTAACACATCAAAAAAAATCACAACTATAGAAATACGTGTTTTTATTTTAAAATGAAAAAGTGCATTCTTAATGAGACCCCCTTTATGTTATTAATGTTCCCAAACCTCTATATTTTTTACACTATCTACATATGCTGCCATATTTCTGGCAAATTCCTATTATCGGTAGCCTGTGGTTGTCGTTTCCAGCAAGCAAATAATAATCGCGCATAATAATAGATCTATCGTACTTAGACAATTTTGTGTTAACTAACGGCATTTTGAAAAACTTTGTCATGGCTGTATAATCGATATTATCGCCGTCACTAAGCGAATTTACCGTCGGCGAAAGAAATGTAAGGTCGCAAGTAAGGGTTTTTCAACAGAGACGCTACAAAAACAAATCGATAGGGACAGGAAACGACGCCATACTTTTTCCCGCTCTTTTGGCATTTCTCTTCAGTAAGGTTTGCCATTTCATCATGGAAAGATATACGAGCCAACAACGAGTCGAAATTATTAAAATTTACTACCAAAATTTAAGAGCGCTACGTCCAATTTATGGTCGTCAGCGATGAGGCTCATTTCTGGTTGAATGGCTTCGTCAATAAGCAAAATATGCGTTATTGGTCAGACAGCAATCCACACGTAATCCATGAGTCATCATTGCATCCCGAAAAAATTACGGTTTGGTGAGGTTTATGGGCCGGCGGCGTCATTGGGCCGTACTTCTTCCGTGATGATCAAGACCGGCACATTACTGTGAATGCGAATCGCTACCGTTCAATGATAACCGAATATTTTTGGCCCCAATTGGATAATATGTACTTGGAGGACATGTGGTTCCAACAGGACGGCGCCACACAGCGAATGCCACAATCAATTTATTGGAAACCAAGTTTGGTGAACGTGTTATCTCACGAAATGGCCCAGTCGATTGGCCGCGTCGGTCGTGCGATTTGACGCCGTTAGATTATTTCCTGTGGGGCTACGTCAAGTCTATGGTCTATGCCAACAAGCCAGCGACGATTGATGAACTTCGTACGAATATCGAACGTGAAATTGCAGCAGTATCGGCCGATTTATGCTTGAAAACCGTCGAATATTGGGTTCAGCGTCTGGACTTCTGCACGCGTGCCCGTGGTGTCCATGCAAAAGAAATCGAGTTCCATACATAATGGCATCGAACGTACTTTCACAGGAATAAAGAATTTCATTGGTATCTAAAACCGGTTTAGTTTTATTTAAAAAAACTTTTGTAGCGCTCTTATTGAAAAACCCGATACAAGAGCCTCGCATACTACCATTGCACCACCGACGGTCAGAAAAGAATTATTCCTTTCGAGTCTAAAACTTCATTATAGGGTCTACAAGATTTTATTTTAAAAAGCCAAACCTGGTAGTGATTCCATTTTATTACTCAGTTGAAAGGTTGTATACCAACCACCAGAATTACTACCACGACTACTTGCTAGAAAGTAGTGAAAATTTGGGTGCTACTCCAATGTTGTTTACATGTTGTAACTCTGAGCAGTTTTAGCTCGGCATTAGCACGATGTTCTACCAGTGGGTGTCCAGGAAGCGATTCCAAACAGAGTTCAACCGTTTTGAAAATACATATTTGAATTTATGTTGTTGTTATATTTAAAGCCACGTATTCAGTGTTGCCCACTTAGAGAGACTCCTGATAAAGCCCTGGAGGACTGCTCTGCATGTGGAAGAGTATTTCGCCTGCACTGCAATTGCTAGCTCCAGAAAAATATTATTAAGAACTAAATTCCAGAGAAGTGGAGATAGGACTCCCCCTTGTGGCATGACACTATCCACATTTCTAGTTAAGTTGGTGTGGTGAGTAGTTCATAGAGCAAATTACTGATCCCCTGGTCAATAGATACTGTCGATAAGACAGATTTTATAGATCCCGGTAAAACTTTGTTAAAAGCACACTTTAAATCAACGAATGCGACAAGAGTACCCTCCCTCAGATAACCACATCGATTTATCTATGAAGTTCACAAGACCGTGTTGTGTGATTTCCGTAAATTGGATAGTGTGCTCGGTTTTGTACATAAGAATGTGGGTTCAGTCCCTGCTCTGGCCATTTCGGTCACTTGCTTAGTAACGGCGACACTATCGAGTATATAGCCATGAAAACCTTTTCGAAATACCGTTCAGAACCAATGTAAAACTGTACGGCGCTATCAGTGAGTGTCACACTAGAAAGCACATAGCTCACTGATTGTGAGAAGCTCTCCTATGGATGGAATGTAATGAGAATTCATTGGTTTTGTATGCGTGATGGCACGTGCGAAGCTGAAAAGTTCAGATATGAGTCAATCATCCTTTCCAATGCCTTTAGAAGGAAAGAAGTGAAACTGATTTGTCTAAAGTCCCTGAAAATAACATCGAACTGGAACTGGAATATCAAACAGCGCAATGCAGCTTATATAAAGATTTATGAGCCGGGGAGTCAAGATGTGTAGTCCAATTTGTTCCTACCTCCAGTGGTGCTATACCGTCAGGGCCAGCTGATTTGTAGGGTTTCAAACTCCCTATTGCCAAGAAATATAGTGTTTCATTAGGCACGATATTTCGATCCGAATCATCAATAACTCGCTGGTTTTAAAACTCGAAATCTGAGCTAAATGATTCGAATTCGTAACACGATTTTTATCAAAGATTTGTATATCTCAAATCGCTGGCGAGCGAGCTCTAAATATTTTTACTTCATTACGAAACAGGGGTTTTTCTGTTGCTACAAAATATGAAGAAAAACTGACTGTGGCCAGTTTCATTTAACATGATGATTGGGACGGTTGATAAATACGAAATAGGGTCGTCAAAATTATGAATATGAAAAATATGTTTCTTACGATGAAAATAGCAAATTTGCTAAACGAAAATTTACAAGGAATATAATATTTCATTATGAGATTCCCAAAAACATTATAGAAACTAATTGTCACATTTTTTATCATCATTATCATGCAACATAATGTTGATCTTGTTTCCCAATAACCTCAATATACAAATTTACAAATTCGAAAATAAAATCAAAATACATTCTTAACAAAGCAATCAGAAATTATCCGATGTTTTCGCGCTCGCTCGCGAACGAGTCGTAGATTGCGAGTCGTATATTCCAGTCGTTAATTATTAAACTCGCTCGCGATCTCTGCCTGTTAAAATCGTGAACGAGTTACATTTTCAGATCTTTAAATTTAAAACCAGCTCGCGAGTTTGACTTTTTAAAATCGCAACCGTGGTGAAGTAAAAGTAGGGGTTGAGTCAATTGATTTATTGAGGGCTGAGGTGAAAGCATCAGTAAGGCCATCCAATCTCAGCGCTATTAACAAGATCATAGAGAGGAACGGCTTTTATAATATCATTCAAATTCTATTTATACTTGGTCCAGATTTTCTTGCGAATATTTCATGGGACAGGCAGAGTGGCCATATTGAATATGTGCAGATTCAATGTAACAATGATGGTAAATCGAATGATTACTCAATCCCTTTCATTCTCTGAGCAACTCGAAGACTCATCTGGTGCAAAGGTAATATCATTGATCTCTTGTCTAACTTTAGTAACAAAGATTACAAACATAAAGGTTAGTGGAAAATGCATATTCTAAAAATGTCGCCCTCTATCCATTATATTGGTATTTCCTCAAGTTTTGTGGTATGTATTGACGCCCGCGCAAATCTCCTTCTCCGCCTCATCAATTAAAATATCATCAAATATTATCATCATCAGAGGAAATAAATATATTCAAATTATTCTTACCAAGTAGATACACACGCTCTCGGCATGCCTATGCCTAGAAGCTTGAAATCAGGAATCTTCAATCTGCCGAGATTTGTCCTGGGATCTTGGATGAAGACGACATCGGCTCCGTATATTTGTATATGGAGCAAGAGAGCTGCGAAGCAACTTTAGAGGGGTGGAGGTTTATCTGTACACTCACAAAATTAAGTTTACTAAGTTTACTATTAATAGCAAACTATGTATGCTACTTATCAGCAGACAATTTGTTTGTTATTACAGCAAATGAACTGCAATAACAACTAACTTTTTGTAGGGTTCATAAAATAGATGACATAGTGTTTGCTAAAACAACAAACCAATGTTTGCTGTAATAGCGAATTTGTTTGCTTTCCCCTTTACAGCAGACTTTTCTGCTGTGTTTACAAACATATTTTTTTGAGTGTAGTAGCTTCAACATAAATAGACGGGTCCCTCTCCACCACCGTGATGTTGGTCTCGTCATCTGTGTCTTCCAGGATACTATCTGAAAGCTCAATGAGCTTAGATTTTGAAAACGACGTGTCATTCCCTGTAGTATCCACTTCGGTGGGTTCGGTGTCCTGCCTGGCACGTGCAGTCATATTCACACCCCTGTCTGGCTCGGTGTTAAGTTTGGCTTCTTCATTCACAGGAGCAGTTACATCACCGTCCCTGTCGTCCACTCCATCTAGATCCGATTTATCTTTAGTTATTTCTGTGTCAAGCTTGGCTTCATAGACGCTGTTATACATTAAGCGTGTTTTGGTTACACCGCTTGCTTATATAATCGCTTGTGTTGTATGAAGCAATTAACCAAGACTTAGCGAGAACTTAGCGACGCGAGTCATTTTCGCTAAGTTTAAAGAAAATTCTTTTGACATCTTTTACAGTTTTCAATCCTTTTTCCTATTTTTGAATAAAATTACTTATCGCTAAATATCCTTTTCTTTACAATTTAGCAAGCGCTAATCGCTTGTTTGTAACCAAAACACGACTAATGTCTCTCGATTTGTATGAGGCATTGACTAAGTTTTGGTCTCATATGAAAACCAGTACATAAGTTTCAGTCGGGTGAACCGACTTAATCACACCCTCACCCTAAGTCATCGATTGCGTGGGGTTTCTGTTAAATAAAAAAATGCCCATACTCAAAAGCGACCATATACAATAACAGATCGACATTGCGCTAAATATTATTGAATACCCAAATTAGTTAGTTTCCTTCCCAATATTTATATGCGAGGTACAAAAATGGTCATGGCAAGTTGTTCCCAAAATTTTGATGAGTATCAAGTTTTATTAAGATCGGTTATGATTTATTGGAGATATCGAGTCGACAAACCGCAAATACGCCCAACTTTTGTATGGGAGGTACGAAACTGGGCGAGTCACAATAGTCAGTTATTACTTACACAGTAGCTTTAAGTAAAATATTGCCCAGTACCGAATTTTATTAAGATCGGTTGTAGTTTACCAGAGTTATCGTGCCGATCAACCGGTCATCCGCCCAACTTTTATATGGGAGGCACCACAGAATGGGCGTGGCAAACTCACCCTTGTTTTAATCGCTGATTGGCGTTTGATAACGTGAAACCGTATACCTAATTTCATTAATGTCGGAAGTGTTTCAAGCAATTTATCGGATTGACAACCCGAACGAACACCCTGTTTTGTGTGGGAGGTACCAGAATGGGCGTGACAATCTCGCCCATTGCCTCCAGTTAAGTAGGCAATTACGGCAATGTAAGAGTTGAACCTAATCACATCTACCAGAAGAAAGGTTTAAAAGAAATACTATTTTGTGCTAAATGTGTCGATTTGTATGGGAGGTACCAGGAGGAGCGTGGTCACAACCCCCATTTCCAATCCCAAACTCAATGTTGGCAAATAATAGTTACTGACAAAATTTCATTGTGATCTGTAAAATTGTCAGAGTCCACTAACATTTCTGTCGGTTGAAAAACCAGCCTTGCGAGTCCCCACGTTGAGTACCATTATGTCCGTGTGGCAGTGTGGTCTGCAATTTTTTTCAAAAATTGAATTCGCGAGTTTACGTGCTGATCGAGTGAGTTGCTCAGAATGCCTTGCGTAAGCCGGGCTGGGAACTCGCCGGACGGGGGTGATCTATCACTCATCGACACAACTACAGCCTGCCACTGAACACTAGAAAACATACCGAGTCTTTAAGTTCACACAAACGGATTCTTCGACATAAAATTGTAATAAACGGAGCCCGAAGTTAATCTCGTAACAAAGAAAAAAAACGCAAGAAAAATTAAAATGGATAATAACCCTATTGATGACCTGTAAGAGAAAAAGTTATAATAAAGAAAAAGGAATTTTAAAAATGTATGTATATTTTGTTTTGTTTTGAATTGAAGAAGTAATCAGGTGACGCAGGATTTCATGCTTTACACTTGAGCTGACTGGTGTTAATGTCTGCTCTGACCCTCCCGCTCGAAACTCCTGCAGTTTCGCCATGACTCTGTACTTCTCAGACTCCCAATATTCGAATATTTACCTGGATAACTTACATCTTACTCCACCCATTACCTATCGGCCTCCTTAGCCGAACATATTTACTACGCGCATAAATTTTGAAACGTTATAATACTCAATTTATTAGAGAAATGAAATTATTTTTACGTTACGACAGCATATAATCACGGTAGGTGCATTTAAAATTTCATAACTCCTTATTCCAAAATTTAGAAATAGACATGAATCTGCCCTTCAGGGCGAAGCGCTTAATAATAGTTGGGTAATTTCCAATTTTAGCCTTAAAATTATGCTGTTCATTAGCACTTACAAACTAACTATTTGCCCAGTTCAAATAAGGCTAATTCAAAAATTTTCAATAATCTATCGGGCCACTTATTCACTAATACATTTTGAGTTAGTATGGTAAGTATTTCCCTGGTATTCAAAAATGTCTGGGGATCTTTGTCCTAAATCTTTCAATGATCGGCTTACGCGATTATAATCTAATATGCATTAACCCGCGCTCGATTAAGGCAGTTTAGATTGGCATTCTTTTGACTTTTTTCTTTTCAAAGCAATCTGGGTGAATCTAGATGTTTTAGGTTCGTCATTCGAGACCTAGGTGTACCTCTTGATGCCAAAATGGGTCACGACCGAAGACTCTAAAATTTCGCTCGATTGACCTCAAGGATTTCACTGCACACTACCGAAATCGATTACACTTGCCCCTCGGACACAGCGAACTAGATCCCGAGACACTTTTACGACACCACACAATTTGGGAACACTTTATCACTTTACTTTTACTTAATTAATTTCAGGTAATTTACAAGCTAAGGCCATTACTTCTTATATTCTATGGCGATTCAAAACTTATATCGACATTATTATCCGTACAAACAAAAAAATTATGCCCACTGAATTCACACTCATGTGCATGTAATTTACACTTATCTAGTTAATTAACCTCGGCTTATCGGGCCGCGATTCACCAAGGCACTGGTCGTTTGTGGCCTAGGGCCTCTTTATCTTGGTGTTTCGCTACTTTATACAATCATTTTCAGCTTTTATGCTACTGTTTTCGCCCCTCTGGGGCGCTTAAAAGACTTTTAGTTTGGTCTTTTCGATTTTTACTTAGCGATTTTGTTGGTTTCTTAGGCCATATTCGCCCCTCTGGGGCGGTTACTCGATTTTTCCGGCGGCCTTCGTCGACTCGCCTACTAATTCACGGTTTAAAAAGAAAACGCAAATGGAAACTTACCCCTTTTCTCTGCTACTGTTGCTTTGGTGGTTTTGATAAAGGTCTATTGAATGATGAACTCTTAACTTGGGATGATGGAGATGTAAATTCCTATTGTTGGGTTACTATGGCTGGACGAAAATGGTTGGTGGTGTTACGATGGCGGGATGTTTCAAAATGGCTTTTGCAGTAGTGCTTGTCTGTGATGGTCTTACATATTATTCGCAGGATAAGTTGACAATTCCTTTTGTCAGCGGGGTTTTTCGGTAATATTCCGGTAATATTCGGAAATATTCAGAATATGAGTGCAAAAATATTAAATGATTTCACCTGACATATGCCAGGGATGGCAAATTTGCCAAAGATGTTTTTGGGGCAATAATGCGGGTGGTTACCACCAGAGTGGTTGTTGTATTGCTATGCCTTGCCGGCGTTACGGCGCCGCCACAAAATTTACGGCAGTCAGACAGACAGACATACAGACGGACTTGGCTCAAACGTCTTAAAAAATCCTAAAACGAATTTCGTCCAAAGATACTAAGGGTCTAATATGGCTCCTTCTATGTGTTACATTTTGTTACGTATTAAATGATATATACCCCCATCCCTAGGGGTGAGGGTATAATGAAACTTGCAGGCCTAAGTGTTGGAATAACTCTAAGTCTATTATAATTGGAGATGGTACTAGTGGGGCCGTCGGTGATACAATGGTTAATGAACGCTACTATTATACATGAGACCATGGGTTCGATCCCTATGGTGGCTAAAATACATTTCTTTCGACAACGATCATGTCGCTTAGTAACGGCATCATTATCGAGAAATTAGCCATACAAAAGCTTCGCAAAATACCATTCGGAGCCAGTGTAATAATGTAGATTCCTACCACTGAGTGTACATCTAGAAAAAGCACAACTCACTGATTTTGAAATGGGCTCTTCTGTCCCTTTGTGGAATATAAATGGGAAATATTTATATTTTTTTTTTTTGATAGGGGCAACGATGTCAGCTCATGACTTCTGCGGCAGCTGCAGGGATAAAGAGGAGAATAGGTCGACGCCCTCTTATTCTTTATTCCCAGCGGTATCCATCTTTGTATGATTTAGAGACCATTTGGATGATCTTACTTATGTTTGCTCCCTATGATAGGTTGTTCGGGACTAATATATTAGTGGTCCTCATGCAAACTCGAAAGAGCCTCGTAAACGCGTAAACCTCGCAAACTTACGCGGCAAACGTCAAAAGAAAGAAATTTCCCATACAAAGCGACTTGCACAAAAGTGGAAAGCCTTCAAGTCAGACTTGCTGCGCTAACGTGGGATGGAGAAACGTGCAAACTTTTGACAGATCGTTGTCAGCTGACTAGGATGGATAAATAAGGTGATAGCACTAGAACTGTAGAAAAAGTACACAGACATAATGCATGCAATTGCTACTGCTACCACCTTATGTATCCATCTTGGTCAGCTGATATGGTTTTGAGCACAAATACGCTGAGCAACTGTACTTGGTGCCTCATGCGACGGTACGAGGGAAACTTGCGCTGAGCAAAAGTTCCTGGCTTTCACGTTTGCATGAATGCCGCTATTATTTTGCTTTCAGCCAGATACGAAGACAATAGGTCAAGCAAACATCTGGCTTAAACGCCTTTTAACTACAACAGATAAATTTCCGTCGTTTCACCAATGTTCTCAATGAGCAAGTGTCTCAATAGTGACAGCCTAACCTAACCTACAGTCACTTTAAGTCCACAGTAGTATTTCAAAGACAGCAGATTGAACGGAATGCAGAGGCCCCTGACCGATAAAGGAGGAGTGAATTTTTCTTTTTCAATCCCCGTTAATTGCAAAGCAGCCCGAAAAGTCATTTATACAAAAGTCCATCATTGGTGTAGAAGCTTCTACCGCAACATCATCTAGTTATTAAGTTATAACTTCAAATTGATGGTCTCAACAAAATACCACAGATGCGCTTCGATTTACAACTGATGTCGGAACACTGTGGCATGATACATACTTACAATACTTGACCAACTACATTCTCAAAATCGTAACGTATTGGTATTGATATTATCCTCAAATAAGTACAAAACCAAATGTCTTCAATCAAAGAAAATCATAGTGTTATCTTCTGTTTTCGCATCTTTGTATTCAGAATTATTATCTCTTCAAAAGATAGAAAGAAATTAGCCCATCTTGTACGTCGGGACAAGGGGCTCACGTTGTTTCTAAGCACATTCGAACATGCAAAACGGAAATGTAACTCAATCACATGGCAGTGGTGAGCAATAGCCGCCACTGGTGGCACAGCGCGTCCCAGAATTTATGTCGGCAAGTGCTGACCGCATCGGCATACATGCAGTTGCTTGGGATGGATGTTTTTATTCTTAGGCTTTTAGCATTCCCCTGCTAAACAAATACATTGATTGTCAAATCAATTAACAAGTTGTTGGGTTGGCTGCATGTAAAACTAAAAGTTCATAGCCTCGTTGCAGTCTTTATTTAGAATTTCTATTGGACTCGATGCCATGAACAAAAACGACTCCTGACGGACAATTGATAATTCGCGTGTCTGTATGAATATGAATTTCCCCTCTCAATTAGCATGAAATCTGGGCTGCTAACATCAAAAACTTTTATTAACGTTGGTAAAGATGCGCCAGTAGTCATGTACTACATGTGTATGTACTGACCTGTTGGCATATATTCGCTTAGATATTTAACCATTGACACTTGTGCGCGTGTACTTAGGAAAACCTGACGTGTTTGCAGTTTCGCAAATGATCAGGAAAGGCCATATGCCACGAAAGTAATGGATGTAGGTTACTAAGGCCCAATTTTTGACTGGTTATTTAAATTGCTAATCAGTTGATTTTGATTTATGTTTGATCTGACTTTAAATGCGTAAAGAGTTTTTCAGTGCTTTGTCAAATAATCTTATTACCATGTGGCAACAGTAGCAAATGCTACGAAAAATAAACGGCATTCATACATTTATTGGTTAATCGTTACAATGCATCAAACTGACTCCATTTGCAAAACAAAAGTGAAGTGATGAAATACAAAATATTTAATTAAATTGGACAATATTTGAGCAGAAATAAAGTTGTAACTGCACTACGAGTTAAATGATACGTTTTTATTGTTATTTCAACTAGGAGGGTGATTATAATTGTTCACATTAACAATTAAAGAAGCTTTGTGTTTGTTCTTCTTGTTGGTTTCTGTCAAAATCATATGGTCACTTGATCATAGTTTAAATGCCCAACTTTGGCTGTTTAAACAGAAATCAACTATTAACCTTAAAAGTGAATTCAGAGTTTAAATTATGTTTGATCGTTGATCAAAGATGATTTTCCACTCAAAAATTAAGCCTAAGTAGATTGAATGCCTCAATTTGGGAATACATGAAATTAATATTTGATTATTCCTACACTGATAAAATTCAATAGTTGTGTGATTAAATACATACATACGTAGTTGATTTCTAAAAAATATTAATTAACTACAGTAGTCATTTGTAACTATTATATTAATATTATTATTTTTTTTTATATCAACCACCTCGTAGGTGAAATTTTGCTGACTATTCCGTAGTTGACATGTTTTGGTTAATGATAAACACAATATACATAAAGAATGAATTTGTTGTCAAAACTGCATGGTGGCTTTTAATGAAAGTATTTTCAAAGTAATAATATAACCAAGTAGGTGGTGACGAATAACTTATATATAGTTGAATTTAAACTAACTATGCTCTGGTTGAAATGAACTCGACTCCATCTGCAGTCAACACGAATAAAACTGTCGGCAACAAAAGCAACAAGTATTGTCGAGAATCGAGAAGGAATCAGTAAAAGTGGACTTGGCAGTAAATAAGGACAAGAAACAATTAATGGTATCGACAATCAGAACATCCACCCGATTGGAGGAAAGGGTGAACGATGATAACCGTTATAGGATTTTTTTTCCTGATGATGCTACCCAAGGGTGTAGCGAAATATTGAAAATAAAAAATATCAATACAATTATTGGTAAAACAAAGGTCGAATAACAAAATGCAATCATAATAACGTCATATTTAAAAGGCATTTAAATAGTGAATATGGGATATTTAAAGTTCATTTAAATGTAAATTTTTTGGATACTGTCATTTAAGTGCCGACTGTAAAACTGGACCTTAATATTTCTACAACCAAAAATTAAAAAAATTACCAACATTTTAACTACGTCGTAGGTGAAATTCCCCTAACCATTGGGTAGTTGATTTGAGGTGGTTAATGATAACTACGTTTCTAAAAAATATACATATTAATACCGATAATATTATTAGGGTTTTCACAAGCTCTCGTAATGTCGTAATGTTGTACTGGATTGTCGTGCCTAAGTACGATAGTTGTGAACAACCATTATTGCATTTTTTGCAATATGTCGTACGTATCCAGCTGATTGCATAAACAACTGATCGAAAACAAACATTTTTTGAAAGTAAAATGACGAAAATAAACGAGAAGGATAAAATAATAACAACATAATAATATCACAATAATAATATCACAAAATAAGTAATAAATATCAACAACAACTCTTATTTTAGTGGTGTTACTTATCAAATGTATTCGGTAATAACAAACTCGGTACAAGAAGAACTGCACTAGTAAAGTACGACAATCAGTAAACTTACAGCCTAGCCTGTTTTTGTAACTATCTTCAAACAGCAGGCGTGCAATTGCTAGACAAGCAATCAGGTTTTCAATTGAGTTCATTGTTGCTTTTCGCTTGGGCATAAAAGCTCTTTTTCTTGGTTGTGTTCCTGTCAAAGAACAATATTACCTTCATGTTTCTATTGGCATTTCTTAAAGCTTTTTCATACAAATATATGCTAAACGGTGCCAACCCTAGCCATCAGCTCTAAAATCAACAACAGCTGATTGTAGGTATTAAAGAATATATAAACAAACGAAAATAAACACAATTGTTTGCTTTTTTATCAATTTAAAATGATTTCCTCCGTTGCCCTCGGTTTTCCTATTAAAACTACGGAAAATGATGATAGAGAAAGTCGCCAAAGCCGTAGGATTTTGCGTGATTCAACCAATGTGTTGGAGATTCCAGAAGACCAGTAAGTATATCAGTATAATTTGCTTTTATGAATTAATGAAGTTATGTTTTGTAGATTTATTGCAAACTTCCGTATTAATAAGGAAGTATTTTCGAATTTGTTAGAAGATTTGGGACCGAGTGGCTAGTTCTGGGAATTCGTCCATTGAGTCTATCAAGACACGAAACTGGATAGAGTTGGTCTTTTTACTCTGATAAATACAATTGTTATTATCAATATATGCTGTTTCGTTTCAATGTTAAAAATATTTACATTTTTTTAGTCAAACAACCATTTTTATTTATTTATTGAAATGAAAACACATCAATATAACCCACACGAACAATTTTTTACAATTGTCTATTTTGACATTTAACATTGTACGTTGTTGACTTATGTGAACCTACATTTTGACGATAACTAAAAGCTTTTGTGTTTACACTCAAATAAAAGTTTACAAAAACCAAAATTGAAATTCGTTTGGCTCTTGACGTGCGATGAGAGAAAAAACAAGTTACAAAAACAGGCCGTTAGTCTGGTTCTAGACGTGCAATTGTAATTGCCGCAATTCTTCATGATTCTCTTTTGGAATTGCAATTTGCTTTTACACGCACGCAATTCTGTTTGTGCAATTCTGGTTTCTATTATTGCTGCTTCTGACATTCGTATAAATCTGAGCCATATGCAGACTATTCGTGTGAAATTTTTACGAATGAGTAAATGAAAAGAAATGTCAAATTATTCTGCAGCCGCCATTACTAAAAAATTACGAATGATAAGAACTGAAAGAATTGCAGAGTTTATGCAAGTTTTTTCCTCGTTCCATTCTTCTTACCTCTCTCTCCTACGAACTCATGAATTGCAGCAATTATAATTGCACGTCTAGAAACAGACATACCTTCGATGTTGTACTTGTCGTAAGTTAGTTTTATATGGAAGTCAGCAACAAAATTCGTACAACTGTTGTGAGAAGTTACAACAGTACGACAAGTGAGAGACCTTGTGAAATACCTACATATATAAGTATGTTATTTTATTTTGGAAAAAATATTATTTAATTTGTTGAAATTTATTTAAATAATGTAATGCCTCAGATATATCCCCGATGAAATCTTCAAGTTCCTAGAATTTTGTGTTTAAAATGGTTTTTGTGTGTGCAATGGCTTTCGATGAAAGCATGCATTGGAAAAAAATGTTGTGAATATTGATGGTTAGGACAAAGTATTGTTGTGGATGTTGTCGCACAAGTAGGAGTTTAGACAACTCTCGCTTACTTGAGATTTGTTTATTCCTATAATATGTGATGATATACCTAAATACTTGTTGAGAAGGGAGCTGATGATATGCATATATTCCCAACCATCCACCATAATGATCAATTTCACAATTTTTTTTTTTAATATTTCTATTAAAATTTACTTTTTCATAGAAAGTACCGCTAAATTGCAACTTAGCAAGCGACAATCGCATGCTTGTAACCAAAACACGACTAATGTTTATATAAATATGTTTTTAGAACTTTGTTTTTAGAACTTTGTTGGGTATCTCGTAAACGATAAGAGATATCTTTATGGCGATAGCAGTAATCGAAATAGTATACCCAATTAAGTACGATGCAATATTCACATAATTTTTCAAAAATTATCAGTTAGAAACTTGTGGTTCTAAGGTTGCGATATGTCTAGAGATGTACAGTTTACGAACGAACTAGTTCAATTGAACGATTCACTTTTGTGAACTAGACGAACTAGTTCACACTGTTCCACTCTTTTATTTCAGTAGTTCACTTGTGTCAGCAGTTTTTTGTATTTGTTGTGCAGTTCTCTCCGCCATTTTCTGGTTCATGCTCTCGTCGTCTCAATCAATTTGCACAAAGGTGGTGCCCAATGTTGCAATCTTTACTACGTGTTAAGTGATACGTTTTTATTGTAATTTCAATTAGGATGTTTATTATAATTGTTTCCATTAACAGTTAAATAAGCTTTGTGTTTGTTCTTCTTGTTGTTTTCTGTCAAAATCATATGATCACTTGATCATAGTTTAAATGCCCAACTTTGGCTGTTTAAACAGCAATCAACTATTAACCTAAAAAATTAATTCAGAGTTTAAATAATGTTTGATCGTTAATCAAAGACAATCAAAAATTGGGCCTAAGTGAATAATTACTCTACTGCCACCAACACATAACCTAACAGTTGTTATCTAATCATAAAAAAAAAATTTTTTATTCAAGCTCAAGAGATATAGTTTTTTATTTTGAAAAAGTTTTGCAAAATGCATCTTCATGATTCATGTTGAACCGTAAAGCTATTTCTGATCTAGCCACAGACTTCATCAGCTGTTTGGTAAAATCAGAGGTCGGCAACCTGCGGCTCTTCTGATATCAAGATGCGGCTCTCCAGTTCCATGCGCAAATATTAATAATTATATTATTTTATTTTCAAAACTCATAAAATATATTATTTATACTGCAAAAAACCAAACTTTAAACACTCCATTCCTCCATTATTTACTCTTTCACATATGCACAAGCAGACATACATATTGCCCCATAGTGTGGTGAATTCTTAATGTTTCAAACGAAACGACCATAAAAAGAACTATTTATAGGGTTCAACCTTGCAGACCGACTCGATAATCGACAAATCACACTATTATCATGTGATTTCTCATACATTTTTGTACCTAGGATCGAGTAAATTTCACAAATCATTTCACCCGCAGAGTTATATACGGACTTTTAGTATGAGACTATGTGAACATGAAAAAGAAATGGGAATATAAAGGAAACGTACTTCACTGAACATATACGTTATTTACAATAGCTTTGTTTCTTTACTTTTTGGGTAAAGTTCGGGTAAAAGACATAGAATAATACATACCATAGAAGCTTTTATTCGCTCAATAAATTAAACGTCATAGGTACGATGGAAAGTAAATATTGGTTGGTGGAAAATATGGGTTCAATAATACCAGATAGTGGCATTAGTATACAGCGATAAACAAAGGAACAACAACCGAATTTCGTGTTTTTGTGACAAACTAGTTATGTTAAATACAATACAAATGTATACCAACGATAAAAGTCAACAAAAAAATGCAAAATATATTTAAATTTTTCAGTTCTACACCAAAACGACATGAAAAAGTTAAGTGAACACATTTTGTAACTCCACCTGGTGTAAGGTAATTTTAAATGTAATTGCTCTCATTTCCACAAACCTACGATGAAGAGTGTGAAATGAAACGTCAGATGAGAGAATAAGTTTATCTACGTATGTATTATTCTATGGTAAAAGAGAGTAAAAGCTAAATTCTCTCTCAAATACTCAATATTACCCAAAAGTAAAGAAACGCAAAAAATCACTTTTCTAGCCCGAAAACAAATGTCACAACACAAAACATATGCTTGACAACAAATCTTGCATATCATGGTAATTTTCACTGTTCATTTGTACACTTCCCCATCTTCTTTAAAAAAGCACTCTCAAAGCAATCACTTTTCAAGTTAATAAAATTGTAAATTCAATAATTTTTTTTCACTTGTGTTATTTTTTTCACAAATAATACATATGTTTTTATGTTGACGTTTCGAACAGCTGATTGTTTGACACTTTGCCCAAACTTACCTGAAGAAAAAGTCTGGGTAAGTTCGGTATAAAGAGAAACGCATTTTAACGTTAAGAGAAACAAAAAATCGCTCTCATTTGCCCAATTTGTGAGAAAAGAAACGCGTTTGGGTAAGTTTGGGTTCCCGCGGGATCCCGCGGTAAAGTAAAGAAACAAACCTAATATAAAGAAAATGATTGATAAAAGAGGTAGTGTTATATGACCAGCTGATTTTACTTTTTCTTTATTTTGTAAATATGTATGTACTAACAAAATTTCAATAAATTCTAAATAAATTCAACATAAAAATATCATTACATAAAAAGTAATTTTTACACACAAAGAAATAGAAAACCTGTACTTAAGTTTCAGTCGGGTGACCCGACTTAATCACACCCTCACCCTAAGTCATCCATTGCGCAGGAGTTCTGTTAAATAAAAACGCCCATACTCAAAAGTGACCATATTCAATAGCAGATTGACATTGCGCTAAATATTATTGAATACCCAAATTAGTTAGTTTCCCTCCCAATATTTATATGCGAGGTACAAAAATAATCATGGCAAGTTGTTGCCAAAATTTAGATGATGAGTATTTTATTAAGATCGGTTATAATTTATTGGAGATATCGAGTCGGCAAACCGCAAATACTCCCAACTTTAGTAGGGGAGGTACGAAACTGGGCGTGGCACAATAGTCAGTTGTTACTTACACAGTAGCTTTTAGCAAAATATTGCCTAGTACCGAATTTTATTAAGATCGGTTGTAGTTTACGAGAGTTACCGTGTCGATCAACCGGTCATCCGCCCAACTTTTATATGTGAGGTACCAGAATGGGTGTGGGAAAAAAAGATCATTTTCTATAGGAGAGTTTTATTTGACTAAAAATTCAGTGGGTCAGGGTATAAAAATATTGTATGATACGAATACATATAAATCCTCCCCACCATGAAATACAGAAATTTCAAAACGAAATGGAGTAAAAATTCATGTAAACACCTTTTTGCCGTAGAATGATAATCACGACATTATCATGATAAAAGAGTGCATGTAAACGCGCTATTAGCAGGATCTAGAAACGGATAGAAATAATTAGAATCTTCTACTCGCCTCAAGAGGTTGTTCGACGATAATAGCACTCTACTACGACACAGTTTGTCTGTGATTAAACTCTGAAGAGTGCGCAACACTAAGTAAAAGTGAAGTAGTATAACTAAATTCTTCGTCGTACCATGGCTTATCCTTCTGCGGTTTTTCAGTTCAGTCGCTGCAGCGGTTGGGAGATGTGAGATGTGCCCTACCAGGAGAGAGAGCTTCTGTCGATAGGACATTGATATCTCCGGTATTTGTAGCTTGTCAATATCTAGCTTTTCCTGTGTTCGGCTTCGTACATTTTTCGTCCTGCTCAGACTTGCGCGAGCTTTCGCAGCCACCGGGTAATGATCCGAGTCGATATTGTCACCTCGAATCACACCTACATTCATTACACTAGAAGAGTGCCTGCCATCTATTACCAAGTGATCAATCTGGTTCTTCGTCCGCTGATCAGGAGATATCCAGGTCGCCATATGAATGTTCTTATGTTGGAAACGTGTGCTACTAACTACCATGTTATTTACAGCGGAGAAGTCTTAGTCTTATTCCATTATCGGAGGTGTTATCATGTAGACTGTGATTACCGATTACAGACTGTGAAAATCGCCTAGAATAATCTTAATGTCGTGGTCAGGGCAGCATTTGTATACTTCCTCCAGACGCTCATAAAATGATTATATGACCTCAACAAATTTATCCTCTGTCGGTGCGTGCACACAAATTAACGAGATATTGAAATATTTTGCTTTAATTCCAATTGTGGCAATGCGGCCACTCACTGGGTTGAACCTAGAAACTAGGTGTCGCAGTCTCTTGCCAACTATAAATCCGCACCCGAACTCGTGCTTTCGCTCATGGCAGCTGTAGTAAATATCGCAGTTTTTCTTTCTGGTGTAACCATATCCTGTCCATCGCATTTCCTGGATCGCTGTCATGTCAGCTTTATATTTTGCGAGGACATCCGCCAGTTGGAAAGTGGCACCCGTCCTTTGGTTTCTTTGTTCATTATCTTCGATGTGTATTTTCATTGTCAATACAACGGTTGCGGAAGGCAAACCCAGCCCACCGTGGTTTGCATTTTACCTACTGCGAGGATGATCATGTTTCAGTGGGCCATTATGGATCAGACGCTGACCAGAATGCAGTTTGTCGAAACTGGATTTTGGTTTCTTCAATTTCGATCCGCCGTTGGTCAGGGGTGTTGTTGGATCATCCACTACTTCGAAGAGCTTCACTGACAGGGTCACCTAATAATCCTGAGACGTATCAGTGATCGCATTACCACTCAGGTTGCTCATTCGTCTCACCTTTTCACTTTAGCTAGCTAACGGAGGTATAAGCCATTGCCCAGGACATACTGCGTGGAAGTAGTGAGCTGCTTGGACTGCCCAATGAAGGAATCATTTCTGGCCACTCCCAAGTGAATGGCTATCAGAAACTTTGCACATCCACCTCCCAGTCCCATGTCCCAAATCGCACTACCCATAGAAATATTTACTTGTGAGTAGCTATTTTGAAACATTGCAGTTCTGGTTATTAATTACATCATACAAACCACAAGAAACATAGTAAATACTATTTGAGTTTACAATAAGTAACGGCTAACTTAACACCGGGTGTAGTAAATGATGTAAAACTATGATTTGTGAACTTCCCTGTAGTTGAATGCCTTCAAATGTAACACTGTGTTTACTATTCAGGAGCTTGAAGCCCTTCTCTGGCTAAAAGTACGGCACAGAAATTATCAAAACTAATAGAAAATTAATAATGTGTTGGGCCACCATTTGCTTTTATTACTTCTTTTAGGTATGAATAATGCCAGTTTTTTTGTTATTTCTGGGGAAAGTTTTGCCCATTCTTCAACCAACACTGTTTTCAGAGTTTGAACTGAAGTTAATTCTCTTTCCTTAAACCTCGTTTTCAAATGTGCCCAGAAAATGCTCAATCACGTTGAGAGCTGGAGATTGCTGAGGGTGATCCAGCTTTGATCGCACATTATATAGCAGCCATTCTTTAACCAAGCCAGAACTATGCATGGGATCGTTGTCATACATGAACATATAATTTCCGGTTAATTGGAGTTTTTCAATACTTGGTACGCCAACTCCACTTGCTGCCTTGCAGCCCCACGCCATTAAAGAACCGCCTCCATGTTACACTGTGCAGCAAACATTTTTTGGCTGAAGTGCAGTATTTGGTTTCTCTTGCAGGCTCACCTCCTCCAAATACATTGAATTTACATTCATCCGTGAAAATGACTCGTGTCCAAAGGTTTGGATATTCAATATGTTTTATTCATACTGTTTGGCGTATATAAGACTTTTTTCTGATCACTCACTTATTAGAGGTTTCTTCCTTCCCATTCTGGTGGCTAAGCCTGCCCTTTTCAAGCAACGCCGGATACACTGAGCATGTACTTCAATTCCGTCGGTCTAACGCAATATTTTGGCTTGTTTGACAACACTAGTTTTCGTGTTTTCAGCAACGGTTCGCACTATTTTTTTTTAATATTATTTTTTTAACTATATAAATACATATAATTGACATGGTATGGAGGCTTTTGTACCATGGTGTATATATAGTTATAGATGACAGAATTCCGATTAGCCAGGGAATGTCCGTTGCGTTTGAAACTACTTCGCGAGAAGACTGAAGCCAGGAAGCGACACTCGGTCGTTCCTGGAATCAGTTTCTCTCGCGATAGTAGCAGATTCCTGGGCGGCGTTTCCTACGCTGCTGCTGCTGCCCGCGGTTCCTCTCGCCCTACGGCGAATGCTGCGCACGGCACGAATTTCGCTGCAGCAGCACCCTTAGGGGTGACGCTGCAGAGCGCAATGGCCCATTTCGTAACCATTGAAGCCGACTGCCGTCGGATGTTTGGCATGGACTTTAAGTCCTGCCGTACCAAGCTAGGTCCATTCTTGCAAGAATATGCGAAATTGGAAGACGATGACCTGAAATCCCAGGCTGTCATGGGACTCTTGGCGGCCTTAGGCCCAATGTAAATATTTGTATAGTTAGTTGTAGGTTAGAATTAAGTTATTTTAAGTTTTTCCCTGACGGAATATTGCCTTTTTTGTAATTCTTTTTTATGGCATTCTGGTTAATGATAAATTGAATGTACTTTGGGAGTACCGGCTTCGCCGGGCTCATGGCTAAAGGCCAATATACGATATGTATAGTCCTCAAAAAATTCTCGAATGCAGAGGAAAAGAGTAGTAATATAAGTATGTCTTAAGTTGATATTGTTGTAAAAGAAGTCTGGAATAAATTGAATTGAAATTGAAAATTGAAATTGAAATTGAATTCCGATTAGATTTGAAAAAACTGTTAAGATTGACTTCACTTAAAATGGAGTACAATTTAATTTGAGTGTAATTTAATATTAATTTTATTTTACGTACCGTATTTTAGTTTGACGTTAGAGAACAACTCAAGTCTTGATTACCTAGTTATGTAGTTTTGGAATGCGAACATCTTGCTCAACGTTTCTAAAATTGAGATATTAATAAACAAGAAACGAATAAAATAATTATCAAAAAATTTAAAAAAATAATTACAATTATCATTGGATAATTCTTATCAAATTGTAAGTTTGCCCCGAAGCGTTTCATGAGGCACCAAATAAAGTTGCTCAGTGTATCTGTGCAGCAATTGTCAAAAAAGGCTGATAAAGTAAATAAAGTAAAATTAAAAGTATGTATATGCTTCACCTATTCCATTATTTATTTTTTCACATAAATCAAAAACCCTCTCTTTTTTTCAATACAAAAATATTGACATTGAAATGTCAAAAGTTTTCACGTTTCTTTTTCAGGTTTACTCAGCAAATTTGCCTCGAAAACTTTCCACTTTTGTGCAAGTCGCTATGTATGGGAAATTTGTTTGTTTTGACGTTTGCTGTGCAAGTTTACGATGTTTTCGAGTTTACGCGGTACTTTCGAGCTTTCATGAAGACCACTATAATAGAGTATAGCGTATTAAAAGAAAATAGTGGTCTTCATGTAAGCTCGAAAGAACCTCGTAAACTCGAAAACATCGTAAACTTGCACAGCAAACGTCAAAACAAACAAATTTCCCATACAAAGCGACTTGCTCAAAAGTGGAAAGTTTTCGAGGCAAATTTGCTGCGCAAACGTGGGATGGAGAAACGTGTAAACTTTTGACATTTCGTTGTCATCTGACTAGGATGGATAAATAAAGTGATAGCACTAGAACAGCAGAAAAAGTACACATACATAATACATGCAATTGCTACTGCTACCACCTTATGTATCCATCTTGGTCAGCTGATATGGTTTTGAGCACAACTACGCTGAGCAACTTTACCTGGTGCCTCATGCAACGGTGCGAGGGAAACTTGCGCTGAGCAAAAGTTCTCGGCTTTCACGTTTGCATGAATGCCGCTAATGTGTTTTGTTCACTTTTGTTTTGCGCTATGCTTCGCTTTTTTGAAGATTCATTTCCGGGATTTGTGTCGTGTTTCATTTACTTCCACCGAATAACCGTATTGCATCTAATTTGTTATTATATTTTTTGTTAATTTGATCACTTTTTGCCACTTTTTTAATATAATATTTCACAAAACTACCCGAAATTATGGACGCGCCACGAACGAAAAAATCAAAACAAAAGTGAACACATTTTTGCTGAATTCCATTCAGCTATCACCATTTCTTCTTTGAAAGCATATTCTCTATCTTTTCTCCAAGTACTAAATTGAACAGCTGTCTCATCGGTACCCCCTGTCTCTATCACACCGACCGCATGAAGAAGAGTGTGAAAGGAAACGTCAAATGAGTCTAATACTAGGTCTGCCTGCGTACTGATAATTTGTAACAATTTGTACAAATTGTTACTGGATGTTGTCTGTGTACACCAAAAAGCCAGTAACGAGAGAGTAAGAGAGAGTTTATTTTGACAGTTCGATGATAAGAACTTACAAGTTTTTACTGGAGAATTTTTTGCCAGTAAGAATTTGCAAGTTCGAACAGCTGTTTTGAATCATATGTTTTATGTAAACAAACAAAATAAAGTTGAAATTGAACAATGGCAGAAGTAAGTATATTGAGAATTGTGTTGTTTTTTAACGTTTATATGCAATTATTATAAATAAAATGTTGTTGCATTTTCGTTTGGGGAAAAGACAATTGCGTCGTAGCTTTCTGTCCCTGCCATTTGAAGTGTGCTTG